>WWET01000419.1:235668-249611 GCA_011038615.1 Limnodynastes dumerilii
AACAGTGCCAACAATACAGACTGCAATCATATACCGGACATTTGGACAGGACGACACAATGTATTCAGCATACATTTGCTGGTCATTGTCACATATGACAGTCTAACAACACATTATTGCAATTTGCAAATTGTTACAAAATCACAAAAAGGATTAACAAATCCCAAAGAAAACCAGTCTCTAAATGAGCCTCATATCTTTCTCATTGCAAGGTTGTTTATCATCAAAATGAGTGTCTTCATATATGCTGGAGCATCAGACACATAGTAAAGCCCAGGCTAGCCTACATCCACAGATTGCATTTAATGAACGAGGTGCTCTGGTAAAAACACAACAAAAAAAAAACCCCCACAGTGCTCTCTGTAATCACTGCTTCGTACAATGGCACCAGGATCTCCAGACAATGTATACATCCAGGAGGTCAGTCACTCCCTGCTAAGAAGCCCATATCTAGGATACCAGCACACAACAGAACATCCTCAACGCTTTCCACCGTCTTACTAGACAAGCAATGTTACCAAGACAGTAAATCATGGCCCTTTCTGAGATATTGTGTTACAGTCCGCAATGAACAAACACGTATAAAATCACCTAAACAATCTCTATTTATAACACTGCACATATTAAAGCGATCATTCATTTACTTTTGTAAGGTTTCTCTGTACTATACACCAGTGCTCCTCAACCTTTTCTCACCCTCGGCACTCCTAAGCCCTTCCCAGAATTCCGCGGCACACCTAAGCCCTTCCCAGAATTCCGCGGCACACCTAAGCCCTTCCCAGAATTCCGCGGCACACCTAAGCCCTTCCAAACCCGCAGAAAATCTAGCCCTAAATCTTGATTTTAGGGTCACAAGAGAAGAGTGTTAAGGGTTTCATTGCAAGATTCACAAGTGACTTGTAGACAGAGCTGTGTCTTGAAATTGAATATACAGAAAACATCTGGAGATCTTTGGTAAAACTGAAAAATAGGACTGGATGGTGCTATAGACATGCTTTCCATTGTGGTAGACTGCAGGTCTTAACAAATGGTATGTCTCGAGTTCACTTTCTGTCAGACTGGGACCTAGGCAACAGAGCTTTCTTCTTACTATCATGACACATCCATCATGGAATGAGAAACCTGCAGAACATAGTCATTAGTCCACGACTCCCACAGGGTTAATAATTATGGACCTGCAATGTTTATGGCATCTGCTATTAAATTGTCACTTCAACAAGCATCCCAATAAAATCAGTCAGCATTTAGTGTTACGGGGCTGGCAGATGTTCTGGAAAATAACAAATACAGACTGCCAACGTTTAACTATTAAAACATAAGGACCTATTTTTAGTAGCTGTTAGAATATTGTCCACACCAAACTGGTGACAGTGTAAATGCTGACATATTCATCTGTACGCAGTGTAAATATATTCACAGTAGTAATGTAGGACCTGGTCCAGACCCCCGCATGCTTTCTGTACATGCACAGATCTGTCAGTCCGCATGAGAGAGGGAAGTGAACTGTCACCACCCTCTCTCGTGCAGATATTAGTGTGACTTACTCTGCCATAGGGCAGCCTTAAGTCACACAAGCTCATAAATCCCTAATGCCACCCTTACTGTATAATTTAAATGCTTCCCCCCACCCACTTTTGCGGACAGAGAAGAAGCACAGCACCTTGGACTGTAATACCTATCATATGGAACTGCGGACCTGATTCAGAGACTGAAAATAAGAAAAGGAAAGTTACTCCTGGGCTAAATCATGTTGATTCAGGGGGAGTCATATTTAATTTGTTGCAAACAGTATTAGAGTTGCGAGGTGATGTTTACTATCCCAAGTCTAAATAACAGTGTGATAGTAAAGCTGGTCAGTATCTGTGTGCAGTAAACAATTCAAAGATATATCCCTGCATGCAAAGAATACAATTACCATAACTCCCCCTGCAATCAACATGGTTTAACCCAGGAGTAACTTTCCTCTCAATTTCAAGCTTCTTCTTAAGTCTGAATCAGGCCCCTTAACAAGGAGATCATTTCCGGTATACAATTCCTGAGACAGGTAACGGTCAGCAGAGGTGTTCTAATATACGGTTACCCTAATCTGGCCTGGGAGAGCAAGACTCAATCTCAAACCTACTACATCCCAGCAAAAAGAGGAACCACAGACACGCATCGGGCTTTGAAACACGTGACAAAACGTGCAGAGGTTTGGAACGTGATACTTGTAGGGACCGGGTGGCATTATGGAATATTAGTTATACTGGCTAAAGCATATGGGAAGTGTCTGAGCACCTTAATTGCACTTTATAAACACAGCTTGCAAAACATCCTGTTCTTACAATCATAATCGAGGCCAAGCCATGAAGATAAACAGAAAGGTAACGCAGGGAATCGCACAGGCCGTCTGGGAGCAATAGTTTGTCGTCTTAAGTGTATTGAGAAAACCCACATTTGTAGCATCTAATTAATAGTTTAACGTCCCAATAGGCATTGCGTTAACAGGGGATAAACAAAACGAGCTAGCTGTAGTGCTTATATGTCCTACATACACACAGTTATCACATTTCTCTGAATAGAGATCTTATCTGACAGCAGTCGTCACCTTACCCCACAGACCATACTCCAATGACCCCAATTGTCCTCCCCACTTTATTGCTAAGCATTTCTGACAGCACATGTGACCCTCGGGAGTTGCCAAGTAGCAAATGAAGCTTCACATCACATCTAACATAATGGTAACCTCACCTTATACCCCCTCCCAATACTGATCTTCCCACGGCACATTGCTGTCGCCTGCCTCAAGTTACCTCAGGGTGCTTCAACAGCATAGCCATATACTGCTCCTGGGTGCAAAGGGAGAGCGCCCCCTTTATCTAATGCATGTAAATGACCCCATACCTTACCAAATTGCCCTGCCTAGGATTACAAAGCAAGTGTCTCACATCAACCAATGGGCCTTTTTTTTTACCTGGTGCTAAAAACCAATCACGCAACTCTCCCTCAGATCCAGCTCCTGTGTGAGTAACCCCTATACACACCTATCCCCCACAGGAGCAGCTCCTGGCCCCCATTCACACCCACCCCCTCTCAACAAAAATCCAGGTACAGTTTCTCGGTGGGATACCCACAAACTCCCTACCCCCATCTTTAGTCCTTGTCCAAGAATGAACAACCCCTCCAAAACACACACCTCACCCCTAAGTGGAGCTCCTGCCTAGGAGTAGGTGACCCCTGTACAACCTTACCCCCAGCCAGAGGTAGCGCCTACCCAAAAGTGAGTGACAATCCCACCCCTCAAATCCAGGTGTGTCTAACGGCCGAGTAGTTCCTGTCTGAGAGTGAGTGACCCCTCTAATACACACCTCTCATCCCACATGAAGGTCCTAAAAGTGAGTGACCTTCACACACATCCCACCACCAGATGTAGTTCTTGTCTTGAGAGTGAGTGAATTCTTTCAGACACCCATCTCACCCCAAGGGGTGGCTGTCTGAGAGTGAGTGAAGTTCCAATCTGAGAGTGAGTGATCCCCATACACCCCTCTCACCCAGGTACATCTGCTACAGTATTCTCCCCATGGCCTTCTAGTCTGGTGCTCCACCCTGCCAGACTCCAGCTTTCAGCTCCAGTATGAGTGGCCTTCTTACACATCCCAATCTCAGGGGCAGTTTCTGCTATACTAAGTCACCCCCCCATTCATGCCCAGGTACAGCTCCTTCTATAGAGAGCAACACCCCATACACCCCTCACACCCAGACACAGCTCCTTCTATAGAGAACACCACCCCATACACCCAGGTACAGCTCCTTCTATAGAGAGCAACACCCCATACACCCCTCACACCCAGACACAGTTCCTTCTATAGAGAGCAACACCCCATACACCCAGGTACAGCTCCTTCTATAGAGAGCAACACCCCATACACCCAGGTACAGCTCCTTCTATAGAGAGCAACACCCCATACACCCAGGTACAGCTCCTTCTATAGAGAGCAACACCCCATACACCCAGGTACAGCTCCTTCTATAGAGAGCAACACCCCATACACCCAGGTACAGCTCCTTCTATAGAGAGCAACACCCCATACACCCAGGTACAGCTCCTTCTATAGAGAGCAACACCCCATACACCCAGGTACAGCTCCTTCTATAGAGAGCAACACCCCATACACCCAGGTACAGCTCCTTCTATAGAGAGCAACACCCCATACACCCAGGTACAGCTCCTTCTATAGAGAGCAACACCCCATACACCCAGGTACAGCTCCTTCTATAGAGAGCAACACCCCATACACCCAGGTACAGCTCCTTCTATAGAGAGCAACACCCCATACACCCAGGTACAGCTCCTTCTATAGAGAGCAACACCCCATACACCCAGGTACAGCTCCTTCTATAGAGAGCAACACCCCATACACCCAGGTACAGCTCCTTCTATAGAGAGCAACACCCCATACACCCAGGTACAGCTCCTTCTATAGAGAGCAACACCCCATACACCCAGGTACAGCTCCTTCTATAGAGAGCAACACCCCATACACCCAGGTACAGCTCCTTCTATAGAGAGCAACACCCCATACACCCAGGTACAGCTCCTTCTATAGAGAGCAACACCCCATACACCCAGGTACAGCTCCTTCTATAGAGAGCAACACCCCATACACCCAGGTACAGCTCCTTCTATAGAGAGCAACACCCCATACACCCAGGTACAGCTCCTTCTATAGAGAGCAACACCCCATACACCCAGGTACAGCTCCTTCTATAGAGAGCAACACCCCATACACCCAGGTACAGCTCCTTCTATAGAGAGCAACACCCCATACACCCAGGTACAGCTCCTTCTATAGAGAGCAACACCCCATACACCCAGGTACAGCTCCTTCTATAGAGAGCAACACCCCATACACCCAGGTACAGCTCCTTCTATAGAGAGCAACACCCCATACACCCAGGTACAGCTCCTTCTATAGAGAGCAACACCCCATACACCCAGGTACAGCTCCTTCTATAGAGAGCAACACCCCATACACCCAGGTACAGCTCCTTCTATAGAGAGCAACACCCCATACACCCAGGTACAGCTCCTTCTATAGAGAGCAACACCCCATACACCCAGGTACAGCTCCTTCTATAGAGAGCAACACCCCATACACCCAGGTACAGCTCCTTCTATAGAGAGCAACACCCCATACACCCAGGTACAGCTCCTTCTATAGAGCCTCACCCCAAAGCGCACTTTGTGCCCCCACCTCTGCTGCACCCCCACACCAGGGCAAACCCCGAGGTGCCCTCGCGCACGATGCCCCCCATGCCAGGTTACCTTTGAGCGTGGGCAGCGAGGACAGCTCCACCTGGGCCCCCTGCCCTCGGAACTGGGACGAGCCCTGCGACTGTTTCTGCCTCTGAGCCTTCCGCACCGACTTCCGCGTGAATCCGTCCACTTTCTCCGCGGTCGACACGGCCGACATGACGGTCCGGTGTCCGGTCACCGCTTACAGCAATCCGGGTGTGCGCTGCCCTCGGGTCACCGGCCGCATGTAAAGTCCGACTCCCCCACCCGCTGGCCCCTCTATCTGCCCTGGGGTGTCTCAGCCGGACTTTCCTCCGTCATCTTCTCCGGGGAACTTTTCCTGCACCCTGGGCTGCGCGGCGCTCGGTCACTGCTGGAAAGAGACCGCGGAAACCTGTAGCAGCAGTAAGTCGGTAACTGCAACCCGCACCGAGCGCTGAACGCTGACTGACAGCTCAGCCGGCCAATCAGATCGCGGGGAGAGCCGTGACGCGCGCACCTTCCGAAGGCTCAGCGTGTTTGAAAAGCTCTCAAGGAATGTAACCGATCCTCGCCAGCAGAGGGCAGCAGACCGCTGACTTGGGGGGCGGGGCGTCGAGATTGACGTCCAAATACCACGAAAAAAAACTTACTTAGTAGCAGTACGTTGTCATGGTGACAGGGATGAGTGATGATGCGTTATGGACAGCCGGACTAGCCAATGACAGCTCTTCCTGATCGAGTCTATTAGTAGGTGAGCCAATGGGGGGCGTTGATCAGCTGTCAAATTTGACAGCAAGGACACGTGACCCAGTATTGGGAGAGTGGCAAAATTAATTTAATTCACTGACTTTATTTAAAAAACAACACTCACATTAGTTATATTATCAAACAATTAAAGGTTCAACTAGGGATAGATCTACTAAACTGTGGAAAAGGAAAAATGGAGATGTTGCCTATAGCAACCAATTAGCTTCAAAGTCACATTCTCTACTAGGTAATAGGAAAGAGAGAGCTAGAATCTCATTGGTTGCTATGGGCAGAGCCAGATTGACTACCAAGTGGACCTGGAGCTGAACATTTTTAAGGGTGCAAACTATGTTTTGGAGAAGAATGTCTTACTTATGCACTGTTGTGGGAAGCCTGGAGATCTGCAGTGCATGGGGGGCCTATTTTGCAGATGGAGGCCTGGGGCTGTAGTCCCCTTAGAACCATTGTTAATCTGGCCCTGGTTATGGGCAACATCTCCAATTCCCTTGCAGTAGTTTAATAAATCTAGCCCGTGGTATTCGCCATACCAGTATTTGTGGAGTACAGCAGTGCATTTTGTTCCTTGTTATCACTCTGTGTTGTCATTTTAATTTCAAAAAGCAGAAGTAAATTTGTTCTGTAATAAAGTTATTTTAAGCATATCTGGATTAGTGCAGTGCAATGATTTTTAGAAGATTTTTTTTTGCACAGGGGCTGATTGGAATGTTTTAGCAAGACAGCCCAGCAGCCTATGCTAAAAAATTATAATGCATATGGTCCGCTGACCTTGCCCAAGGTATTCCTTTATGGTATACCTTAAGGGGACAGAAAGCACAGCCAAGCCCTGATCCTGTCTAATCTCTTTGCAATTCTTACATTTGCAGAATGAAATTAACTGATAATAGTTGCAGGCGTTGTATAGTAAATTGTGATAATTCTACATCTCAATTGTCTCCTAAATTAAGGCGCCTGGCTGTATAGATAACACACAAGAAGCATCTGAGGGACATTAGATATTGTACATTTTTATATTCCCCATGGTGCTCCAAAAATGAGTGCCAGACACTAACTAAGGAGCGAGAGGGGTCAGCAGCTACTTGTATTTAATTTGGGGATTAACCCTGAAAATTTTTGTTTTCTTTTGTCCATTTGCAGGGGCAGAACTTGAGTGGCCCATAGCAAGGAGGCGGGACATGTGTCTGGAGGGGGGAGGGCGGCACCAGTGTCAGGCAAACCCTGAGGAGGACCCTAGGCAGTCTCGCAGATCATCTCCTAATATGTTTTTATTTTACCAAGCAACCATTTTAATAAACCAATTTTATCACACAAAACAAAAATTTTACAATTATTAATGTTATTAAATAAAAATTATTAAATATTACACAAAATTACTCAAATGTAAACATATCATTTTTAAGTTGATTATTTTTTCTATCTTTTGGAAGCTTCATTATAATTTTCTTTTAAGATGAAATCCAATTATTTTGATCCATTGAGGCAGGGTCCCTAAAAGGCGCGGGGTCCATAGGCTGATGCCTATTTTGCCTATTTGGGGGACACCTCCCTCCCCTATATGACGTGTGTGCAGAGCAAACAAACCGCCAGAGGCTGGCAGCTTAAAACAGTGCTCAGTACTCCATATATGAATGAGCATCAGTTATAAGTACATTGCCAGCAACTCTGGGCAAAGTAGACCGGATCCAACTTTCCGAGAATCGCCTTATTTATATTAAGCTGTATCAGTAATCATACATTTTTTTTTTATCTGTGCATGCATGTGATCTGATCGGAAAGAGCAGGTCACCGAATGTTGAAATAAAAAGTTGAAGAAAAGAAAACCACTGTCAAATGTTTAAAAAAAAAACACATCACAAAAACATTTTTTCCCGCCCCCCCCCTTTCCCGCAATAAATAAAGTAAGTAATATCAGCCCTACAGGGCATGCTGATGCTTGTACTACTACAAGCACCAGGATGCCAGGGCATGCTGGTGCTTGGAGAACCACAAGCGCCAGTATGCCCTGCCAACCAGGGCCCAACGTGCCATCTTAATGTGCCCCATCATGCCCTGTAGGGCCGATATTATTTAATTATTTTATTTATTGGGAAGGGTTAGTATGTTTATCATTTTTATTTATTTAACAAAATGTAAAAAAGCCTAAACTTATTTTATTCTGCGCCCGTGTAAACTGCGGCCAGAGCCATCACGGCTCTGTCTATGGGTTTGCAAACGAACCCGTTTTTTTGGTACGGGCAATTCAGAGGTGCGTGTTTCTCTGAATAGGACGTCTTAGCGGATCCGCATTAAAACTCTGAATCCGAGCTTATATCTTTTCTCCTCTTTATTTCCTTGTAAATCTACATTTAAGTCATTAATTATGGGAGATGATTAGCAATGAAAGCATAAGAGAATGTAATCCACAAGGCCTAATTGGATTAATTAGAATTTAAATGGCTACAGTTAAAATGCAGCTTTTCATAATTTTCTAAATGTAGTGGAAATGCAAATATGATTGTACTTAGCAGATTCAACAATTATTATACGATTAAATTTACTTTGATGTGGATATCCTCCTTTCTATCTTTACTGCTAACGTTTACCCTTTCAGGATACCACACAGTAACCAGGATGAGGTTGAACAGGCTTTGGGATGATAAAGTTACCTCTGCTCTGGGGTAGATTTTAGGTTAGTGTCAGGATATAATCAAAGATCAGGTGTATATATTAATATCAAGATATAGAGTGACCTTTATTTGGTCAGGATCTGGCAAAGTTTTATGGCCATAGCTTGAATGTAGTGGGGCAGAACAAGTTATGGCTCTTGTCAGGTTATGGCCCTGTCATAAATAGATCAGTATTTTGGGGGGGGGGTCATAAATGGATCAGTATTTTGGGGGGGGGGCATAAAAGTGAGATCTCTGAAGAAGAGTCTCTCCAGACCCCAAACATACATAACTTTGTTCACCTCATGGGATCTGGAAGGAAGTTTTCCATATTCCCAAGTAATCTGCTGAATCCCAGGCAGGGAAGGTTTTGCGTAAGTCTTTCTGTGTTTTCCCCTTTTTATTTTATACAAAACTATTTTGCATGTTGTATGTCCATTTTATTATTCTTTTGTACATAAGCATTGTGATTATTATCATATTAAATATCAATTCATAAGTTCATGTCTCTGTGTTCTTATGGATTCATGTGTCAGACCAGCTTGGTTATTAAACGCTTCTGAATGGTAACAGATCGGATCATTCTGAATTGGTGGTGGTGTCAGTTCATTAGTAATAAGTCATATTTGGGGTGGGAGAAGGGGTATTAGTCATTGTAGAACAGACCAGGTGGCTGTTGTGATTAACCTCTTGAGTCCCAGATAAGTCACGAAAACGAAAGCCTCAGTTGAGGTCAGGGTTGTTACAAGTAAACTGACCACTCTCATCATGGATCTGGATTCTCAAGAACCAGATTTCTTTGAGGTCGTTAAGCTTAAAGAATGTCCGCATGTGGGTGGTGGTGTTGGGGGGTATTGTAATGGTACTTGAATAAGCCCTTACATACGATGCTCATTTATGCACCAGCCCCATCTTAAGCGGGGCCGCTGCATAAACCTTAAGGTAGGATACTGCTAGCGGAGAGCGCTTCAGCGTGAGGGGAGTGTTCTCCATTGAGGTACGCACATTCGATTTCACTATTATATCTATATCTAGTCCAATATTATTATGGTTAAGGTAAATCATTTTATTGTTCAATTGGGTTGTTCAGGACCGGCGCGATGGATGCAGTACATCCAGGCGCCATGCTGGATAGGCGCTCACCCCCCTGCTCCCTGTAAGATGGACGCCACTGCAATGCAATGTAAGGTGCTCTCATCACTCTGATGAGAGCGCCTTACAGAGCTTATTAGTGGCATCTATGCACCTCTTTTCTGCCTGTGTGACAGGCAAATCCAGAGTGCAGCAGTGCCTCCTCCTCACTGAATGACGCTGTAGTGACCTGAGGTAACATCAGCATCATTCAAAGCAGAGCCTGCCGCAGAGGAGAGGCAGCAGCCAGAAGAAGAGAAGACTTCACAGGTAAGTAATTGTATAGGGCTTAAAATTGGGATACTGGGTGTTAGAGAGGCGATGGGGTATACTGGGTGTTGGATACACATGATAAGGGATAATAGGTGCTGGATACACATGATGGTGGCTGATCCAGAGCTATGATGTAGCGCTCAGCGTACTAACGCTCAGCGTTACATCGTGGGCTCCCCCTGACACTTTCAGCGTACTTACCCTCACTTACCCCGGCTGAAGGCTACCTTAACTTCAGCCGGCGTAAGCGAGGGTAAGTACACTGGGACGGCGGCATTGTTACGATAACTCCGCCCTCCCAGCCTCATTACCCTCCCTCCCCCTACCTACCTACACTAACTACAGCATAGTAACGCCCCCTCCAGCGTTACTATGCTGGTGCTACGGACACCCGATCAATGATCGGGCGTTGCCGTACTTACGCCAGGCAACATCTGCCCGGCAAATGCGTAGATCGCTTTTCAACCGATCTTACGCTTACGCCCGCCATAGTTACTACAGCGGGCGTAGCTCTGGATCAGCCCCATAGCAGCAATTATACATTTAGGGCAAGATTTACTAAAGTGCGAGTTTGGAAAAGTGTTGATGTTGCCTTTAGCAACCAATCAGATTCTCTAGTGACATTCTCTAGTATGTAATAGGAAAGTGAGAGATAGAATCTGATGGGTTGCTATGGGCAACATCTCCACTTTTCCAAACCCGCAGCTTAGTAAATCTGGCCCTTAGTCGGAAAGCAAGAAGTAGCCAAAAAAATCACCCTCTTTTGACCTTCTCAATAACCTATAATCACGGGGGGCCATATGCAGAGCTCCGGCCGCATTATATTTTCGGCCGTAGTTTTCAGAAAAGTGCTACTGCGCATGTGCAGTAATTTCGGAATGTAATCTATGTTACTTCTTGCACCATAGATTGCACAGTAGCACTTTTCTGAAAACTCCGGCCGCAAATGCATTGCGGCCGGAGCTCTGCATACGGCCCCCCGTGATTATTTGGGATCCGTTTTTTGTTATCTTACATCCGATGTGACACAGGACACGCTCAGACTGTCTTACATCAATTAAAGTCTTATAAATCACAGAGGAAACTGGAACACATTTTAAATGCAATTATATTTTGAGAGGAATTAGATTACGTTTCACTGAGCAGTTCTTGTATAATCTGAGGTCTTCCAGCGCACATTAAGCAATTTTTACTGTCTTAGTTCAAAAGAGAAAAATGGTCTCAATCGACGTTTATCATTGCATTATGGTGGCATTAATATTATCATTATAATAGCAGAATTGCCAACTTTTAACAGCTTCCCTCTGGGAGTTCCCGGTGGGAAGCTATAGATGCATGCAGGGGGTGGGGCTTAATGGCACGATTTATGCAAATTGCATCATTAAGCCCCGCCCATTGACTAATGCCTGTTTTTAGCTGTAATAGGGATCGGGGAGGGGCTTGATGGCTGAAATAGTGTCATGAAGTACCTCCCTGTCCCTAGCAACACTAGTATATTAGTGTTGCTAGGCAGGGGGGCCGGACTTGAGGCCTCAAGTCACTTGTGGGAGATTTGCAGGTTCTCCTGGGATACCGGGAGAACTGCCCAAATTTCGTGAGTCTACCGGACATTCTGGGAGAGTCAGCAACCCTGCATAATATTGTTTATATTGATGTGTCACATTTACAGAGTTAGGCTAAAATAAAAATTTTATAAGAGTTTAAAAAGAAAATTGTTCAAGTTACTGTTAAACTCAATAAAGGGTGGTAGCACACCTCCCAACATTTGAGAATTCAAAAGAGGGACAAAATTCTGCAGCCTGGTAAAGGGGGTGTGTCTTGTTCAACCCAGTGGGTGTGTCTAGGAAAGTGGGTGTGTCTTACATCGCCCAGTCCAGAGTGTCTAGTGCCTGCCCCTTTTATTTAACAACCGTCTATATGTCTGTCTTATTATTAGGCCTGCCATCCATATATCTGCCCCTTATTATTAGGCCTGCCATTCATTCATCTGCCCCTTATTATTTGTCCAGGATTCATATGTCCAGCCTCCATATCTGCCCCTTTATTTGTCCTACCTCCATGTCTTTCCCTTATTATTATTATTATTATGTCGAGTCCATATGTCTCCCCCGTTTATTAGTTAAGCCTCCATGTCTGCCCCTTATTATTATGTCCAGCCTCCATGTCTGTCCCTTGTCTTTCCAGCCTTCCATATGTGCCCCTTGTAATGTCCAGCCTCCAATATGTGCCCTTTGTAATATCCAGCCTCCATGTGTGCCCTTTGTAATGTCCAGCCTCTATGTGTGCCCCTAGTAATATCCATCCTCCATGTGTGCCCCTAGTAATATCCAGCCTCCACGTGTGCCCCTTGTAATGCCAGCCTTATTTTGTCCAGCCTCCATGTGTGCCCATTATATCCAGACTCTGTGTGTGCCCATTATGTCCAGCCTTAACTCTTCTGTTACTTACCTTTGCCATGTTCACCCTTCCTCCGCGATGCTGCCTCTCGCTGCTGCTGCCTCCCGCCGTCTGATCTGAGGTCACATGGTGCGGTACAGGTAATACAGGGCTCCAACGGGAACCCTGTAGGACCAAATCAGTTTCTTGAATGCCAGAGACCGCATAGGATCGGTCACTGCTATTCAAAGTAACAGGTATGGTCCTACAGGGCTCCCGTAGGAGCCTTGTATTACCTGTACAGTGCGATGTAAGCCCGTGCCACAAAAACAGCGGCAGGGGCTTTACAAAAAAAAACAAAAAAAACAACAACTTTGTCCCGAGAGCCTGATCTCGGGACAAGTTGTGAGGGGGGCGGGACAGCGGGGGACAGTCCCCCCGAAAGCGGGACTGTCCCACTGAAATCAGGACACTTGGGAGGTATGTGGTAGTATGTTGAAGAGTAAAATGTGACCACATGGCAACGCCCAGGGGCATAACTACAGGGGATGAAAGGGGTGCAGCCCTCCAACATGACCCATTCCATTAGGAATGCTCAATGCTCTTCTCCTGAGCTTCCAACTGTGTGTTACTATGGTAACCACTTTTATTGAAGAGAAATTTTTTTTCCATACATCAGTTAATTCATTAAATCCAGGTGAGTGACAGTTGGAAGCCCAGAAGCGGAATATTGTGTACCTACTGGAATGGGTCGTGTTGGAATGGTCTGCATAAGGGAAGGGGCCCGAGGCAGCTGCTCCCTCTGCAATGTAATTAAGCTGTCAGCCTCTTTATAAAGAATTTCTGCACACAACTTCATGTGAATCATATGTTATGTTTACAAAACAGAGTTAAAGGGCTGGATCCATTTTTCCACAACGTCTGTGTGTTTCAATCAGATTGCGGAAGCTTTTTGTACTGCGCGTGTGCACGAAACTTGTGCTAACTAATCGGAACACTTCCTGTCTCAGACAGACACTTTGAACAGAGGTAGCGGTCTTCACTTGCAAGTGGGCATCCTCTTCACCGTATTTCTCTTCATTTCCATACGCTTGAATCAGAAGACTGAGGGTAGGCACTGGATGTCAGAAATCCCTTGGAAAAATTGGGAGTGGTTCCATGGCGAACACACTGATAGTGCGGCCCGGGGGTGTGGGTCCCCGCATAGAAAATCTGATTTTCGAAAAATCAGTTGCGAACTGGCTGGGATTTTGATTGCTATGCCCCGATGAGGCATAGCAATCGGTTCACGGAGCACCGAAAGCTCCATTCTGCTAAATTGTAAGTAAAAATAGTCCCTTCCCTAATTCTAACCTACCCCTCCTCTCCTGGCAGCCTGACCCTACCTCCCTCCCCTACAGCCTGACCCTAACCCTCCATCTACCGCAGCCTGACCCTAACCCTCCCTCCCCTGCAGCCTGACCCTAACCCTAACCCACACAGATAGTTTAGTTTAC
>WWET01000419.1:252167-266534 GCA_011038615.1 Limnodynastes dumerilii
TTGTAGCTGACATTCTCTAGTATGTAATAGGAAAGTGAGAGCTAAAATCTGATTGGCTGCTATGGGCAACATCTCCACTTTTCCAAACCCGCAGCTTAGTAAATCTGGCCCACGGATTTTTAGAAATGTGAGCATTTCCTGTATTCTGTACGTGGACAAAAATCTGTATTTTAATACAACGAATGTGGGTGCTTCAGGCTTCCACCACAGACCTGGTTACTCAGGATCTAGGCTACCATCGGTACAGCGGGATGAGCCACCATGAGTTCAGAATGTCTGCATGATGGGAGGTATTTATATCGACAGTAAGGACTTAAGATCTTGCATACAATCTTTATTTACACAAAGGGCCTGATCCAGACCTACACTCGCCGTCGCTAGGACGGTGGGTGTAAGATCGGCTGAAAAGCCGATCTGCGCATGCGCCGGGCAGATGTTGCCCGGCGTAGCTACGGCAACGCCCGATCACCGGGCGTCCGTATGAACAGCGTAGGGACGCTGGAGGGGGCGTCCCTCGGGGAGAGTGCACCCCGATACGCTGTGCTTTAGTAAGCACAGCGCATCGGCGTAGGTCTGGATCAGGCCCAAAGGCCCCATTTTAAGAAGTAGCGGTGCATAGACGCCGATACGCTGTGCTTTAGTAAGCACAGCGCATCTGCGTAGGTATGGATCAGGCCCAAAGGCCCCATTTTAAGAAGTAGCGGTGCATAGAGATAAAAGGTACAGAAATTCTGATTCACTAATAGCGCTTTTTCACCACCACCCTGCAATAACCAAGGATTTTCCACCCGGGTTATTGCAGGTTGATTTGTGGTAAAGGGAAATTCCTGGTCTGCCCTGACAGTGTGAAGGCTGCATAGTAACAGATAAACAAATCCCTCCAATCAGGTGTATTAGGTGACTCCCGGGTGAAAAACCCGGGTTGGCACCTTTCACACCACCACTTTAACAGGGTCGGACACGAGAAAACCCTTCTCTTTTCCTGTGTCTGTGTCCTGGGTCATTAGACCTGAGACCAGGACCCCGATACCTTTCCCATCACCAGCAAACCCGGGTCTTGGAAAAATTGTGCCATATCTTAAATGACGCTAAGGGGACATTAGGATCGCTAGGATTAGAAAATGCCCCGTTTTGGTACTGTGTCGCAAAAGCAGCCCCCGCCTCCATTTATCTGCTGGCCGGGTTTAACTCTGCTGGTGCGCTGAGGTGAGTAAAGGGGGTGACGGAGAGATGAGGCTGCGACACCCCCTTTACTCACCTCATTGTCGCAGCAGAGTCCAGTAGCTGCCTCTCCTCCGCAGCATCTGGCGTGACCCCCCAAGGTCGCGTTGCGTCATTCTTAAGGCAGAGAGCGCGCGTCGCGGAGGAGTTAGGCTCCGTGACAGCAGGTAAGTGATGGTGGGGTCCGGAGACTGCAATATATGATTAAAACTAGGGGGGATGGGAGCCTGCAATATATGATTAACACTAGGGGGAGGGGGGCCTGCAATACCTAATTAAAACTGTTTGGGTAGGGGGAGCTGCCTGAAGGGGGGCATGGAGGCCTGAAGGGGAATATGAAGGGGGCATAGAGGCATGAAGGGGCGCATACAAAGACGGTGTGGTGCCCTGCAGCCTGACCTTTCATGCCTTAAGCCTAACCCTAACCTTAGCCCGTCACAGCCACCGCAGCTTAAGCTGGTGGCTATATCATTTTTCTAACCCTTACCTTCCCCTTAAGCCCTAACGCTAACCTATTATACGCCACAACCTATTGGGAAGGGGGAAATAGGTTTCCGTTCCCAATAGCAATTTTCTGTCCACCAATGATACAATCACCATGCAGCTGGCATCCCCTGATAGGGAATATGTTAGTGGGGCGCAACAGAGCTGGAAACGGAAGCATTTTCAGAGGACATTGTTGAGTCAGTACCCTGAAAGTTTACAATGCGGTAATTCGCAATTAAACCTGAAAATACCAAACCAGTCATTGATGCGGTCCAACCCACAAAAATGTATTTGAAGCAGAAAGAAGAGGGTTAATTCTAAAGTGCCGATCTACTGATACAGCAGCGCAGACCAGTCACTGGCGAGACTTCAGTACAAAAGCCCTTCAGAGCCCAAGCAGAGTTCTTTTAACTGGTAGGATCAAAGAGGTAACCGATCGCATCTTGATTGTAGAATCCTCACAGGCATCCTGGATCCCTGGCTCATCATTGGTCTTGGGGTTTTTCTTTGTTTCCACTGCAGAGGTTCATCATTTCATGTCATAACTTATTACTGCCTATAACTTGCGATCACTTTATGCGATCTTTTGGCAAAACATAGCCTCACTAGTACAACATTGTTTTCTACACTACAAGTCTAAATATGCTACAAGTAAGACATTCATTCGTCGATTGGCGACAATTAGCTGATTGAACCATTTGCAAATATAAAAAACAGTTTTAATAAATAGGAACACATTTAGACATTAGGGGCCGGATCCAGAACTACATGTGCCGTACGTTTATTCGCGTAGCGTATTTTCGTGCACGTAAGTTCGCTACACTCCCCTCGGCACACCCCTTGCATGGACGTATTTTGTCAAGATACGCTTCCCAAACCCTACCTTAACTTTTTCACACGTAACCACTGTCATACGCACGCGTACGTATGGGCTGAACGAATTTACGCAGCTAAGCACGCCCATACTGTACACTTTAAAAACCACCCCCCGCCTACTTCACGTATTTCAGACGTATTTTCGAGTAACGTAAATTTGGCACGCCCACACGTATTTACGTGATACATACGTGAATGGCCCATACAATTACGCTACGTGAATGTGCGTATTTTCTATGGTGCGCATGCGCAGTGCATTTTACGTCTCCGCCACACGTAAAATCGCTTCGAAGCGTAGTTCTGGATCAGGCCCTAGACATTAGTCTAGACATCTGGATCCTGTCCTGTTAGACATTAGTCCTGTGTGAAAATATGTATGTTAGTATGTTTAATAAAGAGTAATATCATGTGTTAGAAAAGCCAGCGAAAGTACGCACACGCACTGAAATGCACGCGCATAATTGCGTAAATCCGCGTTCACATTTTCCCCTCTCTTTTCCGAGGTCCTTTGTTCATATACCTTTGAAAAGATTCATTCTTATTTTTAAGTTTAATAACAATGGGCCAGATCCAGAACAACGCTTGTGAGCGAATTTCCGTGTGGCGGAGACGTAAAATCACCTTTTAGTAAATACTGCGCATGCGCACCATAGAAAATACGCTCAGTAACGTAGCGTAATTGTGAACGTATGGGCCATTCACGTATGTGTCACGTAAATACTTACGTGTGGGCGTGCCAATTTTACGTGAGTCCAAAATACGTCTGAAATACGCTATGTAGGCGGGTTTGTAGGGTTTGTATTTAAAGTGTACAGTATGGGCGTGCTTAGCTGCGTAAATACGTGTTGCCCATACGTACGTTTGCGGATCACTGCGGTTACGTGGGCAAAAGTTAAGGCAGGGTTTGGAAAGCGGATCTTGCCAAAATACGTACATTTAAGGGGTGTGCCTAGGAGAGTGTATAGAAGGTACGCACGCGAAAATACGCTACACGAATAAACGTACGGCAAACGTAGTTCTGGATCTACCCCGATGTTTTGACTCTGTTTCGACAACATTGATCAGCCACAATCCTGGATGTCTTTCTAAATCCGAATGCACATTGTTCAGCCCCTATAAGAAGCACAGAAGCTTCATGTATGACGGGAGGGCTGATTGTGCATCTACGCGTCTTATTGATATACTTTGCCTGCATTATTTTATATGACTGTTGTTACAGTCTTACCAATTTTACGATCATGTGATGGCGCTATTTATAGAGGAGAAATTTAGCCGGGAGTCATTCCTTTTTTTTTTTTTTTTTTTTTTTTTTGTTTTTTTTACTGGCCGATGACCTGGATTTTTTTACTCGGTTGATTTAACTGTACGACGCTGCCACATATTAATCTGTGGTGTCCTACAAGCAGACATTAAAACATTGCAACAGGAACGGAGAAGGAATATTCACTGTCTGCAAGTCAATCAAGTACAACTTCAAGATGGTTATTATCAATTCAGTGGTAAAAAGGGCATTCAAAGAAACATTTTAATACGACATATGAAGATAAATCTCAATGGGGGTTTTTTTTTTTGTTTTTGTTTTTATTTTCTTTTATCACCATTCACAGCCTCTAGACTCAGAGCAATTTTACACTTTAACCATTTGCTGAATTTGTCATGGTCGGGAACAAAAATCTGAAATGGCAAAGCACTGCAAGACAGTTATGTGAACTATGGGCTGGATTCACAACCCCGTCATCTTTTACATATGTGCCTAATTTACCGATTCTAGCTACCACGCATGCATAGTAACTATTTTACGCTATTTACTTAGCGCTTTGTTACGTAGATTGCGTACATTCTGTTCTTTAAAGATTGCATGTACGCATTCTATGTTTAATATCTTTTTATTGAAAACCACAAATGACAAGCATGAACATTTCAACTCTAGGTGAATAGTGGTACATTGTAGTATAGACATGCATAAATCAGCAAAACATCTGTTGAAAGTTGCCGTTTTCAGTTTTTCCAATGTTATAATCTCAATGAAATACATACAGAATAAAGAAGAAAGAGAGAAAAAGTAAGGGATAGAAGAGAACAAAAGAAGGAGAGGGTATAAGACAATGGAGAAGGGGAAGGGAGAGGGACAAGAGGGAAGTAGAGTTAGATAAGGGAGGGATGGACCATACCAAGCTAACCAAGGCTTTAGCGATGCTAACCACTAATAAATAGAGTGCCAACAGACTATCATGTTACCTGTTTGCGCCAGACAAATGTACGCATTCTACATAACAAAATGCTACGTAGATAGCGTAAAATAGTTGCTTTGCATGCGTAGTAGCTAGAATCGGTAAATTAGGCACGTATGACCCTCTGTCTGCACTGGAGAGTGAATACAAGTAAGAGGACCCTGCTTGTGAGAGCTTTGCATTCTAAAGGGTGGGGAAAGAGACCAGTAGCCTGACCCTGATTGGGTGAATGGAGCGGGGATAGCAGAAGTGGCAGATTGGAAGAGAGGTTATGGATTTAAATAAAGAAATTTATTTTAGGGTGCATGTTTTAAAAGTGGGGGTTAATCTAACTGGGCGTAGGAACATCAGCAGGTTTGAGAATAAAAGCTTGCAGAAAATCTGCTCCTCCTCCACTCTGCATGTATGCAATTAGCAAAACGTCTATTGTGGCATAGGAACAGACCATAATATCAATTCCATTGTAAGCATCCAGAGAAAAGGGATGTCATATTCATTAGAGACACACTGCTGGATTTAGTATGTAAAGACCGAAACCGAATCCAAACTTTCGTTAAATTCTTGTTCTCCGCTCGCTAGCAGCACGCACATATATGCTAGGTGGAAGCTATTTTTATTTTACAGTAATGCCGTTTTTCAGCCCTTCCACCAAATCCATACTTTTGGCTGCTTCCATTTTAAGTTAAGCGGCACAGAAAAGTTAAGGTAGGGCCCAATGGATTCCCCCCCACACGCACAGAAGGCTGGATCCAAGGTTATAATGCTCCAAGCACAGCGACAGTGGAGATCTGATGGCAGATCAGGGTTTTTCAACCCGGGGTCACACACAAAGCACTTGATTGGTGCAATCAGTTTACTATTGCCCTGGCAACAAGTGTTGCCAAGACAATAGTAAACAAATGACACAGTGTGATGACTCACACTACTGCCAGGGAAGACCCGGGTCCCGGAATCTCCCAGGTCAGCCCTGCAATGTGAAACATGATCTGATGACACGGTAATATGCCAGGTTCATAGAGCCGGGATATTGCCAGGGCCGCAATGTGAAAGCGGTATTATGTTTTCCTGTAGGGGTGCATCTGTACAGATCAGGGGCCAGATTTACTAAGCTGCGGGTTTGGAAAAGTGGAGATGTTGCCCATAGCAACCAATCAGATTTCTATTACATACTAGAGAACGTCAGCTAGAATCTGATTGGTCGCTATAGGCAACATCTCCACTTTTCCAAACCCACAGCTTAGTAAATCTGGCCCCAGGTTGGAGTTTATCTTAACATATTAAGCTTTATTTGAGGTAATCACCAGTTTGATCATAAACATACAGGGCCTGATTCAGAATTAAGAAGGTGCTTAAAATAAGAGAGGAAAGTTACTCCTGGGCTAAACCATGGTGATTGCAGGGGAGTCATATTTCATCTGTTGCAAACAGTATTAGAGTTGAGAGGTGATGTTTCCTATCCCAAGTCTAAATAACAGTGTGATAGTAAAGCTGGTCAGTATCTGTGTGCAGGAAGCAATTCAAAGATAAATCCCTGCATGCAAAGAATACAATTAACTTGACTCCCCCTGAAATCAACATGGTTTAGCCCAGGAGTAACTAATTTCAAGCACTTACTTAAGTCTGGATCCAGCCCAAAATGTTGGTCAACTTCTATTTTTCTTCGTTCTAAACCTTTATATTCATGGGGCCATCTGTTTTCTTGTTTTTAAGTTCTGTGTAAAAAAATGTGAGCTTCCAGTTACTATGAGAGAGTGCTGTGAAGAGAATTGTATAAAATATGTAGCAATATAATGTAATCAAATCTGTGCTATTTCTAGGCCAAGAGTCTACCTACATTGCAGCCAGTACTTGCCTTGAACACCAGTATGCCATTACCTTGACAAAGTTGATTCATACTCATAATCATGTGTGGCCCTTGTGAGACTTCTTGGCCAGCACTATGTGGACAGCTTGCAAGAATAACTATGGATATCCTTCACGTTAACATTCAGCCAACAAATATCCTGTGTTACTGAAAATGTCAAAATTCTTTTCTTAATACAGAATGTTCATGTAGAACTTGATTTTCAGCTATGTACATTGTGTACTACAGTGACTCAATGCAGAAGGACAAGAGTTTTGCATGTCAGATATTACAATCACTTAAGATTAATTATTGTTGGCCAGGGTCTCGCTAGTTGGGCACACATGCTCTGGGCCACTTACCCATTAGAGCTGTAAATATTTTACCATTGTTAATAATGTGTTTTTAACCCTTTTTTGGGGGGTTGGAGATGAGGTCCAGTAGTCTGGAAGGGTATAAAATGTAAATGTCCCTATAGGTGTCGTCACTGTGGGTGCTTTGAACCACAATTGAATACTATCCTAATGTTCTGATCTTCATGCAAGCACAGCTGCCATCACTTGTCTCCACTTTCTGGGTAATAGATATACTTAAGCATAGTACTTAGTCCATTTGAGAGTATTTTAACAAGTCTCTAAATTCCTTATAGTTAGAGTGAGCTACTAAATTGATTGATCCTTAGGAAATCTGTGCCATTTATTGACTACGGAACACAACCCCTGGACATATGTTCCATAATACAAATCTTATGTTCATTATTGCACACAGCAATGCATGCAAGGCATCAGAATCCTAGAGAGCATTCATTGCTGTTTCAATGGAACATAAAAAGTGATCCAGGCTTACGCGTTTTGTCATTTTTCAGGTATTTCAATCATAAATCTGATTTTCTGCATTGCACATGCTCAGAAGTGTCACCAAGAGCATTCAAAAGGGCGTTCCCTTAGTCAATATACAGTATCAATGTTCCCAGAGGCAGCCTTAGATGTTGCGAGGGCCCTAGGCAGAGTAGATTAGATGGGGCCTTATCAAATGATTCAATACTAAATATACAGTGGTTGGACAATGATTAGGATTTTTTTCAGGTTTGTTTCATGATGTATCAAAGAGTTAGATAAGAAACACATTGAGAGCATGCCACATCGAGGAAAAGCCTATCAAAACCAAGGGGTACCAACCAAGTTCAAGCATTATTATATGCTTACCTAACGCATGCAAAATCTGTTCAATTGAAAAGTATAAGTTTATATACAGTACAGCCATTATTTAATCAAAGTATGTATAGCTCCATGTATGAGTGTATGTATAGCTCCATGTATGAGTGTATGTATAGCTCCATGCATGAGTGTATGTATAGCTCCATGTATGAGTGTATGTATGTATAGCTCCATGTATGAGTGTATGTATGTATAGCTCCATGTATGAGTGTATGTATGTATAGCTCCATGTATGAGTGTATGTATGTATAGCTCCATGTATGAGTGTATGTATGTATAGCTCCATGTATGAGTGTATGTATGTATAGCTCCATGTATGAGTGTATGTATGTATAGCTCCATGTATGAGTGTATGTATGTATAGCTCCATGTATGAGTGTATGTATGTATAGCTCCATGTATGAGTGTATGTATGTATAGCTCCATGTATGAGTGTATGTATGTATAGCTCCATGTATGAGTGTATGTATGTATAGCTCCATGTATGAGTGTATGTATGTATAGCTCCATGTATGAGTGTATGTATGTATAGCTCCATGTATGAGTGTATGTATGTATAGCTCCATGTATGAGTGTATGTATGTATAGCTCCATGTATGAGTGTATGTATGTATAGCTCCATGTATGAGTGTATGTATGTATAGCTCCATGTATGAGTGTATGTATAGCTCCATGTATGAGTGTATGTTTGTATAGCTCTATGTATGTATAGCTCCATGTATGAGTGTATGTATGTATAGCTCCATGTACATAAAAACAAAACATATTATTTTTGAACATTAAAGTGTGTGTATAACAATAGAATTTTATACTTTTCTCTATAAGTTCCTTAGAGTTGATCATTTTATTCCAACTTCAAAGTAATGGGAGATCTTGTATTTTTTTTATTTTTTTTTGGCATTTGGTGTAAATATTTGTATGTAAAAGTTATGTTCCTTATAAATAAATGTTGTTTTGCTAAAACAAGTTTGTAACTTTTCTTAGTATGTCAGAGTAGACAGTAAGACAAACAAAAATACATATTTTATTGTAACAAACATTTAAATATAACATGCAACACTAAAATATATAGAACATATATTCTGAATACAGTTTTTCTAGGCATGAACAAGTACAGGAAAACTTCTGTAAAGTAACAAAAATCCGCATTTGAATAGAATGTAAGCGCTCGAATGTTATTGTCCTTGTGACCTTCGTACGCATATTCCACTCAATTGATAAATTGAATGCGCTTTGTCTGCGCATTGTTGAAAGCAAGGTGCCTGCTTAGACGCAGAATAAGGGTACAAGTGACCCGATGCAACCTTAGGCATAGGCCGTATGGGCAAAGGGGGGCCTACGGACCCCAGGCATGGATGTAGAATTTAGGAGCTGCAGATTGTGGGGTTGATCCGGGGCTACACATATACCTTTTTTTTAGGTGCAAATGTAGACCTGAGCAATACCTGCAAGGAGGAGGGGGGGGCAGCAAATTTAAACCGTAAGGGCCTGATCCAGAGCATCGCTGGTCGCTCTCCGTAAGCATGGCCAGCGTAGCTCTGGTGCACTCCCCCTGACACTCCCCCTGTGGCCAGCGTAATTACAGACTCCTGGGGGGAGGGAAGTTAGCCCTCCCTTCCTAACTCTCCGCCCTTCCCCTGTCTACCTTCTGTAGTTACGGAGCTGCCCGCTCCTTCGTCCGTAACTATGCTGTACCCAGAGACATGGATTACGCCGGGCGACATCTTGCCGGTGCATGCACAGATCAGAAGAACTACGGCGGCGGCCGTAGCTCTGGATCAGGCCCTAAGAGTGGAATTAGAATAGAGAGGTGAAGTTTCTTAGCCCGACTGTATTATATAGATTAAACATTAAGTTATGTAGTATTTGAGTTCTTTGTGCAAAAGTAAAGTATATACCCTGCAAGCAAAAGACCCCATAGGGCTGCAAGGGCATAAACAGCAGGCATGTGCCTCAAGTCGGGTACCAGACAGGCAGGGGTTAATTAGTTGCTTCCAAAAGTAGGGCTGGGATAGAGCAGAGCTGGGGGGTGGAGTTAGTTGGCGGAGGGACTGGGCAGTGTATAAGTAGGACTGGTAGTGGGGGAGTGGAACATTCGGTGTTGAGGATTCACCCTCCTCCTCTCCCTTTAATTAGGAACTGTCTTTATATTGTCTGGTCTAGATTTAATGGGTCGAATGTTTGCTGGAGGATCGGACGGGGGTGCCGAGGTCAAGGTTGATGACCTCTTATGGTAATATTATTATTATTATTATTGACGTTTATTTATAAGGCACTACGCAGTATCCGCAGCGCCGTTCAGAGGCAATAGCAAAGACAAAAGTTACATATACAATACAGTAATTAACAGAGGGAAAAAATACGAATAGGGAATACAATACATGTACAAAGCAAAAATTCAATACAGTACAAAAATAGCAAAACTGTATATAAGGAAAATAATAATATGTATGGGAGATAGAGATGCTGGATATGTGTGTAGGAGCAGATGAATAAGGAGATAGACAGTAGAGAGAAAATAAGGTATGGATGAACCCTACTTTCCATTGGAGATGACTTACCTATAGTCATCCTAGGTTGATCATTCAATTTCAATTTTGTCCATTTCAATAAATACAGTATTCCCTTTTTAACCTAACTATTGGTGTCTGTCTCTTTATTTCATTAAGGTGCATCTGGCTGCCTGGTACCTATCACCTTATCACTTTGCAAAATGGTTTATTTGAGCTGTACACTTGCACCCGTTTTACCCTTACTCTCAGACTTTGCATCAGCCCCTATATGCTTATAACCCTGTAACTCCTTTAGCTGCCTCCTCTATACCGGTGTTATCTGTTTGTGTAATGTGGAATCCATAATGGACGACGGTGATCACTGATTCTCATCCAACTGGGAGTTGTTTTACTACATTTTAATTAAGGAAACATCATAACCAGCGACAAACACGTGTTAGTAGCAAGAACTTGTTTAATGATGCAAACAGCGATCATGTGCTACCAGCTTAAATAATACGTTTAAGTTAAGGTTTACTGAGAGCCAATCTGATTGGTTGCCATGGTTTCAGTTGCTTTTCATTAAAGTAGGCATGTTAGTATGACATTATGTGATGCTCTGTCATAGGCTGACAAATTATGCATAAATAATTATGTCTTACTGATTTACAGAAGAGTAACAGTCCACGCTAACCCAAAGGTTAATAAATAAAATGTGTTAGATCATTTGAGGGAGTTCTGATCTTAGTGTAAATCTGTTGTATTGGGGTGTGGGTCCTCGCTAAGAAAGGCCCTATTTTGATAGGGTCGTTCTCTCCCAGCTCGAACTGGCTGGGATATTAATTGCTTATGCCTCGATGAGGCATAGCAATCAATCCCTGCAGCACCGAAAGCAGCGCTTCGATAGGTTAGCCTACGAAATAACCCCGACCCATCCCCTAATTTTGACCCTAACCCTCCCTTCCCCGCAGCCTGACCCTAACCCTCCCTTCTCTATAGCCTAACCCTAACCCTCCCTTCTCTATAGCCTAACCCTAACCCTCCCTTCTCTATAAACAAACCATAAGACCCCCCTTCCCGCAGCCTAACCCTAACCTTCCCCTTTTATGGTCCCAACCCTAACCCTCCCTTCCTAACAGCCTAATCCTAAACCCCACCTCCTTAACACTAAAAGTCCCCGGAAAGGTTACTCGCCTCTCTGGAGCTGTCAGTGGCATGTCTGCGGCGGGTCCTGCGAAAATGAATGGGTGAGTATGCCGATCGGCACACTCACCTATTCACCCAAAAAATTCTAAATTGGCTGCTGGAAATAGAGACAGCCAAAAAGGAACATCGGAGCGGGGACTGCAACCGGTTGCACTGATCCAGATAGTAGGATCAGGGTTGCAAATATTAATTTGGATCTCCAGTACAACAACTACCTTATGCTTCCTCCACAGGCAGATATGGGCCCAGCCAGAAACTTTGGACTGAATCCAGACCTCCACTAACGCTGCAGTTGGACAGTGTTGGAGTCTGGAGAGTGTAAGGGCTGAAGCCAACCCATAATGTACTATTATCACGGTTCTCCCCTCCCACAAAATGGAAGCGCTTTCACTTCCTGCTGTGACCCGCCCTGCCAACAGATGGAATTCTGGGTCCAGATCCTTTATGGAAATTCGGGGTTCGTGCATGCGCTGTATTCCTACAGGGACCAATTTACAATCTTTGTGATTGGAAATTGCCCTTCTCGGAAGCTTGGATTCAATCCTTTGTCCGTATTTTAAGTTAAAAACAAAGCGTTCTGTGCCTTGAAAGCGCACATTAGGGGCCAGATATAGAAGCTGTGGGTTTTAAAAAATGGAGATGCTGCCCATAGCAACCAATCAGATTCCAGCTTACTACATTCTCTAGTATGTAATAGGAAAGTGAGAGCTAGAATCTGATTGGCTGCTATGGGCAACATCTCCACTTTTTCAAAACCACAGCTTAGTATATCTGATCCTAGATCTTCTATATCGAGCTTGCGTTAAATTTGGCATTAATTTAGAATGATTTGTAAACTGATAAAAGAGAGAAAGGAATTTTAAAGATGATCAGGCAGATAACAGGTGAAAGGTCTGGCTTGGGTCTAAATACTCTTGACGAAAATAATTAATTAGCAACATTTAAACCTTATACTGTTAAATAATTCTCATTTTATTTTCTCCAGTGTGAGCCTGTACTTCAAAAGGTAATATTAGCATATTGGACTGTGCCAATTATTTTGATTTGAAAGGGTGATTAACAGAGGTTGGAGTCTGCGGCCAGAAAATAGTGTTTTAGAAACACAGACAGCCGAAAGCTGATTTTCTGCTGCCTTTATTTCAAAAATACTATTCATTGACATATTTTTAAGAACGAATAGTTCGGCATGCTTAATCATTCATTCGGAAACACTCTGCACTGCCGGACACTACACCCGCTGCACCGCTGAAGGTGAGTACTAGGGACAGTATTAGGGTCAGGCTGCAGGGGGGTAGGTCTTAGGGTTAGGCTAGAGGTAGGGACTCTTAGGGTCAGGCTGCAGGGAAGGGAGGGTTAGGGTTAGGCTACAGGGTGGAGAGGTCTTAGGGTCTGGCTGCTGGGAAGGGAGGGTTAGGTTTAGGCTACATGGTGGAGAGGTCTTAGGGTCTGGCTGCTGGGATGGGATGGTTAGGGTCAGGCTGCTGGGATGGGATGGTTAGGGTCAGGCTGTGGTGTTGTCAATCCTCGCTAAGAAAATCTGTTTTCCGAAATTGGAACATCCGAAAGTTCCTTTTCGGATGTCCCTATTTCGAATAAAGCAGATTTTCTATTTTTTTTTTATGAATGAGTGAGTATGCCGTTTGGCATACTTCACCCATTCACTTTCGCACTTACCGATATCCCTCCGCAGTCTGCGATATCCCTCCGCCGCTGCTATCACCAGACCAGGAACAGGTGAGTAAACTATCAGTACGGGGTAGGGAAGGTTAGAGTCAGGCTGCAGGGGAGGGAGGGTCAGGGTCAGGCTGCAGAGGAGGGAATGTTAGGGTCAGGTTGCAGGGGAGGGATGGTTAGGGTCAGGCTGCAGAGGAGGGGGGGGTAGGGTCAGGCTGCGGGAGATGGTGGGTTAGGGTCAGGTTGCAGTTAAGGGAGGGTTAGGGTCAGGCTGCCAGGAAGTAAGGTTTAGGGTTAGAGAAATGAAAGGGGAGGGTTAGTGTAAGAATTAGGGAATGGAGTGGGGGACTATTTTTTTTACTACTTTTCATACCACAGAGCTTTTGGTGCTCTGTGGATCGATTGATGCATAGCAATCGAAATCCTAGTCAGTTCGCAACTGGCTGGGAGGAATCTGATTTTTCGCAAATCAGAATTTCTATGCGGGGACCCTCATCCGTCTGGATCAGGCCCTCTGTTCCCTTTTTCTTTACACACACATTTTTAATATACATTTTTTTGTTAAATAATTAGTTAATACAAATAAATGTATGTTACCTTATCACCTTTGACAAAACTGCTATACAACCATGAATGTGTTAGTTCCACTTTCTTTCTTCAGTAGATCATGTGCATTACAAAGGCAACTTCTATTCTCACAACTAACCATAAGCAGACATAGGAAGAAAATGCTTTCTAAAGTTGACACAATGCAACGGTAGACTGTTAAAACATATGTGTAAGCCTTTATGCTTTACATTTAAGGAACCAGTGGATAACTAAGCTCTGTGAAATGTGACAGAATTGATCTTCTCCCTGTAAAGATTTGTCTACAATGATGTGTCCTTTATGTTACTTGAGAATTTTGTAAAGTTCTTTGATCAGTATTTCAGATAATGAATGACCTTCATTTTAAATTGTTGAGAGGCTGAAAATGAAAATTCACACATTTACTTTTTCTTAAGAACTGCTTGAAAAGATGACTTTGGTATAAGTGATTATAACAGGCATATAGTTGACTTCTGCCCAGGCAGATATATCGTATTTTCTTAGAATTCAAACTTCTGATGCGAATTCACACA
>WWET01000419.1:301386-314255 GCA_011038615.1 Limnodynastes dumerilii
CCCCCCCCCCATTATTTACATACTACTAGAATAATACCTACAAATGCTTGCTGTAGATTGGGAACCAGCCAGTCAATTATATTACCTTTACCTTAATCAGTGCTGTTTCGCCTCTGTTGCAACTCTAAATACAACATTAATACATTTTAATTCATATATAATTCACAAATACAATAAATATTTTTTGTTTTTCTGAAATGCATAATTAAAATGTATCAATTTTGCAGCAGAGTTGTTTTTCTCACTCATTTAACTAGCGCTGCTGATATTATATGACTAATTTCATAGGTTTTAAATACCTGAAAAGGTTAGGGCCTGGATTCAGAGTTTGGGAGTAAGGGTAAAACAGGTGCAAGTGTGTAGCTTGGCTAAACCATTTTGCAAAGTGAGGGGTACTCATTAATCTTAAATCTTTAACATGCAGGGAAAATACATTACTGTTGCACACAGAACTCAAATACTGCCTAGCTTTATGTTTACTCTATGAAACAAGAGTTGAGCTAAGAAATTTCACCTCTTCAATATAATTTTGCTTTCACAATGTAAATTTGCCTCCCCTTGCAGTTCAACATGGTACTGCTCAGGTCTACACTCTCCCACATAAAAAAGGTGTAAGTGCAGCCTTGAAGGCTTTTATTATATAATTGTATTAGTTGAGGTACTTATTATTCATTGTACCATTCAGCAAATACATTTACTAAGGATAAAGAGCTTTATTATATTATAACTCTCTTTCAGATAACAGATACATAAATAAATACATCCTATTTCTTTTATAAACACAGGAATAATAACGATTAAATCAGTCTATGCATCTTCCTTCATGTCTGTCTCCTTTAAGGGTTTGGTCTATTTATATCTACAACAAAAATATGTTCTTTATACAGATTCATATATACTATGCCGTTTTACATAACACTTTGTTTAAGGACTGTTTACACTGCAAATTCACAATTTAATATCAATAAACCCCTTTAGCCCTGAATATACAACACAGCAAAGTGTTTAATTCCAAGAATTAGTTATTTCTTGGAAGTAATCATTGCCTACGGCAGAGCTTCTATTAGTATTTTAGTTATAAAACAGCACGCGTCTTATTTAAATTGACTGCAGAACACAATAGGTTTGAAAATAACATTCTAACCATATGCTGATGCTATGTCTTTTAGACACTGAGTTTTCTTTTGTATTTGATATTAAAGGGAATGTGCATTAATGAGGCGACATCCAATCAGTGAGCCAGGACAAGCCGCAGGAAAAGAATTGCATAGCAATAAGAGGAATGTATTAACAGTCAAAACAATTGCATTAGAACCGATTAACACAAAATACGGAATTGGGCAGGGGGCTTTTTGGCCAGACAGGGTATTTTGGTGGCCTCCAGAAGATTATCATTTTGTTTGAGGAGTGTGGTTTGCTATTCCAATGGTGACACAAAAACGCTCAGGCCATTAATGGATTGTCATTTTTGCCGCTACCGCAACACCTCTCCGATAGAATATTGTGTTACGGATACATACTTTGTTCGACTTTACAATGCTCGTGTAAATTAAACAGGCCTATAACTTACTACACCACAAGCAGGGTCATGTCCTTTAATTAGGAACTGATCCGAGTAATAAAAATGCCTTCACATTCCACAAAACCTTAACCATCTGATACACGAGTAACTGCCAATGTCAGATATAAATAGCAGCAAATGGCTTGCAGCAACCTGTATAAAAAGCAGCAATTCAGTGTTGGTGGACAGGAATGAGGTGCCAGCTGACGCTTCATAAAATAGAACGATTATTATTTAACTTTTTTAATGCATAACCTACTGTGATCTAAAATGTTATATAACCTTTGTAACAAAGCTAAGCTTTAATGAAGACAATAAGTCCTTAGGCAAAATTTTCTCTCTCTTTATCCAGAACACTAAAGCTATAAGACTGAAAAATGCCGCTTGGGAAAAAAAAATAAGTCAGAGTAACCCAAAGCTTGTGGCCATTTTGTGTACAGCAGCCATGTTGGTGGCAGCCAATCAGATCACCAAGTCATGATTCACCAAGCGATGTCACAAGCTCCTAAAGAGCTCAGTGTTGTCTCAAGCACATGGTAGCTGTAATGTGTAAATGGTTTATTTTAACATAAGCAATATACATCCAGAATAAAGACAATCAAGATGTAAGGACACAACAAAAAGATCCAGACATGTATCTGTGGTCTAATTTCATGCTGGCAGACCTGCCAAGAACATTGGGGGAAGAGGAATAGAAGAAGTGTCCCCAAGGTAAACTCAGGGGGAGTGTCCATAAACTGAGCCTGCATCTAAGTGTCCCCCAAATAGTCCCCCAAGACATAAAATGGTAAACTAGGGACAGGTTAAAAAAATAAAATAAAAAGATTGTATACACAGGGGAACGGACAAAACAGACACAGGGATGATGAAACACTATCGCCATCTTGGCTTTTACTAGCCATTGCTGCGCAACGGGAGCAGGCTCCTGGGGTCTCTATGTGAAGATAAGATTAAAGGTATAAGGGGCCCAACCTATATGTCTGGTGAAGTGGCAGGAGACTGGATGGAGCCAGGGATGAGAGCAGTCACTATAATGGATTTATAAGAATCTGAGGGGCTGATTCAGAGTTTGGGAGTAAGGGTTAAACAGGTGTAAGTGTACAGCTCAGCTAAACTATTTTGCAGAGTAAAAGGGTGCTTATTTATTAGAGTTATTTTGCACGCAGCTAAAACATATTACTTTTGCACACCGCTCAACTGTATTTTATAGATTAGACAAAGATACGCACCTCTTAATCCTAACTATACTTTCACAATTTAAAGCTAGTATTGCTCAGGTCTGCAGTTGGTGACTGTTGTTCAAAGTTAAATTAAGAACACAGGAGCAGATTCACAGATGAGGAGATAAGTATGCTCGCAGATTCATTAAAATACACAAGTGGCGAAGCAGCTCACATAACACACCCGTCGTTCCTATGGATTTCATCAGACTTCCCCGTCCATTTGGCTACCGTAACTCTCCGTGCGTATGTCTGTGCTTCAGTTGCTTAAATGCAGGGGGGGAATCGGGAACTTAAAGCGGCCCTGGAAAATAATCTGCAAGCAGCCACGTGTGGGTGGGATCAACTAGTGTCAGGGTCAAAAAATATGTAAACTGGATTCACACAGAATAAAGGCCCTTAATAAAAGCAGTGCAATATATATGATAAGGGGTTGTGTGTCACCAAGTACAAGAAGAAGTGTTGTGTTAAAGAGTTACAAGCAAACAGCATCTACTGACTAGTATTTTACAATCCAATATAGAGATGTATAGTGCTCTCTATGCAATGCAGGTAGTCACTTCCACCCAAGTGCCCACTACCCAAAACATACAGCATCCTAGTGACCAATACCCAATACATAGAGCATCCTAGTGACCACTACCCGATACATACAGCATCCTAGTGACCATTACCCAATACATAGAGCATCCTAGTGACCAATACCCAATACATAGAGCATCCTAGTGACCAATACCCAATACATAGAGCATCCTAGTGACCATTACCCAATACATACAGCGTCCTAGTGACCATTACCCAATACATACAGCGTCCTAGTGACCACCACCCAATACATACAGCTTCCTAGTGACCACCACCCAATACATAGAGCATCATAGAGACCACCACTTGATACATGCAGCTTGCTAGTGACCAATACCCAATACACATGGCATTCAAGTGACCACCACGCAATACATACAGCATTCTAGTGACCACCACCCAATGCATAGAACATCCTAATGATCACATATGACAGTCAACATCCTAGTTTAAATAAAAAAGGGCTGCTGAGTGGTCTCTGGAGGCCACAGGCCTACCAGGAATATTCCCTGAAAGTCAAATGGGCAATCCGGCCCTGCTTAAGTGTGTGTACTTAGTAAACCACACCCTTAAAGCCCCATTTAAATGCATCCCCCATCCACTCTTCTTAACTTCCCTGTTACGGAAGACTGATACACCCCTTCTTATCTCACTAAGAACAGAGTTGAAATCCATGCATAATGGATCCCGTGCGTAACTTTGTATTCTGAATAGTTTTCCCATTCCTAAAAATACACCCGGAGCTTCAGCTTCTTCTGAATCAGGTCCACAATCTCTCAAATCATGACCGTAAATCAAATAACAAAAAACAAAGCTTTAAAAAAAACAAAGCAAAGCCAATATTTGCAAGACGCTTATATTTATAATCAATACGTTAAGACAGAACTGGGTAATATTAACAAATATGTATCTTGTATACTATTATAAACAATCTTGGCATGAATGTAAAATTTTACTGTAAAATGTCCTAAAAACTGTACATTCCTCATTTAAAACAACAGTTTAATGGGGGTAGGTGGACATAGAGTAACACTGAATATGACCTCTTTATTGCCTGGCTACAAAATGATGCTTCATATTAGTGTAGTATTTAAAAAGTGCTATAGATCAAGAGTAAGGCCATAGTTTTACTTTGGAGAATTAGGACCGCTTATGCAAAACGGCTGACATTTTCTACTTAATACGGTTGATATCATTAGAAAATCGCTATAAAACACGTGAAGTAAAAGTCAGAGATCCGAGGTATCGTCAAATGCAGTAAAACAATGCAAATTACACCGACCAGTGACCTGGTGTCAGACAAGGAATGCATAGAGCCTGGAGGATTCTGGGTAAACGCAAGTCTGTCATTTAAAAACTGAACATTTGACCTCATTGCTTCCTTATCAGCAGACGTTCCCTTATCCAAAACATCATATTGTTCGCTGTTCTGTATGGACAGTCAATAATGTTAAGTAAGGAGGGAACCACTTTGTGTAAGACCCGTGCAGCTTGATGGAAGAAGAATTCAGTTGCGTCCCAGCTGGTTACTCCGGAGACTTTTTGTGAAAATACATAGAAATTTTCCTTGTTGAACCTGGTGTTGCAGTGACCTAAAACAAAACAAAGGAACAACTTTAGGTCTAGTAACACCCTCCCACACCACACTCTTAAAACATTAGTTAGGAAAGCAACTAACTTATAAACAACCTATGGTGTATAATATAAAACAGGTTATTGTCTAATGTAGGCAACAAAGACTACTGCTTTCACTATCTTGGAAGCAAGTTTCTTTAATTAAGGTCTAGTTTCTGATGGTCAGTTCCTTGCTGGGAGATCTTGGGTTTTAATTAGGTCACGTCAATATGGAAGCTAGGAAACAGCAGGCGACATGAACCGAGTTAAAAGAAACTGTAAAAAAGAAGCCAATATAGATTTGAGGTTTGCGTAAATATAGAACAAACTTTTGGGGCTGTCTAAAGTGGACGCCACGGAGTAGAACGTGACAGTCTTAGGCACAAGTACCAGTACCTCCAGATGACAGACAGGAAAACTTACATGAAAACCACACTCGTATTCCTACTATATAGAACTTAATGTGGTGGCTGTTAATAATTCTTTGCACAGGGATGTAGTTGCCGCCACAATGGCCCATTTTTCGATACGGATACATCAGACCGCTAAACTGCAGCTGTATCAGTGGTGATGTCTTTTTAATAAAGAGTATTTTGACCATAGGAGGGGATATTAGGTGTTAGGCTGTACAGAGAGGAGGGTTAAGGTTAAGCTGCAGGACAGGAAAGGTTAGGGGAAGGAGAATTTCCTGTCGCCATTTGACTTTATAGAGACAGCAGTCGCAGGAATAACGCAGTCTCTTTGGTTCAGCAAAATAATCAGTCAATAGACAGAGTGAAGTGGCCATCTACACCCCCCAGCGTGCAAGTTAACCCTTATCTATCCGGGCCAGTATTGCTGTTTGTAATGAGCATTATTTTGCATCCCAAAAAATATTACAATAAGTTTCAACAGCCAGGAGAAACCAAGACGACATCCAGCACTGAGAAATGCACCCAAAGTTTTTATTATCCGTTTGTGAGCTATTATAATGGCCACTTACTAACACAATTAGTGACTTCTTGATGTATAACCATGTCATTTTAAGGGACTATCCCAATAGTAGCTAAACTTTATTCTAGTTCCTAAAGTTACTTAAGATTTCCTACATTTTTTTTAATTTGAATTGTTTGAGATGAGGCAGCAAAAAAGTTTAATATAGAGCAGTGAAGAGGACTAAACATGGGGATAAGGTTCAGCTGATGACTGGAGAGCAGTGGGTAGCTCAGCATGGTGTGTGCACATAAACATATAGTGAAGGTTCCAAATTGAAGTTTGGAAAAGGTAGATTATTCTCAGAGATTTGACTTCAGCTGAAAGGAGACCAATTATTGGCGTTGACAAGTAATATCTTGCCTTCGTGTGGGCTTGTCTGAAGAACGAAGCCAGCATGACTGAAGATTTCCCAGAGGCATTGCTGGCTCATGCCTTCTTCAGACTGTGCCTTATCTGACAGACACTCACACAGTACAAACAAATTGCTGCACACGTATGTGAGAGCCCTGTGCCACACACACAGACGGGATTTTAGCCCTTTTAGGCCACAGCCCTGTGCCACACACAGAAGGGATATTAGCTGTTCTTAGAGATAGAGGTTAGCGAAAGCCTAAGATTAAATGAATGAGGAGAGTAACTGGAGATAACAAAAAAAATGGTTTTATATTTAAAAAAAAAAAAAAAGCTGTATAAAAAAAAAATTAAATAATTCTGCACATACTGCAAAAACAGGCAATCGTTGATCCCATTGTAACAAAAAAACGGAAGAACAAGCAAGTGTCTGTCTTTAAGCAGACTATAGTACAAAGCATTTCAACTGGAGATAGATAGATAGGATATATAGTATATTAGTCATCTATCTCCTCTCTCTCTCTCTATCTAGATGACTAATATACAATATATATATCTATATAATATATATATATCTATATCTATAAATATAAATCTATCAGCACACACAACATCAAGCATAATTCAAGAGGGGCAACAGCTGCTAAGTCAAACTAATAGAAAAAATATACCACCGTAGCCAGAACGTTACAATTAGATTGATTGCAAAAGTACAACATGATTTACTGCACCCAGAACTAAGCATGCAACATTATATTCCAAAAAATAAAAATAAAAGAAAAAAATGGACAAAAATTGAACTGCAGCCACTATAATATATATATACATATATATATATATACACATATATATATATACACATATATATATACACATATATACATACACACATATACACATATATACATACACACAAAGGTGTGTGGGTGTTAGTCAAATAAAGCTGTTTACACAAATATGCTAGCAGCAAACGGTGAGATCCCAAAGGATGCTAATGGCTGCACACCAGTTGAGTAATAAAATGCATTCATCAAAGCGATCAAGAGAAGAAGCATCCTAATCCAAACAGGACATAGTGTAAAAGTATAAAATGCCAGAGTAAAAAGAATGAGCAGCATAATCCACGTAGAGAAAGTTCAATCAAGTAGAATCAAATATGAAGAGTACAAAATGAACGCACGCATTGAAATGCCATCAAATGTAAAGGTCAGTTCAAACTGATACGATACTCATCGCTTCTCTGAAGATACAAACGCAGGGTCATAACACAGCCATCCCTATCTATATATCTATATCAATCCACAGACACCACAGTTCTTGACAGCGTGAGTATCGTATCAAGATAATGGAATACTCACAGACACCGGGGAGCTGGATAACATCCTGGCTGGGGTCTTCTTTGCACTTCCGCTCCTTGGCCCTGGACTGTGTTGTGCTAAGGGTTTGTCAGATTTGAGTTTGCTGCCCAGTGTGGACAACCAGTTCTTGTCAGGGGAGCTGTTCTCCTTGTCCCGCTGTCCACATTTTGGTGTACTAAGGGGATCTGGAAACATTTCTAATGGAGGGTGGGATACGCGTCGCTGTTCACAGTCCTTAACCAGATCAGGGAGACTCAGACACCTGGTATCATTAACGCCATCCTCCTTATCCACGACACAAAGGTCTAGTTTCACCTTCTTCTGTCCTGGTTCTAAGGCCGCCATGCACATGCAGTGACTGAAACATTCGTGCTCTACATTCACACTGCTAGTCTCCAGGCGCCTCTTTACCCTCTTCTCATAGGTGGGGGGGTCTCTAGAGCTTGAGGCTGAAGGGTACTGCTCCACAGGGGTAAATGCCTTTCGAGGCGATGGGGTCTTGACTTCGGCCACTGGAGTGCAGGATCGAGGTGTGCGTGTGACCCAGTCTTTGATGGACATCTTCGAAGCAGACTGCTGTTTTGGAGACACCGTGGAGGCCTCAGGCTTTTCCCTCTTAGGAGTCTGTAGCTTAGGAATTGGCATGTAGGGTGATGTTGGGGTGCCAGAGGACATTGGAAGATCTCCGGTATTACTTGGCGCACAAGTGGCTGGAGTTGGAGAGGACATGATGTGGATGCTTTGTAGCTGGGCAGATTTAGCAGGTGTGCAGATTTTTGAACCTGTTGGTAGACAACCAATTATACACTACAATTACACACATCACTGCACCATTCACCACGACACAGTGGCGGTTAAGGGGCGGGCTACCGCTCCCTATATGCCAACAGAGATGGCTGCAAATCAGACAACATGCAACCACCCAGTATGTGCCACCGCTGGTATATATTGTGGTACATCCGCTGATATATATTGTGCAAGCACGGAGCAGCAAGCAGTCCCCACGTGAACAGTGCACACCATACTCCGTGTGTAGAAAAGCCACAGCCGGAGTGCAAAACGGCTGTCACCCCGCCTAACTTAACCCTACTGCAAAAGACCGTTAAACGCTACAGAAAACAATGTATATATTATTTAGTGGGCAGGTGCTTCCTAAGCGTGTTATGCAGCCTGGTAGGGGCACAGTATGTACAAAGCTTTCTCAGGGTAATCAAAACAAAACCTAGAAGAGGCTAAATGTGGCCTCCTTACCTGCAGCTATAGAGAGAAATCATTTATTGGCGCTAGATAAAAATACAAATTTCAGCTAGATAAACAATTTAAGTGTCAATTTCTTCCCACAAATCTGCTTTGATAAAGTCCACAGCAGGTGGACGAAACGCGTAAGCGCTATTTGGATCTGTGATCTGCTTCTTGGAATACCATCCTTATACTGCAGCTATCTTGAGAATTTCCTTATTTGTAGACCCACCGGAGACGAAGGATTGCTGGACGTGTGATCGAGGGTTGGCCATTCGTAGGTTGTTTATCACCCGCATGCTTCTGCCTCTTGAGAGCAGCATTACAAATGGGACTTTGCAAGTGAGGACCGCCTGTGCAACTTTAGCCCGTGACCCTCCGGGTAAGCCGTGCCGAGCATTGCAAACCAATATTTCAAATCCTACTGTCTATATATTCTGATACCTTGTGGGAGGAAATTGACACTTATATTGTTTATCTATTACCAACATAATTCACTTTTTATCAACACAAGCACCTGCTGTTCTGGAAGTGGGAACCGGTGATATTCAACTAGCCCACAGAACACGCTGGGTAACTCCGGGACCAAAGGGGACACCAGAAATACGTGACCCTCCACGTTGGTTATAATACCTCACAGTGCAAAATTAACCCATTAACACTTAGACCTCTACATTGGCTTACCTTTACCTCCAGTGAAAGTGGAAATATCTCTCAATTATTACAGCAAAGCATTTATAAAGCTATTTGGAAGAGTTGAATAATAATTGGATATAATCTTGATCTTATAGTGTCCTTATTTATTGCAGTTCCTATCCATGAGATAGATAGATAGATAGTGAATATAATCTTTTTTATGTGTTAAATAAAGTATCAACTTTATTGCCGGTATCTAGTGCTTTCATTACAACCACTATTATAATTGTATCTAATGGTTTGTTTTTATTAGATTCTTTTTAGAGCGCTGTCTTTATTTCATATCCTTACCTGCAGGAAGGTAGTCACTTTTTTGACGAGTCCACCCTACACAATTGGTTCGGTCTTCTTCGTTGCCTTCATTGTCACAGCCTCTCTTCAGACGCCAAATCCTCACAGTGTTATCATCAGAACACGTAGCAATCTACAAAATACACAGCAATATATACAGGCCGCTAAGATGCATAATTACGGAAAAAGGTCAAACGAATCACTTTCAACTGCCTACATCAAGCACAGATACTCGGGGAGATGTGATCATTCTAGATAGATCACACCACGGTAAACCAAGCGTCTAGGCAATTGGATTCACCACGATCCTTGTTGCAAAGCCTTTGCCTTAAATAATGATTTGGCAGAGTTTAACATTAAGCAGCCAATTTCAGTCATCTTTAAATACTGGATAATTAGTGTACAACAGTAAAGCTATAAAGTGAAGTTAAATGAGTTTTTTATTGACATAATAGGGTTCCCCAAGTTAGGTAAGCTGGGTATACACTGACAAAATAAAATAAAAAAGATAAACTCACATTTATCTAACGATCCTGCAGCTGTACACACTGGAACGATTCACGCTGGATCGTTCCCAGAAGCCCTTTCTGCTAAACAGACACATACAAAACCACAGATCGTTCATCGTTGATCTGTGATTTTCAGGAGCTGCTAAAAATCAAGATCTAACGATGCAGGACAGAATCTGATGATTCACTGCATCGGTTGATAATACACTCAAACTATTTGAGAGCTATTTAACGATTATCCTGTGATTTAAATGATAATCGTCAGATATCTCTCCAGTGTGTAGCCAGTTTACTGTTGTAAAACTCGGGTTCTCTTTTGAGCACATACTACCTTCAGACATTAACACGTATGTACTAGAACAACACAAAGGTCCAGGATAAAAACAGGACACATTATATTTTAATGTTAATATTTTAATTAAAAAACAAAACACATCTAACCTTGGTAAAATCAGATGGACACCATGTGACCGAAGTGACTTCTTGACTATGGCCCTGGAGCATCATGGGAGGGACCTGCGGATTAGACACCTGAAACACATAAAAGCCAATAAACACCTGATCCACCAATCAGCAGAATTGCTCTGAGACATTGGGAAAAGCACAGATGCACGAACTCCAATCATATACTTTACTAGACCGGTTGCAATTTACATTGTAGGAGCTGGTTTTTAAACATATAAGTTATTACCCATTTATATTGACGTGCAAGAATGCAGCCAGTGTGTGCTGTATGAAGTCATACACTGCCATACAGCAGAAAGGTCCCCGGGTATCTAATTCAAAGACCTGAAGATTTGCAGGCATGTAGATAGGAACGGAGCAAGATCGTGGCAATGATAAGCTGCAAATACGAACTGCTTAGATCTCAGCCAGCCACAAACCTGCAGCCACAGTAACAGGAAGCCACCGCAATTCAGCTATTGAGTGGCTCATTCTAATTCCAACTGTACCATTTTTACCAAGAAGCTAACAAAGGAGTACACAAATACACGTAAAGGTATATATTTACCAACGATAAGAAAAACGACAATGGAGAGTTATCCACCATTTTCTTGTCTGGCAATTTAACAGAACACGGCTATAGAACAAATTCTCAGCCCCAATGGAAAACACAGCTTGTTTTATACAACAGTCAATGGTCATAAATATCATATTCAACGTAACCCCTGCATACATTCACTTATTTGACAGTGTTTTCATTTGCAACATGCATGCTATTAGGCTATTAGTCATAAACACGGGATAAAAACTGTGCACAAGATTACCGAAATCCACATGAAAATACATCCCGCAAAACAAGATCTTTATATTAACTTAAACCCCATTTATACCATAAATCTTAAACATATAAAGCCAGATGAGGAAACAATTCCCCCTAGTCTGAGTATTTGCACAAGATCTGGCTGCTTTTTTGCTGCATGCATCCATGAAACAAACATTAACAGCAGGTAAGAGCAATTTAGTATATCCTTATATTTATATATCCTTATATTTATCCTGAGCATGTTTAAATGGTTCTACTGTATTCAACTCTACCACCTCTGATGGGAGGTTATTAAACTTATCCACTATCAGTTCATTTAAGTCATGTTTCTTCCCATCTCCTCTAGTCCTGGCTGAGTGTTCTAATAAGTCTCATCCTTTGAAGAATGCCATTGCCTGCACCTGTCTATAAACCTTGATCCTGTATATTTGAAAGCTTCTATCAGCCCCCATTTTCCTAAACTAAACAGGTTTCATTTCTGTTTGTATGCTTTGTGATGCAGGCCATTCACCATTTTAATAGCCCTCCTTTGCATCCTTTAGAATACATTTATTCACTTCTGGAGCCATGTTCAATGCACCATTTGTGCATTTGGGAGTGGATAAAGAGCAATAAATGGTTATTGATTACTAGCAGGTCCTTTAATCCAACCTGTTTTTTCGATTTTTTTCCTTTAACTCGTTAATCGCTTTGCTGTAAAAGGCGCGTCTCTTCGTTGTGAATCAGTTACGATCAGTGTTTTTATCAGTCAGCTCTATAACAGGTGGTGGTTTCTGTTAATGCCAGCAATGTCAGGTGGTAACTTATACGCTGTACAGCTGTCGTGTCAACAGTGGTCCATTCATTACATGTGTCAGAGAAGTGAACGCAGGATTGGAACATGAAGCACATTTAAACACGTGCTAGAATTTCTATACTGTGATTTCTAACCACATCGTTGAAGTTCCATGTGAATGACTCAGAACAACAAAGTGAATTCCCGGGGACCGCACAAGTGTCTGACTAGTGTGATGTTTCTCACACTTATTCCACTTTATACTTATAAATATGTAGCTAGGCCAAAAGTTCTACATTGCTCCAAAGAGCAGAGTAAACAAAGCTCTTATTTAATTATAACAAATAATTTGCTTTAGGTGGCGAATGTTTCTCAACCAGTTGCTGAGCTGCTTCCCCCCCCCCCCCCCCCCACCAGCGACAAAAAAA
>WWET01000419.1:314280-324770 GCA_011038615.1 Limnodynastes dumerilii
AAAATGTTCCATTTATTGGTTTCACAGAAAAAGGAATAAACCACATCTCAATCCTCCACATTTTTTTTTTGTCAGACGATATTTGCTGAAAGCCTTTAACAACTGTAGGTATATATACGGGTAAATTAAATGATCCGATTAAACACCAACAGATGCGTAGGAACAGCAAACAATTAGATCTAGGCTACCATGTATCTAGTACCAATGTACTACCTGGTAGATTGACTCCGATTGGCTGCTACAGGCCACACATTTTTAGTTTTAGTTTTTAATAACTTTAGAAAATCAATTTCAGAAACTGGGGAGAAGCCTTGTTTTATTACACACATGAAACAAATCTGTGTTGAATTCAACCCAAGAGCTGACACTTACCTGCCAGATGTAGGCACTATGGTCATTAGAGCCACTAAGCAGGAACTGCCCATCAGGACTGAGGCTGGATTTTATGTAGAAGGTAGAATTGTGATGGCCGCTGAACACAGACACTGTAGAAGAAAAATACAGATTCATCCCTTAGAACTCCCCAGATAGAGGCCATTAAATTAATTTTGTAATTATGGTAGCAGGCACAAGACCACCTCCCAGCATTACTATGAACCAGTTAAACCATTGAAGTCTGTTACATCACATTAGTACATTTACAAATGTTAAAACAAGCTATAACCCTTTCCCTCTGCTCTCAATCCTGAGAACAGGAACGTTTATCATGTGAAACCTGTCACTGTGCTCACCTCTACATAGATCACCAGATAAACACATTCACTACCTTTAGACATTGTTAACACAGTTCAGCCAGATTTAACAGAGATTAGACTGCCCTCTATTGATAGGTTTCTAAACTACAGGTGACAAACGCATTTCAAATACTTATATCCACTGAATTATTATGACCAGCCAAGCATTCTACAATTAAGTATGACTAATACAGCAAACATTTGCAGTGTGACCACAGAACATGAGAAACATGGTAGCCTCTATGCACTGAAAACGGTTCATTAAATCCTGCCTTAAGGAACATTTAAAAACACCAAGGGCCCAATTTACTAAGCTGCAGGTTTGCCCTAGCAACCAGATTCTAGCTCTCACTTTCCATTTACATACTAGAGAATGTCAGCTAAAATCTGATTGGTTGCTATGGGCAACATCTCCACTTTTCCAAAATCGCAGCTTAGTAAATCTGGCCCCAAGAGACACAGCAATGTTATTATTTCTTACCAGGATCACTTTTTATTCCAGCTACGTTAAACATGTAGATATTGTCATCAGTACAGCTGGCAAAGAGATTGGTGCCAGAAGAGTCTAATACCAGACTAGAATAACCTAAAAAAAGGGACAAAATAAAGTGGGGAATGAGAATATTGACACAACAACGACAAAGGTCAATAAAACACCAGCCAAAAGTCATTAAAACTATTTAATCCAATAAGGAAAAGAGCCAACTTTTATACAAGGACTTTACATTATTTACAGAAAGGGAATACAGAAAATGTCCTTAAAATTAAAGTGATCATTACACATTGGCTCTAAACCGAATTTAGTGAAATACACATTACCCAATTTTCGTGTGCTGACGCCGGGATAGGGAAAGCACTTTGCAGGGATTGGATCCTGCCGGTAAGCCGTGTAATTCTTTCTCAAGTCCCACATTTTGACAACACTGGAAGAGAAAATGCAAAATAAAGATGACTGTAAAAATGCAAAACTGAGATTTCAGACGGCAGCAGAACACACGGTCTAATAGATGCAGTCACCTGCAGCACTGTAATAAGAAATACAAAGGCTAGATATAGACAAACATTAATGCCAACTGTACATGCCTTGATACAACCGTAAAGCCAACAGATGCACAAAACTATCACATTAACTTAGTAGACACCTGATTCAGATCATCCAAAGTATTTGTAAACATGATGTAAACCTGCTTCTTCACACTTGATTCAGCCTTTAATGTGTTTTCAGGGTGGAGGTAAAAAAAAAGGCTGGGGTGGCAGACATCTTCAGTCTCTCAGCTGCTGGTAAGTTAAGAGAGTGCACACTTGCAAGCAGCTGTCCATCAGCCATAGCACCCTCCCGCCAGTAGAGGACAGCACTCAGCTATTTAATGTGCCAGCTGTTTACAGCTTCGAGACATAGGGCTGTATTCACAGATCAGTTTTTGCGCAAAGTTCCGTGTGTATTTTTTTTTTTATTCAAGTAATTTTTATTGAGTTTTTCCAGCAATACAAGGCACAGTAACCACATATTACAACAATAAATATTCATGTAAATGAACGTAGAAACTGTGTACAGTGTCTTAACTTCACACAATTGAAAAAACCCAACATATTACATCATTATGAAATCAAAACTAAGGGTTAATTGTGAACAGAGTGTCATTGTACAGACCTATAGGAAGAAGTCCGTATCCAACAAATATTTACAGCCCGTGCGTATATTTAGGATCACAGTAACTGCGCAGGCGTCGTAACTATTTCCGCCATTTACTTTGAATTTACGCACAGAAGTCCATTAGGCACGTGCTTGTGAATCGCACTGGGGACATAGTTGAAATCCGTACAGACAAAGTTACGTGAAATTGGGCAGGGGGGGCATTTGACCATTTAAGGGCACGGTTAGCTACATACGTACACACATAAGTATTATATGCTCGTAAATGCACACGTCGAGATAAGGAGACTGAAGTCACCGAAAACCCGTCTGTGTGAGGGGAGTGGGTCATGGGTGTCAGCTTGCAACGTGCGTGCGTACAATTGCGTACCTTTAACAAACAGATCTGTGAATACGGCCCATGGTTACTGGCCTGTCCTCTGTGGACATAGGGCCAGCAGCTGCTTCTAGCCCCATATCAGCCTCACCCCTTGTACCCCCGGCAGCTATGGCACTGTGTGTGGCTACATCAGTCTCTCTTGGCAGGATTGTTGCATGCATGGTCGCGCCAACAAGCTTTCAGGTGCTGCTTACCCATCAACAGCTCCTGCCGATATAATGGTGTGTTCATCCTGGAAGATCACCACAGTGACACTCTGCTGAGAATCCTACCGGAGAACATAGGGAAAGGCCAGTGAATGACAAGATAATATTGCAAAACAGAACTGCAACACAGCAAACATACTACAAGACTACACGTCATAGTACAAGACTAAACAGAACATTAAAAAATAAAATATACAGACGCAATAAGCCTCTTTTATTGAAGCACAAGGGTGCAGACAGTCTGACCTCCCCGTAAACAATAACATTCCTTTAAATATAACTGCTAAAAAGCATAGATCCGGAGTCACGGTTACGTAGTTTTTGACTGTGCTTACGCAATCTACGTACAGAAATAGTACGTAGATAGTGTAAATAAGCTACCACGCATGCGTAGCAGCTCAATTCTTAAAACAAAGTGCGCAAGACAAAAACTACGTAACTCTGAATCCGGACATCGATCACTAACTGTACTTTGTGTTACGCCCCCAAACCAGATCATTGAATATATCATTACTTCTATTCCCACCAAAGGAAGAACAGTTACATTACAAATCTTTAATCCGTTTATATCAAACTGTTCTTGGATTGTTTAATGGTTGTTGTAAAACTAGTTACCACAGACGGAGCAAGTCCTCGGACAGACGGCTTACGCCTCTTCATCTTCAGCGGAGTCTGTTTATCTGGAGTGTTGTGAGCCCCTGATATCTGGTTCACCTGTCTGTAGAATCCATCTAAAACAAACAGAGGGGTTTGTAGAGCTACAAAACTACCAAACTCCCATTATCTACCCGTCATTTGTATTATACAGAGAAAAAGAACGCGTGCAATCCGTATAGTGTGTATAAGGCCATAACATTCCATAGAGACACAAGAAGAATTACTTAGGGAAGGAGGGTTTGCAGATGAAGTTTTGTTTCTGGGAAACTAAACTTTAAGGACCGGATCCAGAATGATCGTCAGTGCGCTTCCGTATCCCCTATGCACAAGTCAGCTGACCGAACTAGACACTTACTGAGCGACGCTGCGTACCGATGCGTCTGTAGGTCTTGGATGGCGGGGTGAGACAATGCGCACACTATATGCATGGTGGGCGGGGGAATGCGTGCAGATCATACCGTAAAGGCTTGGCTAAGACCTTACTTGTGCTTCTGCGTCATGTACGAGACTCTTCCTCATGCGGACACTTAAGGTAGGATTCTAAATGCAAATACGTGTGACAGGAGAGCACGGAATGCGCATTTTGTGTTAACTATGTATTAAAAGACGTCAGCCAGCAGATACGTTTATTTTGTTTCTTTTTACACCAGGGTTAAATGTTTTATTGCCTAGAAGTAGTAAATCTTTATATCAAGGTTTTCCAACCACCGTCCTAAGAAGGCACTAACAGTGAACGTATTCCAGATTTGCTGGAAGCTATAGAGTGAGTGATCCCCGGGGACAGAGCTTACTCTAGAGAACAGTAGAGATAGAAGATGAGCGATTACCTTTCTTATTGCACCGCATATCCCACAGCATAATGTTACCGTCTCTCCCGCCTGTACTGAACACAGCTGCACAGACAGAGAAATAATCTGTTATTGTAACAAAACACTGACAAACACACACCATACATCAAACCAGGTGTCCTAACTCCAAACCTCATGCATTTTGGGCTGTATTGATCAAGTAATGGAATAATAAGCACGTGTTGTGGCTTACTTATATTGTGATGGTCACCAACACTTCCAATTCCCTATTGATAACATTTTGCCAATTTTGTGCTTTAAACACACAATACATTACACAACCTGCCTGCAGCACATGTATGAAGCAACCACTCCCTTCAAATCTGCACCAGGACAAACCATACAGCACGTTCCACGGGAGGGGAGATTTTATTAACGTTTAAGATTTTATTTAGAGGTTTTATTAAACTTTTTTTTTGCATGCAGGGAGAATATTTTGCTTTAAGCACACAAATACTTAACAGATCTACTTTGAATCAGCAATTTAGAGCCGGGTTACAAATGGTCACCTCAGCCTTAAATTTGTCTACACAATTGAAATTTGCCTGGCCCCGGACTTCAACCTGGCTTTTGCCCAGATGGAAATTTGTTCCTGGTTTCTGCCATTACTCATACCTTGATCAGCCACAATGTCTGCCTAGAACCCTCTTCACCACATAAACAGAGGAAGTAAATATAATAAGTTACTAGTGAACGTTTAAAACCTGTTACCAAGGTCCGGTAGAATCAGGTCAAGTACCACATAGCTTATCATGCAGACAAAAGCCTGCTAGTCAAATATATTTTGCAATGATTTGTACATAAGCCATTCAGCCCCCAAGTTATTTTATTAAACGATGTTCTCTGCCATCCGGTATCACACCTGGTTAAAATATGGCTGGTAGCTCTTTAGAACTTTGCCTATTGGCATGGAGTACCACCAGGCGAATAAACTATAGGGGGTGCAAGGGATGCGGTTGCTATGGGGCCGGCAAAGGGAATAAAGCACTGTAAGCGGCTGACAGTTTAAAAGAGTGCTCGTTACTCCATGTATGAGCGACAAGCGCTGTTTTAGGCCATCAACTATCTAGACAGCCAATCCCTGTTCACATCCCGGCTCATCCCCACCGCACCTTCCGTAGAGCATGGCTCCGCCCAGTCCCACCCATCCAAACTCTGGCCCTGCCTCCTTGCTATGAGGCCCAAATCGGTCCCTCCCACTAGTTAATGGTCCCAGTACTATTAGTGGTACTATCACCACTGATCAGTAAACCCAAACCCCTCTGAATGTAGCGATACACGGATATGAATTGCAGCAAGTTTTTCAGATAAATGACAAGAAAATGTAAAAAATTATTTTCTAAAAAATTGCAGGACAGACTGCTTTAGTAAAATCAAGGTTTGGTTAATATAGGAGTAGGAAACCCCTTGCATTAGGGTGTGGGTTCCTGCTAAGTACAGCCCTATTTCGATAGGGCAGTTCTCTCCGTTCGATGAGACAAATCAATAGATCCCCAGAGCATCAAAGACACAGTGCTCTGATAGGTATGTGTAAAAACTAATCCTAACCCTAAACCTCCCCTTCCATTACACTATCCCTACCTTCCCCACAGCCTGACCCTTACCCTACCTTCCCAAGAACACCTAAAACCACCCCCAAACACTAAAAGCTCACCTCTCTGGAGCAGTCAGTGGTGGGTCCTGTGGGTATCTGAGAAAATGAATGGATGTGTATGCCAATCGGCAGTCACCCATTCTTAAAAATAATTTTAAAAAGGCTGCCTATTCGAAATAGAGAAAGCCGAAAAGTGACTTTCAGCTGTCTCTATTTCTGAAAGCAGCCCATCGTTGCAGGGACTGCAACTGCTTGAATTAGATGCCACTCAAGGGCTGGACAACCATTCATGGAGATGATGATAAGCGCTCAGGTATATCAATGTTGCCCCTTTCTTGTTCAGGGCAGCAGCTTCACAGACACCGAACTAGAAAGAAATTCAATACCTTTCTGAAACTTCGAGAAAGCCACAGACTTCAGGCTACACTGATGCCCTCTGCATTCTCCAATGAGATCGCCAGCCTTCACATCAAAGATCTTTGCAGTCTGGTCCCCAGAAGCCGTAACCTGAGCAATAAAGATTACAATTAAAGTGGTTATAGCAAAAGGTTGCATTTAAAAGAAGAGTCTGATCTGCACATACTCAAGTCACGTATAAAAAGCAGCATCAAATCCCATCGCATCCCATTTTTTAGGTAAATTCCATTCAACAGTTAACGGAAAAAAAACCATAATATCCATCGGACAAACGTGAGCAGCACATACGCAGGAACTACAGGCTATTTAACTCTTCTGGCAGTCTTCTGTATAGCATATGCAGATATCTGTACAGTGTGTATGGAGCCACAATTGTTTGAGCAGATGGGTAGGAGAGATGAGGATCTCAGACCTGCTGATAAATTGCTATAGTGTGTACATGGGATTCATCATACTCATCAGGACTTGCAATAGTCAGTGAAATAAGAGCCATTGTATCTGGTGTGATTGCTTAGGCAGAACTACCATCTGTGCAATGGCACAGAGGCCCATGCTGATACAAGTGCCCACAGTCATTATCACCACACCAGGTTATCATCAGGGTCAAAGCATATTTATTGCACCTTGGGCTCACAAATGGCTAGTTCCGTCTCTGCGTAGGTGTGTACCCAGCATAAATCCGGGTGCAAACCAAAACAATTCTAAAGAAGTCTCCAGCATTCAATCAGAAATGAATTCTATTTTAGACAGCAAACACCAATATAGAATATTAAAAACTTAAGTAGCCAAGTCTTAATTTAATTGTTGTCATCATGTAAATAACTATTAGAGGTCTCAACAGCTTTCACCAATCACAATTTACTCACCAGTTTGTGCTCCTCCGGTACCCAGGCAAGGTCAAAGACAGCGTTCGTGTGAGCCTGCCAGGCTGAAAAAGCAGAACGAAACAAACCCGATTATGTGATTTGTAATAAAATAGCTGTTTCCCAAAACATAAGAACATGGGGTTGGTTGTATGTGATTACTTTGCAAAGACTTGCATTGTGAGAAACTATGACTTTATAAAAGGATTAGAGACAACGTGTACTTTCTCAATAAAACAATCATTGCACAGGCTGTGCTTTTTCTAACAATGAAATTAGGGCCTCACATTTCAAGATCTGTTGTTCTGTGTCCCCGCACTCCGTGTCATACAGCATGACGATGCCCTCCTCATTGGCCACTGCAAGCACTTGGAGCATATCAGCTACTGAAAAGCAAACCACACGATATTAACGTTTATTTTTAAGAAGCTACAAAGTATACGCAGCACCGCACAGTAAGACAAACATACAAATGACAAATAGGGAATAAAATAAATATATTGATGGAAAAATATGGCGGGTAGACACGTATAAAGTAAAATCAAGAGACAAAAGGATGTAGAGGTGTGAGGGATAGGAAATTAGGAGATAGCAAGATAGGGGAGGGGAGGGAGAGAGGTTAGCATGTGGAAGGGTATGCTAGACTGAAAAAGTAGAATTTGAGGGAACGCTTGAAGGCTTGGTTATTTCTGTGCAGAGGGACAGCTTGAGAGAAATCTTGGATGTGGGAATGAGAAGCGGTAATCGGGTGGAAGGTGAGGCGGCTCCTGTTAACAAATAAAACATGCAGCATAAGGGGCTTAGGGTTACAGACAGGGGCGCCCATCAGATGTCTACCTACACATTCATCTCCTAACTCTGTGGCTCCATCAAAACAGCAGTCCGTTATAGACAAAGGACCGGATACTAAAGGGCATGTCCCGTACATTAGCCTCTGTTGCACAATCAATTCCACACGCAGGAATGTGGCCACGCCCCTGGAATTCCTGCCTGTGGAATGGATTTATGTGCCCCGGACTCTAACTTTCGTATTCCGCTCACATCTCTGTATGGGAAGAACACCGAACTGTACGTAAAAGCGTAGCCAAATCCTTACAGTAGAGTTTAAATACCAAAGCCCACCCACCTGCGCGTCTCATACTCACCACCCATACAATTCTGCATCAGACAGATGAGTACTGTTGCATTATTTTCTGCATCGCGCATGTGCAGTACACGAGGAGGTAACTTACACACAGTGCATACATGAGTCGCTTGCCGTTACCAACTCAGGATCTGGCCCAAAGCGAGCAATAGATGACTTCCATTAAGACTGGGAGGAGTCAATACATAGACCACAAAAGACACTGCATTCTATATACCAGGCCTGGACAACCTGTGGCTCTCCAGGTGTTGTGAAACTACGAGTCCCAGCATGCTTTGACTGAATAAGCATTGATGATACCTAAAAAAGCATGCTGGGACCCGTAGTTTCACAACACCTGAAGAGCCACAGACTGCTGTATGTTGGGCAGCTTACATAAAGTTAGAAATACCTCTAATTTGTAAGGTCATCACTTAACATGCATTAAAAAGCCAATAATAAAAAAAACAACGTTTGTTGCTAAATTTTAGTTCTAGTTGCAGATCTTACAGGAAAACACACAAATGGTCTCACCTTGACTGAATGAGCACCCAAAAGGAGGCACCGGCATGCCAACACTGCCATACGAAATGTGCTCATCCTTTCGAACACATTGAAAGTCCTGCAGGAGGCTCTGGAGGGGGAAAGGACGAGACCCTGTATTTTGAGACAATGACATTTGTTATTTTAGTCTGAAATATAAAACACTAATTTCAAAAGATTTTACATTCGTTACATCCCAGACACGTCTATTTACTGTCAATAGATAAAGGAGGGTTGATGGGAAGTCAGTCATTGGAAGAGGATTGGGAATATAGTAATGTGGGGGAGACAATCTGCCTGTTTTAATCTGCTTTTTTAAATTTTTTGTTAAGGTGTTGGGTAAAGCTGTCCTTACACTGACGATTATCGATCCCTGCGGGGAGTGGCCCGATTATATATCTATATCTCACACCTTTGAAGTATACTTTAAAGGTGTGAGTGCAGCACTATATAGATCTACAGCAGCAGATACTGTAGGTAGTAGTAGAGACAGGGATCGCCTGAAGCTGTAGACAGGCTGATTCCTGTCTACTACACCGTGCACTGGCTGCTGCTGATCCATGTATTATGCTCCTCTGACACTTACTATACTTCAAAGGTGTCAGAGCAGCATAACACATATATCTGCTGCACTGTGGAGAGAGGGAGGCACTATAATAATAGGAAACCACTCAAACTCATTGGCTCCCATAAATCAAGCACTAGCACCTGATTTAAATCAGTAAAAAAAAAAAAAAAAAAAAAAAAAAACAATTGTACCAGAGCGTTTCTGGTGTGTTTATTGGATGTTGTAAAAATTGATCCTGGCCACTAAATAGAGCGATTTTTGTCCCGATCCACAATAATTGTAGGCAATATATAGACACCTCTGAAATATTTTTTTATCTTGAGTAGATGAGAACTCTGGTAATATGTATAATCTGTGAGACTACTAAAATCACAGGAAGTGTACATGTAATTCTGTTCACTGTAATGGGTAACTCATTATCTCCTAAACAAATAGTCTAGTCCTGCCACTGCACTGTACAGAGAACAATAGAAACAGGAGAGACTGCAGACAAGTCCAACTATAACCAGGCCTTGGGAAAATGTCCCCAGGCAATACACACCATTATGGCCGACAAACCAGTCTAAGGCCATTTACTATTCAGTCTAAACCAAAGTGCAGATGTAACTGATGCATGCACCGTGATAATATTCGTATTTCTCATTTTCAATACAGAGAACAGTTTAACCAAGAACAAACGACATTGGAGCCGTGTTTATCATTTACATGCCACATAGTCAAACCTGGGCCAACTTATGCAAATGAAAATAAGATCCATTCAGACACAAGTATTGATCCCAGGTGGTATTACTTGCAGTATAAAATAATTGGGGTGACAGATCATGAGATGAACTTCTGTCCTATACGCTAAATTATAAATAATGGCCCCTCAGGCAGCATGTTTACATCCTCGTTATTGGGCTGG
>WWET01000419.1:333274-351886 GCA_011038615.1 Limnodynastes dumerilii
CACACACACACACACACACACACACACATACACACATATATACACACACACGGTCAGCTGGTATTCGGAACATAGGAAAAAATACACATAGTAACCACTTTTCAAGCATGGCAGGTCTCTTGAACATCCTCTCTTCTGTCAGACACAGTCCAGTTTTGAATACTGTTGGCTTTTGCTTGTGAATCTATTGTGTTGTCCTGTTTGGGGATACTGCAGACAATGGGGTATAGTTGGTGCTACTGGAGTCCGTTTTAACTGAAAGTGTTAAAAGGAGCAATTCCACCGCTATTACACCACTCCCAGAGAGAGGAATCCTCTCTTATTTCAGGCAGTCTGGGAGTTGGGTGTGCTTAAGGGGATTGCTCAGGGACGCTCCCCAGGAATGCATAGCCTGTGCGCTTCTTCCTCTCTGGGTCAGTGCGCTGGGCAGAGTTGTCTGCATTTCTTTCTCTCTCATTGTTTTGTACAAACTGATTTAAAGGTCCAGGCCCGTATTCAGAGTACCGGACGTGTACGCAATCTACGTAAGAAAAAGATACGTAGATTACGTTAAAATGACTACGCATGCGCAGAAGTAAAAATCGCTAAACGCCGGACGTATATATGTTATACGTCCGGTACTCTGAATACGGGCCCCAGTTATATTTCAGAGAACTCATTTACCAATATAACTTGTGTCCCCGCTGAAAGGTTTTGAATCCCTTGCTGCGTCTTCCTTTATTGCAAATCATGTATCAAAAAACTGCACATTTATATTTTTTTTGACAAATATTCTGATGAAATGTTTAGTATTATTTTCCTAGAGTCACATTTGGTGCTAGGTTTGTGTGGTTGCTTGGTTGCTCTGAATGCTGCCTGTCAGAGTTTAGCAAAGCTGAAATGGTTTATCTGTGTCCTAACGTTCCTCCCGCAGATTCAGCTGTTGCTGCAGTACCTGAAGAATGACCCCAGAAAGGCCGTGAAGCGACTCGCTATTCAGGACCTGAAGTTTCTGGCCAACAAAACCCCTCATACATGGAGCAGAGACAATATTCAGGTATGTGGCTGCTGGCTTCACAGTGCTATGTAGCTTTATATGATGATTTTGGAACTGGTGATAGGTGAAGTCATCACTCGTTCATCTTCTCTTTCCATCCATGAGTGATGAAAAAGCTGTGCGTATAAAGATTGGTTCTCGGAATGTATCTGCGGTGTTCCATTAACAAATAATAGGGAAGCATTAGGCAATGGAAGTCATAGTTATGGCAGAATGTTACAATCCCTAAGCCGGTATGTGATTATGGGAATTCTAGAGTGTTTACTGGGGAAATGCGTCATCTATCGGCTGTATCCGTAAAACGTGAAAATGATTTGGTAAAAGTGGGAGCTGATTAAAATACGGTTTAATATTTTGATCTAGAAACTAAAGGTTCTTCAAAACAAACGTTGAAGTAAACTTTGTGAAAAAAAAATGCTATTAAAATGTTTGTTTATCGTCCTTATTAGGATTATATAAGAACTTTTATGTTTATGTTATATTTATGTTATTGACAACACCATCGTATATATAGAGTCATATTGTTAGATTACTGATCTTATGATTATTTTTGTGTATTTCTCAGAATATATATATATGTCTATTCTATTATAACTATTTATTATTTTTAATTTTCAATTTTTGAATATATGCCATAACGGATGGCTTTAAACCTTGTGGACTCTCTGTGGAAACTATGGCAATAAAGAACAGGTGCCTAATTAACTAATTACAGACCACCTATAAAGGTGGGATCATCCGGTACATGGCTTCAGCTTGAGAAAGTGCCCTTGCGGACATGAAACGTGTTGCTGGAGATCACCATTCAATTTTATAATATCTTGCAATATCCAACTGAAGCTGTTCAAATCTCTAAAGCTGACTCGAGATCCCATTGTGGGAATTGTACGATTCACGTACCAAGCGCACTGCGCTGCATCGGGCTATTAATGAGGACTACGTGCACACGCTGCCTGTACACTCTCTGATTCGGGTTCCTGTGTGACCACTATTTAGCCTGACAGGCTGTTTTCCCGGGAGACGCAGCCTAAAGATCCACCCGAATAACTCTATGGTGGCTGGAGAAACGAGGCATCGTGATAGCCGATCCCTGGATCATCAGCCCTGAATGTATCATCTGGTTAGTGTATATACACTTATTGAATGACTTTGAAGTCTCGAGTGACTTCTGAGGTACAAATTAATTTTGCTACTTATTGGATATATATGGGCTGGCCACCCATTGCTCTATCTTCACGTTTTAATATCTGCTGGACAAACTAAATATTTATATTTTTTTGAACCATCAACTAATCCAATTCCATCAGGATTTCTTTTGATTTTTGAATGTGAAGTTTTATATTACTTTTCCATATTATATTATATGTCAAACTATGCTTATGGTTAGATATAGGTATTAATTGGTGATCATATACTATCTATTCTATATATATTTTTGAACTGCTAAATAAAATTAATTTTGTTTTTACTTTGGTGTTGTCAAATTTTCAACCATCACGGATATATATATTAATTATATACTTCTTTGGGCCCCAGACTACAGCACTGTCTTTCCTCTAGTTTTGAGGATATTGTTGATGTAAAAAAAAATATCACAGATAAAATGTAAGAAATATCACAGGTAATTAAAGTGTAAATTGAATTACCTATGGTATTTGGGTGTAGGTCACCTCTGAGAACGGCCTTATTTCAAAAGGGCCGTTCTCCCAGCGAGTTCCAAACTGTCTGGGTTATCGATTGCTTCTGCCTCGAAGAGGTGCCCCGAATGGCAACTTTAAATTTATCCCAATCCTTTTCCTAATCCTTACCCTAACCCACCCCTTCCATGATCCTAACCCTAACCTTCCCTTCTTCACGGCCTGACCCTAACCCTCCCTTCCCTGGAGCCTGACCCTAAGACTCCCCTCCCTGTAACCTAACCCTAAGACTCCCCTCCCTGTAACCTAACCCTAAGACTCCCCTCCCTGTAACCTAACCCTAAGACTCCCTTCCCCACAGCCTGTCCGTAAGTCTCCCATCCTTGCAGCCTAAACCTCAGATTCCTTTCCCCGCAGATTAACCCTAAGACTCCCCTCCCCGCAGTCTGACCTTAAGACTCTTCTCTCCGCTGCCTAACCCTAAAAAAAAAAAAATGTAAATAGCTGTTTTTCGTTATAGAGACAGCCAAAAATGAGCTTTCGGCTGTCTCTATTTCTAAAACAGCCATTTCTTGGCGGAGCCTGGCAACGGTGATGTTTTTGTTACTTTACATATGGAACTTTTCATTGGTTAATGCTTTTTGCGTAGCTTGGTTAGTGTGTGTTTTCCCCTCATGGTTTATTTTACAGTTTGTTTTGAAGGATTGTTTAGTGTGTATATCACAATATTGTGCCTTATATCATTTTATCCCCACCTTATACCAATAGTTTTTTATTAGGTGTTGCGGTACACTTGTTTCTGATATATAGGCAGGCGGGTGGAGCACCATCTGGGCCATATTATGTTTTCTGTTGTGTCTGTAAAATGATTGCTTGTCGTTCATCTCTCCTTTGTCGACCAGGCGCTATGTGAATGTGCTCTTCAAACACCGTACGACAGCTTGAAACTAGGAATGATCTCCGTTCTGTCAACGCTCTCTGGAAGCATCTGCATCAAACAATATTTCCATGCAACTCCAGGTATAAGATTCCAAAACCTTTCCCCGTACAACATTGCGACGTTTCTGCAGTCAGATTGTAACGCGTAACCTCTGAAGGTGCGTTGTCTGCGGATCCCATCATTCGCTGCTTTGCTTTTCAGGAATAGAATGGGGTTTCAAGAAATGGTTGTTTAGTTAAATCTCACATTTAAAAGAATATGAAAATAACTTTTTCAGCTTCTATTTCAATGCTTATTTCTTTTTCCCCCCAAGGGACCAAAGCGGGTACAGCCAGATACACAGATCTGGTTAAGCTGGCACAGGAATGCAGTTACCATAGTAACCGGGGCATTGCGGCTCACGGCATTACAGTCCTCACCAATATCGTGTGGTCGTGTCAGGACATAGGTAAGTTTATTTATCTGACTATGAGATTAGATAAAAACGTAAAGCCTGCAAATAGCAGTGCAGCACAATGACGATGGGCCAGATCCAGACCTACGAATGACAGCGGCGTTACGCTAGCTGTTAGCGTCATTTCGGCTGTTAGTATGTTCTGCGCATGCGCACAGTAGATGGTACGTCACGTAACTGTGGGCGGCTGTAACAATGTAGTAACTATGTACAAAGGGGCGTGGCAACAATACGCTAGCCGTGATTACGCTCCAATTACGCAATGGAGGCGGAGGGAGGCATTTAAATCGTACAGTATGGGTGGGGTTAGGCAGTTATGTCTGTCAGGACGCTAAGTACGTGCGCGGTTACACTTGGAAAAATTAAGGTAAGGTTTGGTAGTCGTAAATCAGCAAGAGTACGTCCGTCCGGTGGGAGCGCATAGTACTTACGATAGTGTGAATACGCTACGCGATCGAACGTAACCAGCACTTAAGCTGGCCATACACTAGAGCGATTATCGTCCCGATCACCCAATTATTGGGCGATCGGGCAAATAATCGCTCTAGTGCAGTGTTCCCCAACATCAGTCCTCAGGGACCACTAACAGTGCATGTTTTCCAGGTGTCACTGCTGGAGCACAGGTGTGTTCATCACTTTCCTATTAGGTACTAGAGAATGTCTGCTAGAATCTGATTGGTTGCTATGGGCAACATCTCCACTTATCCAAACCCACAGCTTAGTAAATCACACCTGGTGTGATTTGCTGTTTAACTTTTTTCTTCATTTTATATTGCGCAATATTGTGTTATTTCTGTTCTGAAATCTGGTGTTAATTTTAAACATCTCCTGATTTATAATTTACGTTAATTCTAAAAAATTTTTCTCTGAATAAAGCTGGTCATACACTAGATGATTATTGGTCCGATCTCCCAATTATCGGGCAAATAATCGCTCTAGTGTATGGAACAGATACATTTTTCGAAACGTCAAATAAACGCACCAGAAACGCTCTGGATTATTTGATCAGCAAGCTGAATGGCTCCCTATTGTTCAGAGCTGCTGCTACTTTATATCTTTGTACAAAGCTGCTCTGACAGCTTTGTAGGCATACTTTACAGCTGTCAGAGCAGCATAGTACGTAGATATACAGCAGCGGCTATTGCAGGAGTGGTACAGACAGGGATCAGCCGAAAACGTGCTGTGTGAAGCCCGGCTTCATCTGATCCTTATCTGTATTATGCATGCAATAGCCGCTGCTGTATATCTATGTACTATGCTGCTCTGACAGCTGTAAAGTATACCTTCACAGCTATCAGAGCAGCTTTGTACATAGATATGAAGCAGCGCAAACAAGGAGAGCGCTGCCCCCCCCTCTTCTGCTAGGATTATCAGTCCCAGCAGAGGAGGTGTACGGTGCCTAGCGGGAAATTGTCCCGTTTATCGGCCCACCCCCTGCTGGGACCGATAATCGTCCTAGTGTATGGCCAGCTTTAGGTCTGGATCTACCCCAATGTCTTCTTCCTCGGGAAGTCCTCTCGCCTGTCCTGACAATCCTTTTGTTGTCCCTGGTTTCAGATCACTTGTCTCTGGAGAAGGATGCAGTCTATGGCCTTGAATCTCTTCTAGTTCTGTGCAGTCAGGATAATAGTCCTGGAGCCCAGCTAACATTAAAGGTAAGATGGTCAGTGGCCACACAGAGCCACAGGCCAATGATAGACCCGAATGTGTTACTATGGGCAACAATATCTTTATTTACAATGGGCCTGATCCAGACCCACGCTCACGAAACGCTCGTGTGTGTAGCGTATTTATGCCAGCGTACCTCCGACGCGCTCCCCTAGGGACTCCCCCTGTTGGTACTTTTGCTGTCTTACCCTGAGCAAACTCCGCCCTAATTTTTTAAAATGTAGCCGCGGACATTGTGAAGCTCCTCCTTGCGTAGCACGTCCATACTGTACAGTTTAAATGGCTCACCCCGCCCCCGCTGCGTATTTACGGCTTTCGTATGGCAGACACGCCCCCTCGAGCGTAGTAATAAAGCTAGTTCGCTCAAGGCCCATACGCCCAGGCTTTCATAGCGTAACATGAGGGTAACATCTGTCCCGAGCCTGCGCAGTAAGTACAAATGTCCATTTTTACACTAACGACCATCGTAAAAACGCACCCGAGGGTAGGTCTGGACCAGGCCCAATGAGCGGGAATAATTGTGAATCTCTTGTTACATGGAACTGGTGTAGCACTGTGTTGTCTTTATATACTCAGATATGTATGTAATATCACTTTCAAGATGAATAAAGTTTTGCTTACAATGTCGTCCTCCTAATACATTAGTTATCTGGGTGCACAATATATGCGTTATATTCAAATAACATTACTAACCAAGTGCCGATTAGCATACTGATTTATGGATACACACAGAGCCGCGTTTTCTGTGGGGCTGGTGTGTAACGTTTAAGGTAAGGTGCAGGGTACGGATGTCTCCTTATGCTTAAAGGGAGTCGTCTCCCCTCACACATAACTTTAGGATCGAGCTGTGATCCCCGATCTGTCTGTCCGCTGCTGCCGCTTCTCGGCCTTTTGGCTAAGATCAATTGTAGTATCTGTTCTTGAGGAGGGGGTGAGAGCCTCTCTGATAGGCAGAGAAACAGAAACCATGGTCCTCTGGTCGTTTGGCTGAGGATGCTTTGAAAGCCGGGAAAAACGTGCCTCCGGAATGGTGAATCAGAGGTGCCTGAACCACACTCACCGAGTGGCATAGTAAGGCACTTTTATAGGCACTTTTTCTAAGCCCCCCCGGTTTTTAAGCGTTCGCCTCCCTTGCTCTGGCCTTTTGGCTTGGCGGGAGAATTTTTGTTCCTCTGCCCGGCCACTCGGCTGGGGCTGTAACCACTCAGCACTATTTATTTTCTTTTGTTTGTCACTTTCACTTTTTTGTCACTTTTTCACGGATTTATGGTTCGGCTACGCCCTTATGGGCTCTGATCCAGAGATCTAGGGGGGGATGTGTGGCCTTATGGTTCCTTCCCCCCCTGACCCACTGTGACTTCTCCAATTGCTTGGCAAGAGGGAGAGGCACAGTTGTCGCGTTCTGGGTGATCCTATGGTGACCCCAGGCACAAGTTTGAGGGTCCCCCTAGCTTCGGGGAAGGGGTCCCACCGACTCTGTCCGCTCCAGTGATCTTTACTGGCTACGGAGTGGCGGGGATAGTCAGAGCTCTTCTCCTTTTGGAGAGGGCTTCAGCCCGAGCCCCGTGCACTTTTTGTGTTTTGCACTAGTTTGCACTTCACTTTTTTTCACAGAGCACCGAAAGTCACGTTCCCGGCTTTCAAAAAAAAAAAAAAAAAAAGTAGTTAAACCTGTAGAAGTGGCGGACTTCTGGATCCCGCCCATTGGCGCATTTTACCAGCAAGATCTGTGATTTTCTTCTTCCATAACCCTCTGCTCAAAAAATATGCATATGCACGCTCACACAGGCCGACAAAGTAAATGTAGCGTTGTTGGGCAGTTGGTTCGGATGGTGTATACACATCACATTTGGAAAGAGGTTATGAAATCATTGATCAATCATTGATGAAATCAACTCAAACGATGCCCTGTCCTTTTACAATAATAGGCCGGATTGCTGGTGCGATCCTTGATGAGATATCATTTACAATGTTCCACCATCATGTGATCTGCTATATAATCATGTGACCGACAATATAATCATGTGACCCGCAATATAAACATGTGACCTGCTATATAATCATGTGACCCGCTATATAATCATGTGACCCGCAATATAATCATGGGATCTGCTATATATAATCATGCGATCTGCTATATCATCATGCGATCTGCTATATCATCATGCGATCTGCTATATCATCATGCGATCTGCAATATAATCATGCGATCTGCAATATAATCATGTGACCTGCAATATAATCATGTGACCTGCAATATAATCATGTGACGTACATGTAGTGTGTACCCAGCTAGCTTAGTTATGGAGCCGTTTGTTCGTGTTTACTATATGGTTATGTTTTAGTGTGTTTTATTGGTATAACTTGTATCCATCACCAGAGCAGAGCACTCGTGTTGTTACTCTGCATTCTTTAGTACGTGATCGTTTGTATAAGGTCAATTCAATGTCTTTTCGTGTTACGATGCTGGTAAACAGGTTATTCACTTATAGAGAGATGAGCTCACAGCTCTTAACAATGTTCTTGTGCTCTCTCTCCTCAGACCGCCCTGTCGTGCATGGTGAAACTGGCCAAGTGCCGCCCGTACCTGAGCCAGTCTGTGGTGGAGTCCCTTCTGACGCAGCTGCACAGCGCCCAGGACTCTGCCCGGGTGTATCTATGTCATTGTCTGGCTTCCGTCGCCATGCAGCTGCCGGTGCTGGGGGATGGGATGCTGGGGGACCTGGTGGAACTCTATAAAGTCATTGGGCGATCAGCTACTGACAAACAGCAGGAGCTTCTGGTGAGTGGATATCCCAGTCCTGATAATAGGACACGCTGGATGCAGTGGTCTGCAGGTAGGATATAATGCAGGCGTTCTCTACCACTGGTTGGCACAGCTCTTGTCTGAGGGTAAGTGGAGGGGGCAGGCTGTCTCATATGGAGGGGGCAGTATCCAGCAGTGGTTAAGCTGGCCATACACCAGAGCGATTGTCGGGTGATCGGGTCAGTAATTGCTGTTGTGTATGGGCTTGACGGATTTCTGATCTTCACAGAACATTATTGTTATTTACATAAAAGGTGACGAAAGACGTTAACCAAGCTGAGCGCCTATCGGGTGCACTACCACTGGTCCCAACAAGTAACAAAAAAAAAAGTTGGTTGCATTTTATTTATTCATCTAATTAAAATCAAAGCACAAGATTGCACATATATCCATAAAAACATAGGGCGAAATATGTAACATATAATCACCAGCAAACTTATAATTGGCAATAATGTTATATAAATAACCATAAAGCACATATTAATGCATATAAAAAAAAAAAAGGTAACACTGTCTGAGACCAATTAGAACACTAACAACGAGTTTGGACACAGTGAGTAATACTTAGCCTCAATACGATGCTTGCAGAGATGATAAGGTCCGGTAGAGACAATGAACTTTAAGATCACAGGGAACCGCTGCCCCTAACTATTCTATTTGAACAGATGGCTAGCCCTAGCCGCACAGCTAGCCGCCTCACGGCTGCGCTTTGCCCGTTTGGAGTCTGTATCTGGTCCTGCACTATTGTAGCTGACAAACGGTGCTGCTGGGTTCAAAAAGGTGCTGTTGAGTAAAAATTGGTCCCGTTGCCCATCGGGATCCCAGGTCCTAGAATAGTGAATGTATGGTTCTTTTGAACCCTCGGTAGCACCCACAATTATCTTCATTATCGCTTGTGCGACTCCATTCTGTGTTAACAGAACAATATTGTAACTCTTGGCCGTGTCTCGCCAGGTTGCCCTTGCCACCGTTATATTTGTGGCAAGCCAGAAAGCCCTCTCGCCCGAAGTGAAGACGGTCATAAAACAGCAGCTTGAGAACGTCTCCAATGGTTGGACTGTCTACAGGATCGCCAGACAAGCCTCCCGCATGGTAAGGACTGTGAATGCCGTTATTGGTCTGTTACCTTGTACCATCTGCTTACGGTCCTCCATGACAATAGTAAAGAAGCTGTTAGAGAAGTCGGCCAATCACAGGCTTGCTTCTGTGCCCGTCATGTGACCAGTAAAACAGATGGGGGAGCTATGATGACCGTGGTGTTGTCCTGTATGAAATACGTGTGTTGCTCACTGCAGATCATTTTTCCTTTTAAAGGAAGTGTTTTTGTGCTCTAGGGGAATCATGACATGGCTCGGGAGCTGTACCAGAGTCTGCTCACACACGTGGCCTCTGAACACTTCTACTTCTGGCTGAACAGTCTGAAGGAGTTCTCCCTGGCTGAACAGTGTCTGAACCTGCTGCAGGAAGATGACATTGGTTCTGCCCTATCATTCATCGCCGACTCGCTGAAATCCTACCACAAAGGCATCGCTTCCCTTACGGTTGGTAAATTGCCCAGTTGTTTTTTTTGTGGTTCACTGCTCTTTTTAGTCACTTAAAATAATGGACCCGATTCACAGTTCAGAAGCTGCTGCTATTTCTGTGGCTTTTTTTTAAGAACGATTATAGTGCACATGCGTCGTAGCCTAATTTACGCAATCTATGTAGGATTTAAGAACCATGATTCCTTAAGAATGATTTACAAAGCCGCTTGTAATGAGTTAAGTAAGAAGGGGTGTGGCTAGGCCCATTTAAGAAGGAAGATAAGAAAAGTGGGTGGGGGAAGGTATTTAAATGGGGGTTTTCTAAATACATGCATACTTCAGCAACGTAAGAAGAGACATAAGCACAGGAAGATGAGGCTGCCTATGGCCTTCTTAAGTCGGTTAAGAACAACAAAAACGAGGGCGTGTGAATGGAGTTGCCATGCGTATAATTGCGAATCCGTTTGTTCTTATCACCTTCATATCTGTGAATACCGTCCTATGGTCCTAATTCAATTAAACGCGAATAAAAAAAAACGCGGGTATAAAATACGCACCGTTCGCGTGAAAAAATAACCGCTATTCAATTAGAAATGTCCCACCGCCTCCAACGCGGAAATGGACCATGAGCGTATTTGTTAGCGCTCATTTTTGTGCTTACCTCCCGTTATAAAATACGCACGTGTATTTCTATATCTTTACCCATGCAATAACAAATGTCAGCACAATCACTTCCCATAGGCAGCCCTGCCGTCATATGTCTGTAATCATCTCTTTAGGACCTTCTGCACTTGAATGTCAAAAATTAGACTGCAGCAACTCAGTAATTACGTATTATTGTAGAAGAGAACAATATAAAACAACTTTTTCTGATTGTTGTTTTTTTTAAACTTCTGCCAGCGTAATATTTCACTTTTCAATCTTCTCTTCTACTTTTTAGTAATTTTATAACCTTCAGCTATGTATTTGAGTTGCAGGCTGCATAGATTTATGTGGATTATCACATTTCTTTTGCCACTGTGCTGGGAGGTGATCAGGAGCATAGAGGAGCTGTACACTTAAAAAGTTTTCATGAATTTCACCCTCACATAACATAATACGCACCTTGATGAGGTGCGCAAAAAATGATGTAAAATAACGCGCAAATTTTAACGCGTGTAACGCAATTGAATTGCAAACATTCGCACTTGCAATTCATTTAAATAGGGACAAAAAATACGCGCAATAGACCCCAAAAATACAGGAAAAAAACGGAATTGAATCGGGACCGAAAAATATGCGTGAAAAAAAATATGCAAATGATCAAAATACGCGAAAAAACGCAGTATTCACTTTGCGCTTAATTGAATCAGGCCCTATGTGTTTTGTTAAGTAGTTTAGAATTATTTTTAGTTTTCTTTTTATTTTACATTTTTGTTCTGTGCATGTTTGGGTGTAAATACAAATACACAGGGGCTGACCCAGCCCTGCACACAAATTGATAAATAGAAATAATGGTTTTCTCAAAGCGCACGCAGGTTCACAGAGGAAGTGTCAGATTCCCTAGATGTCACAATGGTTGTAAATAAACAACACCGTGGTACTAGCAATAATAACTAAACAGTCCTTTATGTTGAAGAACGCGGATGATTAAAATGTTCCTATGAAGTCCTCATAAGCAACGACAGCCAAAGGAATTAAACATAAGAAAACATTTATTAATACAGGATTCAATTAAACACATGTTAAAATTGACAAAAGTCCATACCAGGGAAGCGATGGTAAACACAAGCAGGTGGGTCTGTAGCTGCCAGATGAAATAGCCGGGAAAATGGCGCTAGCACCGCGACTGCAAGGCTCCTGGGTGATGATGACTTACTCACGCGTTTCGGCTGCCCTGAGCCCTTTCACAAAGTCCTATCCCTTTTGCTTTGTGCAAGTTTGCGTGTAAATACAAATACACAGGGGCTGACCCAGGCGTGCACACAAATTGGTAGACATTGTGCGTGTCATAATGAAGCACACACTGCCGGGTCCTTTGGATTGCAAGCGATTATGGCGCATGGGCACACGGCAGTCACATGTGCGTGATCCGGTAGCCGTCTGATGCTGACTGTCAGTGAAGGTTCTGATTACTGAGCGACTCTGTCAGGATGTGTAAATGTCATCAAATAGCAAACAATACTTGACATTTTTTTTAATTAAAACATGAAAAAAAATAACGTTACTCTGTATAAACGACACATATACAACACCGGCAGAATTTCTGACTTTTTGTAATGTTTTCATGTCGTATTCTAACGCAAGAGTTACGGATGCTCAGCCCCCATAGACTTAGACGTGACCCGGGGCTGGTGCAAATGTTAACAGTCCTCTTTTTACTGCGTTCAAGTCTGGATTTGATTGGACCCCGCCCTTACTGTACATTGATTTCGTACCCCCTTCAACACACCCTTCAGGATTCAAGCTGCCGCAACTGTAGGACATCATACAAACGTCACGTCAGCCGGTGTATTCTCCGCTCTGAAGTCTTATTACCTGAAGGACGTGCTTTGCTTTCAATGAGCACTTGCCTAGTAACACACTTTTCTGGAAATGGTCTTCTAATGTAGTCTGCGTCTCTTTTTTTTTTTTTTCTAATCTCTTTCTATTAAATCCTCTAAATTCCACTGACTGTGTTGCACATTTATGCATTATCTGTTGCAGGCAGCCAGCACACCCATGAATCCTCTCAGCTTCCAGTGTGAGTTTGTAAAGCTGAGAATTGATCTTCTCCAAGCTTTCTCCCAGCTCATCTGTACATGTAACAGCCTGAAGACCAGCCCCCCTCCAGCCATTGCTTCCACGATCGCCATGACCTCCGGCAACGACCTTCAACGCTGTGGTCGCATCTCCACGCAGGTATAGTTTGCTATGGTGCTGTGCGGCAAAGAAATTGATTTTTTAAAGGGCTGTTGTAAAGATACTAACAGGACTGGCAACAGTAAACTTTACTTTCATTTTTTGGGGGGCGCCCCATCCCCCCCATCCCTGCTCAATAGGTTAAGCCAAATAATAATAATAAAAAAAATGTGCAAAAATAATAAACACTAAAAGATACTGTCAGCGGCAGTAAACAAAGAACTAAATAGAGCCACAATATATAGAACAAGATAATTACCCTCAGAGCCGGCCCTTGGTGCTGTATTTATCACAAACATGTTTAAAGTGTTCTTCTGTGTCAGACGCTACCATTCTACCTCTCATTGAAGAGATATTTCTGCACATTTGCTGTAAAATTATTATTATTATTATCGTTTATTTATAAGGCACCACAAGGTGTCCGCAGCGCCATACAAAATAATAAAATAGAGTATAAATATAAAAATATCACAGAAATACAATAAAGTGAAGCAAGCACAGGCAGCAAGGCGAAATGCGAGGTGTCAAGCTTGGTAGATCAGGGAGGGGGGGATAGATCGCAGTGAGAGGTTGAGAGGGAGCCACCAGGTGGGGACGGGGTAAAAGGGTAGCAGAGGGGTACAAGTGGGTATGAAGTGAGGGGGGAGCAGTGGAGGAGGGAACAACACTAGGATGGAGGGCCCTGCTCACGTGAGCTAACACACTGAGTGGGAGGCATGAACTTTCAGAAGACATAAGGAGGGGACCCTCCGGTATACACATACCCTTATGTTCTGTTACACCTCTTCCTTTGAATAATGCTCTCTTCCTGGTTATACCCATTGATATATGTGAAAGCTGCTTTATATCCCCCCTCTCCCTTCTCTGCTCCAAGCTATACATGTTACCTCCTCTACTCTTCCTCTGTATGGTGTGTGACACGAGACATGCACCATTATAGTTGCTGCTCTTTGCACAATCTGTAATGTATTTATGTCCTTCTGGAGTTTTGCATAGTGTTTGTAGTAAATGTATGTGTTTGCAATGCATACGGTATTTGTATGCGTTGAGAAGATATTATAAGGCCGTCAAGCGTTGGCCCATGTGGGTGTAGTACCGGCACCAGGGTAGATTATTACCTGTACTCAGTATTCATGTTAGGGGGGAGGATGAAATCATCATTTCAAACACTTGCTCACGGCTCAAATGACATAATTGTGGTAACGTTGGTGTTGGGAATGAGGTCTTGCCGCAGCCGGATAGGTGCGAGTTTTTTTGAGTTGGCGGGAGATGGTGAACAAGCGTTGCTTGTTAGCGCAAGTGGCAAATCCATGCACTGTGAATGCCGGCTTAGTCATATAGCGGAGTAATGGTTATTGTAGTAAGTTGGCTACCAAATAGGCGGTAGATTTAGCGTTCATGATCATTTTTTTTATTGGCTTTCTTGCAGATGAAACTGTCCATGGAGGAGTTCAAGAATCTCGCCACGCGTTACGGAGATCTGTATCAGTCGTCTTTTGATGCCGATTCTGCGACCTTGAGAAATATTGAGTTGTATCCGATACATAACCGTGTGCTATACTCAGCCTTGCTGCGTCGGGAGTTCCTGAACTGTCCGTACAGGTCCTGATGGGCAGAAACATCCAAATTGTTGCCTGCACTGTTTGGGTTCATAGGATATACTTTTGCCGTTGTTACTTAACTTGTTCAATTGTGAAAGTAGACGCAAGGGGCAGGTGATCTACTGGATTGCTTTTTTTTTTTTTTATGTCACATCGTTCACATCTTAGATATTGGTGATGTTGAGTTACAAAATTGTGTCAGTCTCTGTGATGTAACTTTCAGCTTTCACTTCTAGCTGGTAACACTTTAGGAAGACGCTTATTTGTATGGTATTACGTACAGTTTTATTACATGTGCTGTTTGGGTGGTGAGAGGTGGGTGTTATTTGCATATACAATGGTCAGTTTTGGCGACATGCCGTTGTCGGCAGTTGAATGGCGATTACTGGCAGTCTCCATTCTCCAGAGCGGTGGCGCTGCAATTCCTAGAGTCACGAAGATTTCTCTGCCAACAGGTTAAGCCCTTCATCCTAACCTTAACCCTCCCCTATCCCTCTTTTTCCCACAGTCCTAACCCTAACCTTTCCCTTCTTGACCCCTAATTGTCCATGTCCCACAGCCTAATTCTCCATGCTCTGCTTCCTAAATCTAACCTTCCATGTCCTGCAGCTGAAACCTAACCCTCCATGTCCCGCATGGTAACCCTAGCCTTCCCCTTAAGCCCTAACCCTCTCTTCTTGTGGCCTAACCCTAACCCTTAACCCGCTACAGTCTGTCACTCTGTTGGAAACAGGCTGAAATAGGTATCCGTTACGCAACTTTCTATTTGCCAAGCATTTCGGCATTGATACCGCCATTCAGCTGGGCCTGCGGCCAAAATACGGCCGTCCAGACCGGCAGCCGCATCCTGTTTAGAAACACGTGTTCGGTTGTTTATTCCGTTATTCTGTGTACTTACCTTATCCGCCCACATCAGACAACAGCAGAGCTGCCTCTTAATATCGCACACCATTGAAGCTCTCATCTTGGATCCAGATTCTTGCAGGTAATTTTGCTCTGTGTAATTATAACACGCGTCAGGTTATAGAGACTCCTGAGCGCCTTTGTTTCTGCACAATTAGAGGTTTATTTATTTTTTTTTATCGGGCTGTCTGTGAGTTTACACAGCCACAAGGCGCTCACTGTGATGGTAGAAAGTAAGGGAATTGGAGCATGTGCTTATCTGTCCTCAAATTCTCCTTGTAAAAGAGAAGGTAATTTTGGGGACAGGTCATATAAAGAAAGACCATTGCTGATGTGAGTTAGGCGCATGGATGAGTCCAATGCCCAAAGGGTCATATTAATGGCCATTAGACCTATACCACGAAGTGCATTAAGTTTACAAAATAATTTGAGTCGATTGAAACAGCGGATGTTTATTAGCAAATTTATAATTTATTGATTATATATCTACGCTGCCCAGGAGCTGACCCAACCCTTTCCTCCCTGAGCACATGAAGCTATGTAGTATTTGATTTCTGTGTTCAAAAAGTAATGTATATTTATTTGTATTTCTTTGCATGCAAAAGATTTCAGAATAAGTAGCACCCCTTACTTTGCAAAATGGTATAGCTTGTACTTAGTTGTACACTTGAACCTTTTTTTTTTTTTTTACCCTTACTCCCAAGCTGTGAATCAGCCCCCAGGTCTCCCTGCTGGAGCACAGGGGTGTTCTTTGCTGACTGACACATTTTAAAAGCTCCAAGTTGAATTCATTATATCACCGGTGATTCTGTCAGTAGGTATATATAGGCTGTTATTGGCCCCGGAGAACTGAGATTGGGAAGCAACCGCTCTAGGCTAACCTAATGTTATGCACACAAAACAGCATGTATTAAAATCAATAAGAGGTGGACATTGATGTGACAGGCAGACGTGCTTACATTGGTGGTCTCAGACAAGTCGGGAAATGCTTAATCATTTCCACGTTCTATGTAAATGTCAATTGTGGATTTGCTTAATGAGAGAAACTATAAAAATGCCCCTTTGCAGTAACACAAGTTCTATAAATGGCTCCCCTTTGCCTAATCTGTATTTTGTTATTTTGCTTTGGTTCTCAGTTTTCAGGAATGCAGTTTCAGTGGATCCATACAAGCGGACAGTGAGTACGAGCGCAAGATGATGTCCGTCTTCAATCAGGTTCTAGAGGACATTGAGTTACTGGGAAGAAAGAATCCACCAGTCTCTTACTTGGTAAATAGAGAAAGCAGGAGTCATGTGATGTAGTGCTAACTCGTCCATAGCCAATGTGAACCAGAGGACAGGTCATGTGATGTAGGGCTATCCCTTCCATAGCCAATGTGAACCAGAGGACAGGTCATGTGATGTACCACTAACCCTTCCATAGCCATTGTGAACCTATGCAATTTATTATGTGTTCCTGTCTGAGCCATAAACTTATTTGGAGGTAATCCAGACGTTGTCAAACTTTTTGAACACTATAATATAGAAAGTTTAGTCTGGTGACCTCCATTCAGCGGCTATCTCTTGTATTTCTCTTTAGTACAGTGATAGCAGAAACCTATTGCTGATGTAAAAGATAGTTTAGCGATGTGTGGTAGAAAAAGAAGAAAAACTACATTCATAAATCTTCTCTAGCAGAATCCTATGAATATCATTAGCAACTAGTGGAATTACTGCTGTAATTTATTGATTTACTAAAATGAAAACGGAAACATATTGCATTAATCATCAGAAAACTGGAAACGCATCACAAGGGTTCTCTTTAATGGATGTATGTGGAAGGTGTTTTCTTTTGTTGCTTGCATTGCAAATCCGTGTTCTCTGAATGCTGCAAATGAATAGACTGAGCATATAACGTCTTGGAGGAGGCACAGCGGTATATTAATGTATTGTTTAGAGGGAAATTAGCTCCTCTTCCCATCCCTGGGCAATAAACCGCTAACGATCTTATACTCCTTTAACATCACCAATAAAAACCTGGGTTGTTGGCCTTAGACTTGGGTCAAAGGTCCAACAACCCGGGTTTGGTGGTGATGTGAAAGGTATCGGGGTCCTGGTACCGAGTCTAATGGCCCGGGACCCAGATACGGGAAAAGAGAAGGGTTTTTCCTGTGTGTGACCCCCGGTAAGGTGGTAACGTGAAAGGAGCTGAAATAGGCCCCCTAGAGCCAGATTTACTAAGCTGCGGGTTTGGAAAAGTGGAGATGTTGTCCATAGCAACCAATCAGATTCTAGCTCTCACTTTCCTATTACATACTAGAGAAGGTCAGCTAGAATCTGATTGGTTGCTATGGGCAACATCTCCACTTTTCCAATCCCTCAGTGTAGTAAATCTGGTCCCTGGACTTAGACATGACCCGGGACTGGTGCAAATAGTTTGATGTAAACAGTCCTTTTATAGGTCTGTATTTGGCTCTGGATTGGGTGCACTTGCTTGGATTCCACCCCTTATTGTAACTACATACCCTCCAACCTGATCCATTCCATTAGGTACAAATTGCTGTGCTCCTCCGTTTCCAGCTGTCAGTTACTATGGTAACCGCCTTTGTTGAAAAGACAAATCATTTTTTTAAATATAAGTTAATTCATTTCACCAGGTGAGTGACAGTTGGAAGCTCAGGAGCGGATTATATTGTACCCAATGGAATGGGTCATGTTGGAGGGTCTGTAACTTGATCCTTCCAGTCCTTTTCCCTCTCCCTCAACACTGGCAGAAAAATTTGTCCCATCTGACCTGGATCAGATCCCTTTGAGACATCCTTAAAGATATATATTGATAATGAAATGGGCCAGTAATACTTACATGGCTCATATATTGCCTTTAGTGACCTTTAATGCAATGCTTAAACGTTTGGTGTCTGTCGTTCTGCTCCTTACGTGTGATTTTGATTTTCAGCACACCTCCTGTCTGTGCAGCGCTGCCATCAGCCTCCTCAAAGTGCCCCTCTCTTTTCAAAGGTATTTTTTCCAGAAGCTGCAATCGACAAGCATCAAGGTAAGAACATGGCAAGTGCTCCGTGTTCTGTGCACAGAAAAAGCCTATATATATGTTAATGTGTGGAAGCGAGACGCATATTTTATTGGAGAGATAAAAAATCAACTCTCCCAACAATAACCACAAGGAG
>WWET01000419.1:358840-372412 GCA_011038615.1 Limnodynastes dumerilii
ACACCCATCTGTATGACATCACACCTAATTAAAATGAATAAACTGTCCAATTAAGAGAAAAATAAAAGTATATAAAGCTGCAATATTAGAACTCGTAACTCGAAGACCGAATGCTACGTAAATAGCGTACAATATTTACTACACATGCCCAGTGACTTCAATCAGTTAGTTACGGATGGACGGCCACAGGAGACAGAGGCCTGAACACGGGCCTCAATGGGTAATTCAAGGGGTTGTGAGCTTAAGCCATGATGTAGATTAAACTTGTTTCTGATAAATAAAGAGAGTTTAGCATCAGGGAGTGGAAGGAACAGACTGAACATGAAGTATATGGAGGGACTCTGAGCAAATCTTCTCTGGTGGAAGAACAGGCCTGATGTAAGGAGGGAAAACATCTCTCAATTAATTCCCATGTGTAAACACACGTGACAGAGTAGTTACTACTATACTACACATATATATACATACAGTCATACATATATACAGTCATACATATATATACAGTCATACATACATACAGTCATACATACATACATACATACATACATACATACAGTCATACATACATATACAGTCATACATATATACAGTCATACATATATACAGTCATACATACATATATATATATACAGTCATACATACATATATATATATACAGTCATACATACATATATATATACAGTCATACATACATATATATACAGTCATACATACATACATACATACATATACAGTCATACATACAGTCATACATACATACAGTCATACATACATACATATAATCATATATACACTCAGTCATACATATATACAGTTATACATATATACAGTCATACATACATATATATATATACAGTCATACATACATACATACATATATGCAGTCATACATACATATATACAGTCATTCATATATACAGTCATACTGACATACAGCCATATATACAGTCAGAGAATTATTAATAATGATGTAATGATGATGATGTTGATCAGGTGCTGATATAGAGTGAGCACTATATCATTCTGCCCTATAAGCTATGTACGTGTTTTTGCTCATTTTATTTATTTATTTACTAACAGATTTTTATATAGTGCCAACAGATTACATAGCGCTTCACAATTTTAACAATCCGTATAAACAAGACTGGGTAATAACAGACAGACTGGGTGGGTGGGTAAGAGGGCCCTGCTCACAGGCTTAAGGTGCATACACACTATATAATTATCTGGCAGATTATCTTAAAGATCTGACAGTTGGAATGAAAATCTGGTCATGGATGAGAGTAAACCGTATTGTCAGTTTCTATGATCCATTACCACATTTTCATTCTAACAGATCTTTCAGATAATCTGCCAGATAATTGTATAGTGTGTATGCACCTATACACTCTATAGGACAGGGGGTTTGTTACATAAAGGCAAGTGCTATATATCACACAATGGACCAGCCAGGGTGTATGGTAACAGTGCTCTCAGTGCTCTGTATGATCCAGCCACATGCTCCAATATCGTTGCGGATACAGACCCTTCAGCGTGACCCATTTCGTTAGGTACAATGCACTCTGTTCCTGAGGATCCAACAATGAGTTACTATGGTAACCACCTTTGTTGAAGAGAAAAATGTTTTTCAAACATCCGATTATTAATCGAATCCAGGTGAGGTGAGGTTGCAAGCTCAGGAGTGGAGTATGTTGTACCTTATGGAAGGGGTCATGTTGGAGGGTCTGGAGATATATGCCAGCCAGCTGTGGGTCCCCATCAAGCCAGCCTGTTCATTACTGGCTGGGAAATCGATTGCTTCTGCCTCGAAGAGACAAAGGAATCGATCCCCGGAGCACTGAACACACTCCGAAAGATAAGTAAGGATTCTATTCCTAACCGTCTCCCTAATCCTTACCCTAACCCTCCCCTTCTATTACCCTCCTAATCCTTACCCTAACCTTCCCTTCCCTGCAGCCTGACCCTAACCCTAAATGTCCCCGGAGAGGTGGTGTCGCCAGCGGGGGATGGGTGCGTCGGGTCCGATGGTCGGCATTTCCGAAAATGAATGGGTGAGTCATACTCACCATTCAGAAAAAAAAATATCTAAAATGGCTGCCTATTCGAATCGTAGACAACCAAAAAAGAACTTTTGGCTGTTGCTACTTCTGATAGACAGCCATCGAGCCTGGAGACTTCCACCAATGCCAGCCTTTATCTTTCCCAGAGCAGTGCAAATACTAGAATGATGGAAACTTGTAGTAACTTAATGCAGAGAGAGATTGACAGAGAGAGAGAGAGAGAGAGAGAGAGAGAGAGAGAGAGAGAGAGAGAGAGAGAGAGAGAGAGAGAGAGAGAGAGAGAGAGAGAGAGAGAGAGAGAGAGAGAGAGAGAGAGAGAGAGAGAGAGAGAGAGAGAGAGAGAGAGAGAGAGAGAGAGAGAGAGAGAGAGAGAGAGAGAGAGAGAGAGAGAGAGAGAGAGAGAGAGAGAGAGAGAGAGAGAGAGAGAGAGAGAGAGAGAGAGAGAGAGAGAGAGAGAGAGAGAGAGAGAGAGAGAGAGAGAGAGAGAGAGAGAGAGAGAGAGAGAGAGAGAGAGAGAGAGAGAGAGAGAGAGAGAGAGAGAGAGAGAGAGAGAGAGAGAGAGAGAGAGAGAGAGAGAGAGAGAGAGAGAGAGAGAGAGAGAGAGAGAGAGAGAGAGAGAGAGAGAGAGAGAGAGAGAGAGAGAGAGAGAGAGAGAGAGAGAGAGAGAGAGAGAGAGAGAGAGAGAGAGAGAGAGAGAGAGAGAGAGAGAGAGAGAGAGAGAGAGAGAGAGAGAGAGAGAGAGAGAGAGAGAGAGAGAGAGAGAGAGAGAGAGAGAGAGAGAGTTGACCGAGAGAGAGAGAGATTGACCGAGAGAGAGAGAGAGAGATTGACCGAGAGAGATTGAGAGAGAGAGAGTTTTAATTTCTTATTGTTAATTGGAAGTCTTCTCTTAAATGCAGATATAGAAAGTTTGTTCAGCATTCTTCCTTCCTCTTTCTATCTGTATCTTTATGGTTTCTTTACCATATCCATAATAGACAATTAATTAGCTGCCCTCTCATGAATATGATCTCAGCTCCGATGCTGTGTCTCTCTATGCGCAGAAGACGGACACTTCACCAGCTATTCTGATCTCATGATACATATTTATATCTGTGTCTGTTTTAAAAGTGGAATAAAGCATTTCAGTTCATGTCTACATTATAATCAGCCTCCAGTCTATAAGAGCACTATTGCTGGGAAGATTATATTCCACATTTATATATAAAGGTCACAGATGAATTCCTTTTGTAAAAGCCTCGGAGCAATGTATCCTGAAATAGGCACAGGGCAGAGGGAGCCCAGCAATGTATCTAGGAGTGGTGTTAATGGGTATTGGCATCACAGACGGCTATCCTGACCCAGCGCTAAACTGATTTTTATTCGATTAATATATTTTAAGCATTTCAATAGCGGTACAAGAAAAACCATAACATGACACATAGATCTGGTGAAAGTGATAAATGTGTGTCCACGTTACCATGGATTACAGGCACACACATATTTAACTCTTTCTGTAGCACATGCGTGTGTCCTGCACCAGCACCAGCGCTGAGTAGATGGATTTTCAGTTTCTGCTGGGTCAGTGTGCTGTCTGTGTCTATGCAAATATATGGAAGACAAATTACACAACCGGAGTAGACACAGGCTGTGTGACTGGATGGTGATGTCAGAGTAATCATAGTAACCTATGTGACCGAGTTGTGCACATTCTGTGACATCACCATCCACTCTCACACTAACTTGCTACATAGACATTGACTGCTCTCCACTCACAATATGACCTCATCCAGTCTCACACACTAACCTGCTATATAGACAGTGTGACTACACAGCACTTATCCTGTGACATCACCTGATCACACACTAACCTGCTATATAGACAGTGTGACTTACACAGCACTTATCCTGTGCAATCACCTGATCACACACTAACCTGCTATATAGACTGTGTGACTACACTGCACTTATCCTGTGACATCATCATTTGGTCACACACTAACCTGCTATATAGACAGTGTGACTTACACAGCACTTATCCTGTGACATCATTACCTGATCACACACTAACCTGCTATATAGACAGTGTGACTTACACAGCACTTATCCTGTGACATCATCATCTGATCACACACTAACCTGCTATATAGACCATGTGACTACACTGCACTTATCCTGTGACATCATCATTTGGTCACACACTAACCCGCCATATAGACCATGGCCCAGATCCAGAACAACGCTTGTGAGCGAATTTACGCTCGCCAGAGACGTAAAATCGCCTTTTGGTAAGTACTGCGCATGCGCACCATAGAAAATACGCTCCGTAACATAGCGTAATTGTGAACGTATGGGCCATTCACGTATGTGTCACGTAAATACTTACGCGTCGGCGTGCCAATTTTACGTGAGCCCAAATTACGTCTGAAATACATTATGTAGGCGGGGGTTTGTATTTAAAGTGTACAGTATGGGCGTGCTTAGCTGCGTAAATACGTGTTGCCCATACGTACGTGTGCGGATCACTGCGGTTACGTTGGCAAAAGTTAAGGTAGGGTTTGCAAAGCGTATCTTGACAAAATACGTACGTTCCAGGGGTGTGCCTAGGGGAGTGTATAGAAGGTACGCACACGAAAATACGCTACGCGAATAAACGTACGGCAAACGTAGTTCTGGATCTACCTCCATGTGACTACACAGCACTTATCCTGTGACATCATCTGATCACACACTAACCTGCTATATAGACTGTGTGACTACTCTGCATTTATCCTGTGACATCATCTTATCACACACTAACCTGCTATATAGACACTGTGACTTCTCTGCATTTATCCTGTGACATCATCTTATCACATACTAATTTGCTACATAGGCTGACCACCCTGCGCTTACACTGAGACATCACAATCCCCTCACACACTAATTTGCTATATAGACTGTGTGTCTGCACTCACCCTGTGACCTCATCTTCCAGTTACACACTAAACTTACTACATAGACTGTCACTATGGCTTTGGGGGGGGTTTGTTTTGGTGGACGGGTGCTGGATGGTTTTTGTATTTATGAGGCTTATTGAGCTGTGTGAACCATTTTAATATCACTCGTGATAAGTCTTTATCTAAATATGTTTTACGATTAGATTAATGAACTCCGCGTATGAAGTCACATAATCTTCAGCAACAGAAAATAAGTGTTTAAAAACAACATACCGGTAATATTGATTTATTTTTCTCTGTCAGGTAAAAATAAAATATCATTTGCAAGTAATTGATAATTACATGTCTTTATTAATGGCATGGTTAAACATGCTATAAAGTAATTTATAATGATTTTGCTCTCCAGTCCTGTAGTTAAAGGACTTTTACAATTTACAGGACATTAATTTAAGGCATATGGGGCAGATTCAATTGTCTGTAAAGCTCGGTTGCGAATTTACATAGCAGTTCACATTCGCACCTCATATTAAAATCTGTGAGTTTTGGCTAATGTTATAGGCAATTTGCCCTATATAATTAAAGTCCTTAAGTTGCCATACATAATGCAGAAATTTTGGGCCTTATTTTACACTACAATTTAGAGCTAAGCCATCCCCCCCCCCTGCTTTTTCACAGTTCTCTCAAATATTTTGCTCCGTTTCACTGCAAGTTTTTTGCCAATGATTCATTTGTGTCTTTATTGGCTCCTAACTCAATATCAGACCTCTACTATTTATTATCTTCATGTTTGAGAAGTCACAACATTTTTGCCATTTTTAGATGCCAGCAGAGACCGTAAGAAGCGAATTGGAGCAGCGCGTGGAACCGCACAATGACTACTTCAGTACTCAGTTCCTGTTGAACCTGGCCGTCCTCGGGACCCACCAAATCACCGTTGAATCTTCCGTTGTGGATTCCAATGGCATACTATGGAAGACGGGTCCGAAGACCACGATTTTCGTCAAGTCTTTGGAAGACCCATTCTCTCAACAAGTGCGACTCCAGCAGCAGCAAGCTCCTCCGCAGCAGCGAAACGCGTACTCGCGATTCTAACCACACCCATGTCAGGAAATCCTCCTCCTTCCTCAGATCTATCTGGCTACCGTTGTTTGTTGTTATTTTTTCTATAAACTGATGTAGGGTTTTCTATAAAACAGCTGTGCCAGTAATGTGTGTTGTGTTTTCCTTTTCTCCCACATTGTACAGAGAATAAAGAGGCCGCACTCCAGACAAGAGTCCGTCTTCGTTGGTCTGGATGGCAGGAAATCCTCCTCCTTCCTCAGATCTATCTGGCTACCGTTGTTTTTTGTTATTTTTTCTATAAACTGATTTAGGTTTTTCTATAAAACAGCTGTACCAGTAATGTGTGTTGTGTTTTCCTTTTCTCCCACATTGTACAGAGAATACAGAGGCCGCACTCCAGACAAGAGTCCGTCTTCCTTGGTCTGGAATTACAATATAACTATAGGATGCAGGGAAAAATCACAACCTTTGGTTATGGGAATCTATACCTTGTGTGTCTTAGGGCCTGATCCAGACCTACGCCCACGAGCGATCGTACACCGGTCGGGAGCGTAAAACTAAGCGAAAAAACACACTGCACATGTGCAGTATGACAACTTCCGGTCGTCCGAAGGACATGAGCGTACAGCGAGCATATTTTGTGCGTATTTTTCGCCCAAGGGGCGTGCGTTTTGTACGACGATAGTCCGGACCCTCGAGTTACTACACAGAGGCGGAGATAGCCATTTAAATTGTACAGTATGGGCGTGCTAAGCCCCGTACGACCAGCGTATCGGTCCGAAAATTCGTACGGACGCTGGAAAAAGTTAGGGTAGGGTTCAGCCGCCGTAAGTAGGTACAATCAATGGGAGTGTCATGGGCGTGAAAGTTTATATGCCCGGGTGATCATACGCAACGCTCGCGGGCGTAGGTCTGGATCAGGCCCTTAGTGCTTCCGCCCAGGGCTGGTAGAGAAGGATGCGCTGCAGGATGGTGCTAGGTTAAGAGGTGCTGTCCTTGCTCCGCAGCGTCAGCCTGCAATAGGGGTTTGCCTATTACTGTAGAACAATATAAGGTGCTTGTTGAACCAGTGACGGGCTCAGCAAGCAGTAGGTTAAACAGCAATAGACAATTTCTTAAATCCAGCCAAAGCTTCTTAGGTGTGAATATATAGACCAATCTGAGCATGGCCGGCACTAGTTTTCTGGGCACCCTAGGCTAAGTTCGGACCATTGCTCCCCACCACTTCAGCTCCTTTTCATTGTCCCCCATCTCGGCAGCCACCATTTCATGAAATCCTGAGGGTGGCACAGCAGGGGCGGGCAACTCTACAACCCCTTTCTACCTACTGCATTACAATGTGCTGGTGCCCTAGGAGGCTGCCCAATGTTGCCTTGTGGTAGCGCTAGCCCGGATTCTGATCATGTGATGCATTATTCTGTCTATATATCGGACAATTTTGTCTTGCTGTTTAAAAATGCCAGCCAGTAATGATCTTGGCAAATAGCCTGTAGGCTATCGCATCATTGTGATATCACTACAAATATAAAACCTGTGGGGTGCATACAAGTCATGCAGGAAAGTATTTGCACGCTCAGTGTATACAAAAATGAAAGGGGAACATGAAAGGCTCTGACCTAATAACAAGGAGGCGGGGCCCAAGACTGGATGGGTGGAGCCAGGGCTCAAGACTGGATGGGTGGAGCCAGGGCTCAAGACTGGATGGGTGGAGCCACGGCTCAAGACTGGATGGGTGGAGCCACGGCTCAAGACTGGATGGGTGCCACTTGGTATTGAAGACAGAGCTGAGTGGGCCCATCTACGTAAAAGAAGCTATCAGAGGTTCTGTTATTCTATTATGTATTCTTTCTATTATTTCAGTTGTTTTATTTAGTTTGATCAGTTACAGGATATTGCAATAACTGGAAGGTGCATATAAATAAAGGAATTGGCAGCCTTGTATGTCTGTGTTTATCTGTATGACCCAATGCTTGCTGTGAGCTGCAGTATAGATGTGCCTGGAGGAAATGACCTGGGGCTAATAAACTATTATCTCCTGATAACACAGAACAGCTTGTTCACTGCTGAGGTCGCAGTGGCTTTTTTGTGCTTGGACAGTGCAGCCTGCCAAGCTGAAGAAGGGTTATTCTGGGTCTTGTAGTTCCACATTATTCCAGAGAATATTGGAGATGAATATATGTTCTGGTGTTGTCTTAGTGGTGGTTATTTATCATCCTTGCTCAGAGCTGCACATCAGCATTAAGACCAAGGCAGCTCCCATCCCAATCTTGGGGGTAAACTTATGGGACTGAATCCAGATGTTCCTCAAGGGGGTGCTTCATTCTCTAGGATTTCCCAGAATGCATCGGGATCCTGATATCCGTTCTGGTGAAAGTAACAGTACAGAGCAGACGTGATTTCGCTCTGTGGGGGGGGGATACAATTATTAAAGTAAGTAAAGGGTAGCGAAAATCCTCGCGCTCTTACAGATTTTTGGATGCGACGGGGATCTGGCTTCAGAGTAGGGGGTCTGGATCCGGTCTATGGGCTGGATCCAGACTTAAGAAGGAGCATGAAATTAAGAGAGGAAAGTTACTCCTGGGCTAAACCATGTTGATTTCGGGGAGAGTCAAGGTAATTGTATTCTTTGCATGCGGGGATATATCTTTGAATTGCTTACTGCACACAGATATTGACCAGCTTTACTATCACACTTTTATTTAGACTTCGGCTGGGAAACATCACCTCTCAACTCTAATACTGTTTGCAACAGAAAAAAATATGACTCCCCTGCAATCCACATGGTATAGCCCAGGAGTAATTAATTTCAAGCACTTACTTAAGTCTGGATCCAGCCCTATGACTGGTAAATGTGAAATGCGACAACATGACACAAAGAAGAATGGCCAAAAGTGAGCAATTCTAGGCACGGATAGGTCAGATCAGGTCATTGTTTATTTTAACTCCAATATAATGTTACCATATAGGTCAGACATTAATATCTAGAGCTGGTATCAAAAGTCTGTTTTCCCCTTGGTTTCTGGGCATGGACATTTTTTCATTTTGCGCTTGACTATTTATCTGTGCCCTCAATCAATATGCACACTGACCCCTATCAGTCGTAAGAGGTATAACGCTTTTGAGAGAGGGGCGGAGCTGAGTTCACAAGTGGGCGTTTCCTCTTTATTGTACAGTATATGCACCCACTCTCTACCCATCCCTTGTAACCACCTGCGCTTCAGTTGTAAAAGTTAGGACTGACTGACTGTATAAGTGGTTAAATTACAAATACACAGGTGTCTGGACGGGCTAGTGATTGCACAGGCAACCTGATACCATTCACTGAGTGATATCCTGAACATCCAAAGAGCCTAACACATCCATCAGCAATGCAATAAGGTAAGGAGCTAAAGACCCACATTTGGTGGCTCCGAGGATCACGTTTCACGCTGGGGCCGTCTATCGGTGGCTTTGTGTGTGACTATGGAAACAAATGTTATGGTTCTAGTACAGAGATGCATGTTTAGCAATAGTAATAAATTGATTTTAAAAAAAATTAGGGATCGCCTAACTTGTACAACATTCAATGGTCAATCATTTACTTAGTTTTATTGTCAGGATACAAATAAAAGCTAATTACTTATTGGTTTTATGATAATAAAATTTCTACGTACATATTAGTAAATGAACCCACTATCGAGTTATTGCTACACGTGTAATTGATGCGCTCACTTCCGTTATGGCAGCGTAACATTCTAGCCTCTCCCTATTGTTGTCCCTATACGATTGGCCACTGGGGATTGCACCCACAGTGGGGAACCGCAGCGTGGTGTGCTGACTGGAACCCAGGTACTCTCCGGAACCCTCACATACAGTACACACAAGACCAGATATAAAGTAATCATAGCTTTGTACCGGATCCCGACCCCCGCACGCTTTCCGTATGTGTGGGGGTCTGGCAGTACAAACGAAAGAGAGGAGTGAAATCCTCCCCCTCTGTCAAACCCCTCTCTCGTGCAGGCTTCATGGGAATTACGCTGCCTTAAGCCTTCTTTAGGTGAAATGTGCGGATCAGCAGTCTGTATGACCGCTGATCTGCTCATACATGTCAGAACCAAACCCCCCCTGTGCAATTTAAATGCTTGGAGTGGAAGCACATCCCCTTCCTACACAGGATCTACGATAGAAGTTACATGCATAAAATGCGCCCTCCAGTCAAAACACCCTACTTACGCACTTTGGGCCTGATCCTGACCTATGCATCCCAGCGGTAATACGCCGGGCATAAGCGTAAGATCATCTGAAAAGCCGATCTGCGCATGCGCCGGCCAGATGTTGGCTGGCGTTACTACGGAAATACCCGATCTATGATCGGGCATCTATAGTATCACCGTAGTAACGGCTGAGGGGACGTCCCTCGTCGTTACTACGCTCAAGTGTAGGTGGGTGGGGGGAGGTAGTTTAATGAGGGAGGGAGGGGTTTGCGGTGATACGCTCCTGTGCGAGCGTATTTTCCCTCGCTTAGGCCGGCTGAAGTTAGGGTAAAAAACTTCACTTCATAACTGTAATTCTGCTTTCACAATTTAAAGTTGCGTCCCTGGTATTGCTCAGGTCTACACCTAAAAATGGAGTAAGTGCAGCTCTGGATCCGCTCCTGTGTGTGCACGGTTTTCTGCTGTAGTCTACAAGCAACTGATTGGCCTAGGTATATGTTCAGATGTTTGTACTGTATATGTATCTTTACCTTTATAGAATGACCTAAATATCACCTGCACTTTTACCTTTACACCTGGACACAGCATAGATTGTCATTATCTGTGAGGTGGATATTGTATTGGATGGTTCACATTATGGAGATAGAATGACGAGAAGGGCTTGTCCTCACCATGGCCCTGATACACACCTAAGAAGCTGAGACTTTTTAGGTGCAAAATTGGCCGAATTTTGCCACTGGGCATGCTAAGTCGTAGTTAGTTGAGGCTGACACAGTAGTAACAATGTAAATATGCTTGGGATAAATATAAGGATATCCTAAATCTTAAACTAAATTCAGGGTAAATAGGGTCTGGGGTCAGTATAGTTTTAAATAAACAAATGGGCAGACTGGATGGGCCGTGTGGCTCTTACCTGGCGTCACTTTCTATGTTTCTATGTTAGTCAGTGTGACTACGCAATCCATGAAGCCTTAAGGCACATAGATGAACTAAGTGCTGTCTTTAAAGGCCGCGTGTAGTTTTTAGGTGAAAGGAGGCGTGTCACGGCAGCCTCTGGGGAAAATTAGGTAATGGGGAGGGCTGGGGATTGTCCGTGCAGATTTTCCCTCCTTAAGAGGATAAAAAAACACACGGTGACTTCAGGTTGCCTAAAAACGGGGCAGGACGGGGCAGGTGACCGAGAAGTAGGTGCCGATACATGTGTATCACGTAAGTGTGAATTCGGTTCCAGGGACCAGAAACGCGTTTATGCTTGTTTTTCGTTCTATGCGAAGTCTACACAAATGTGTCCCTACAAAGCTTCCAGCGCGGATTCGGATTGTCAGGATCCAGGCTTCTGTGCTGGAAGCCTTTCTGACAGTGGGCTGGATGGGGCACCATGTATACAGCATGTACATAGGCGTATCTATAATGGGTGCAGGGTGTGCAGGGTACAAGGGCCTCTCAGAACAGGGGACCCCGTGGTATTCATCCTGTATTCTGGGTTGGCAGGGGAAGGGGGGGCCGTTCAGCATCTATTTCTTTCCTCTAAGATCTTCCTGAGGGAAGAAATAGATGCCAAATTAGTCCCCCTTCCCCTGCGGTGGGACTGTCCTGATTCGTGGACCGGGAAAGGGTCAATGTTAGTCCATGTGACTACGCAATCCATGAAGCCTTTAGGCACGTAGATGAACTAAGTGCTGTCTTTAAAGGCTGCATGTAGTTTTTAGGTGAAAGGAGGCGTGTCTCGGCAGCCTCTGGGGAAAATTAGGTAATGGGGAGGGATGTAGATTAGGCTGGGAGGGAGGGCTGGGGATTGTCCGTGCGGATTTTCCCTCCGTAAGAGGATAAAAAAAAAAACACACGGTGACTTCAGGTTGCCTAAAAACAGGGGGCAGGACGGGGGAGGTGACCAGAGAAGTAGGTGCCAATACATGTGTATCACGTAAGTGTGAATTCGGTCCCAGGGACCAGAAACGCGTTTATGCTTGTTTTTCGTTCTATGCGAAGTCTACACAAATGTGTCCCCACAAGGCTTCAAGTGCGGATTCGGATTGTCATGATCCAGGCTACTGTGCTGGAAGCCTTTCTGACAGTGGGCTGGATGGGGCACCGTGTATACAGCATGTACATAGGCGTATCTATAATGGGTGCAGGGTGTGCAGGGTACACGGGCCTCTCATCCTGTACCCTGGGTTGGCAGGGGAAGGGGGGCCGTTCAGCATCTATTCCTTCCCTCTAAGATCTTCCTGAGGGAAGAAATAGATGCCAAATTAGTCCCTCTTCCCCTGCGGTGGGACTGTCCTGATTCATGGACCGGGAAAGGGGTGGGGCCTGGCGGCTCTGTAAGTCCCGCCCCTTTTGGCCCGCAAAAGTTCCTGCAGCAGCCTCTAACCAATAAGGGGTTCCCACTCCCTAATATGAGCATAGAAAAAATAAATAAATATGGATAGAGAAAGCGCTGGAATAAATGGTTGTAACTAAATAAAAATAGATCAATAAAATAACAATTAAAAAAATATATATATCTCAAATTGCTAGCGGCATACAGGTAAAATACAAGTCCGTTGGAATAAATACATATGTGTGATAGTCCCAAAGGATGGATCCAACAGAAGCCAAACAAGGTCCAAAACTTTTTATAGTTTGATAATCGTAGCCCTCCAAGAGAGAAAACAGTCGATCCACGTGGATGCAGTGATCACTTGACGCGTTTCAGGGGCAGCCCCTTTCTCAAAAGTCGTATGGTATTTAGGATGACGTGGAGATCCCCCATAGGAACGCAGCTGCTGCTGCGGGCAGAGTTCCATCCACAACAGCGGAGTAGTGTCACAGTGCCGCTAGAGAATGCATCGTCCACCTGCTCTCCTACATGTGGACAGCGAATCCATGACCCGGAGGCAACCTTAAATATTCCACACTCAACTCCAGGAGTATATATGGGGTATATGATGGGTCTGGGTAGATCACATACTTTAAAAGATATGGAACCTGATTTAGAGACTGAAAATAAGAGAGGAAAGTTATTCCTGGGCTAAACCATGGTGATTGCAGGGGAGTCATATTTCATCTGTTGCAAACAGTATTATAGTTGAGAGATGATGTTTCCTAAACCAAGTCTAAATGACAGTGTAATGAGATGAGATGAGAGGTGATAAATAACAGTGTGATAGTAACGCTGGTCAGTAGCTGTGTAATAATATAATAGTATTAGAGATGAGAGGTGATAAATAACAGTGTGATAGTAACGCTGGTCAGTATCTGTGCAATAATATAATAATATAATAGTATTAGAGATGAGAGGTGATAAATAACAGTGTAATAATAACGCTGGTCAGTATCTGTGTAATAATAATAATA
>WWET01000419.1:380478-397835 GCA_011038615.1 Limnodynastes dumerilii
GAGGTGATAAATAACAGTGTGATAGTAACGCTGGTCAGTATCTGTGTGCAGTAAGAAATTCAAAGATATATCCCTGCATGCAAAAAATACAATTACCTTGACTCCCCCTGAAATCTACATGTTTTGCCCAGGAGTAACTTTCCTCTCTTATTTTCAATTTCTAAATCTGGTCTTTGGTTTGAATATAGGTTACTATTATACCTAATTTTGTATTTCAGATTTTTATTGGTAGAATGAGTTAATTACAGGTTTGTTGTTTATGGATGATTAAAAATGTCATAACTGTGCCTGCATTTTAACTACCAGTTTGGGTAAATTGGAGGACCATGTTCACTGTAATGATTTTACTTACAGTATACACAAGCTAATGTAACAAAATGAAAAGACTGAGTGCAAGGAACGGATCCAGTGTTACGTACGTCAGAACATTTATGCGCTGCAGCACCAAAAGGGGGCATATTCCGATCGGAATACGCCCCCTTATCATAGTTTAGCATCTGATCCTATGTCTGCTATGGAGGCTCTCTACTAGAGCAATGGAGATACATTCAGTACTGTCTACTTTTAGGGACAAAGGAGCAAATCCAAAGGGCCAGTAATGTCTCATTGGAATCTCTGCATGCGCAGTGCGTTAAATCGGACGGTTCTCCGATCCATCTGCACGGGAAATGTCCAGTTGTCCTAAGTCTGGGTCTGGAGTGAAGGCAGAATATCATATGACCTTCCAATAATGCTAAAAGTGCCAAAAACCAAAACCAAAATCGTTTCACCTCTGATATACAAAAATCTCTGTTGTGGTGTAAATGAAAGGTTATTTTTGCTGTATTTTTAGCTACACAGCTTAGAGGTGACTGTAAAACATGTTTGCTTAGTGTAACAACAGATGACTATGTATAGGGTAATTACACACAACAACTTCCTGTATTGTGCTGGGAAAATAGATATATAATTACAATGTGCCACTGTTCCTAGCAACATGATATTTGTGAAACTAAAATACACTCTGCTTTTAGGGGGGAAAAAATTCTCATGTAAACATTTTATTCAGCGAAGCTGAAACTATTCTACTTGCAGGTTACTGCCTTTTAGAAATATTTTTTTTAAAGACTCATAGGGCCTGATTCAACTAGCATCACATCCGTGTATTGTGTGGTGCGATGCCAAGTGTGCAAATTTTTTATTTTTATACGCGCCTTATAGAGCTGCGTATAAAAATCGGATACCATAATAGATGGGAAAATGCGCATTGTGAACATTTTCACGTCTATCGCGGGGCACGATTCCAATTGAATCAGGCCCTATAGAGCTAGATTTACTAAACTTCAACAAAGCAAAAATGGAGATGTTGCCCATAACAACACATATAGTAATGCTCCTACTAATCCCTATCTGCTTTTCAAAATATATCTATAGAGAAATTAGGAGGATGGGGGTCAGTCAGAGATACAAAGGTAATGTCATGTCATGGCAAAGGGGGGAGGTGATCAAACTGTAAAAAAGAGCTCATGAGGCTTCTCCAAACCTCTCTGCTCACTATTTAACATGCCATGTGATGGACAAATCCATGGTAGCTGATGGTAAGTGCTGTGTGTCTAATTGTAAATCATTAATATCAGCATAAAGGACAATAAACCAAAGAGAAATTATAATCTTGCATTTGAAATTGTCAGTGGTTTATGTGAGAAAAACAAAAACCATTTTTTCACAGGAGCCCTCTAACTGGTTTTACATGTTTAGAATAAACATGCAGCAAATAGTGTTTCATCCACAGAATGAACTTTCCAATACATCCTTCACCTGCACTCGCAGGAGGCAGCCATATTGAGACTGAATGTTGAATGGTTGAAAGGGAAATGAAACCAGCTAATATAAACTCCCTATTGCAGGGACAATCCCAGGCTCTGAGACCACAGCCAAGTACCCAAATTGAGTTGCTGCTAATACAAAAACAGATTAAAGTATAAATGACAGTAATAAAAGAGCTAAACTATATCTATATCACATATCTATAACTACAACTACATCACAAAACAATCTAAACACACAAATCTACAATAAGCATCAGTTTGGTTGGCCTGGTGCATTGATATCTGTTCTTAAGCTCTATCTTTATTATGTACAGCCTTCTAGCAAATGGTCATTTCTTTGTAAATATTGCAAATTGATCCGTCCAAATACTGGCTACTGTTATGTAAGCCCTGCCCCTTTATGGTCCACAAATCATGATTGTCCCACCAAATTCATGCTACTTAGGCTGGGTACACACACTTTTTCGAAAGATAATCTTTCCGATTGACCAATCAAAAGACCGTTTCACGAGATATCTTAGTGTGTACTGTCCAAAGATGCTCAAAAATCTTTTGAAACGGTCTGTGAATTTCAATTTGATCTTTTGGAGCAGCTAATATGCCAGTTCAACCATGGAAAGAGATCTTTTGATCTTTAAAAGTGTGTCCTGTGTCTGTTAGGAGATCTTTCGACAGTACACACAGGTAAGATATCTGGTACAATGGTCTTTTGCTTGTGTGATTGAAAATATTATCTGCTGAAAGCTCCCAGTGTGTACCCTGCTTAACATTGCGCCTCTCAGCGAGCCTGGCAGGACCGCGAGAAGTATGTATTAATACTTACCCCTTCGGCGAGGTCCCACGACGGTCAGCGAGCCTTTCGCTGACAACGTTCGGCTCTGGAGTCCCGGCACAGGCGCAGTAGCTGCCTTTTGGGACTTGTAAAATTTCAAGTCTCAAAAGGCAAAATCTCTGCGCATGCGCCGGGATTAGAGACAGACGCGCCCGGTCAGGTAAGTGTTAAAGCTTTGGTTTGTATTTTTTTGTGGTTTTTTAAAATTTAATATGTTTATTATATAAAATTTTATTAAAACTAGTTAATATATTTTTTTACTTAGATTGTAATGTTTTTTTTTTTTTACTTAACTGTATTCCAGCGGTCTCCTGACATGTACCCCCCTCTTCCTCCACCTAGTAACAGCTATTAGGGGGAGGAAAAGGGGTGTACATGGGGAGACCGCTGGAATACTTACCCTAATGCCATCTTCAGATGGCGTTTTTTTGACATTAATAAATGCCGGCCTGCTTTTATTAGAGCGGGCCGGCGATCGGGACCGTTATTGCTATCGTCGCCATGGTTTCCATGGCGATGATACCTTTGTAAATATGGACTTCTTCAATTTCATATGATAAAGCCCGTTTTCACACTCTTCGTAAACAGAGCCCTATACGATGTGCCAAAGTTCAAATAAGGAGATTCGAGAAGGATCACTGGATAATTTCTATACCTAACCAAAGGATTCAAAGCATAAATCTACTCCTGGTTGCTAATAGGTTTGGGCTATCTAGAACTTCCATTTAATAATCGCTGTATGGAATTTGAATTATGATCTCTTCAATATATAACACTGTGTAGTCTTGTCACATTTATGGGTAATGATTATAATCTTGGCATATATATAGTTCAATGGTACAGTGCAAATAACTGAGTTTGTAAAGTCCATTATACATTATATTACATACACTGACTATGACATTTCATATCTATACTGTTGTAAAACCTTGACCTTAGTACTGTAGTGTTGTATGTAACTTTGTACCTCACACCTTTCTATTCCTGAACCATTAAGGAGTAATCACAGTGACGTTGTTTTCGTCTTTCGTACGTTGTTTTAAGAATTAAGCTGCTACACATGCGTAGTAGATTATTTACTCCATCTACGTACCATTTCTGTACGTAGATTGCGTAAGCTCAAAGACCACATGTACGCTATCTACATAAGGAAACGTATATAACAGAAAGTCACTACTGTACCTCTGATTGGAAAACTAGGCACACAAGTTTAAAAAAAAGCATTGTGAATCCAGTCCTTAATTTCACGCTCCTTCTTAAATCTGGATCCCACCCATTAACCCCATAATAAGATTGTTCCGGTTTCCTGATTTATATGACCACCACTAGATCTGGTGATTAAAAGCACAATTTCAGTCAGTGTGCGTCCACTATGTGAAGAAACGGCTATCAGACCATTAAGTTGTGAGCTCGGCATCTGGCACAATGTGTAAGAGCCTGCCACCTAATAATAAGGCAGGGTTGCTGACTCTCACGGAATATCCAAAACTTCTGCCGGCAAAACTTTTGCAAGACTCGACCCCTGTCAATCTCAATCGTAATCCCTAGAGTTACTAGGGATGGGCAGGACTTGATGTCATCAAGTCCCGCCCATCCCCTGGAACACTAGGAATTACAGTAGTGATTGACAGGGGGTGGGGCTTAATGACGTGATTTGCATAAATTGCGTCAAGCCCCGTCTTCATTCTTTAATCTATTTCTTTCTTCTGAGATCTCCAAGAGAAAACAAATAAATATTAGGCAAAACTGCATAAAGGGTAAGATGACAGGGCAGCTTCACAAAACATCGTCCTTCTTTATTTGCAATTGACATGGCAGAGAAGTAACTATGATGATTACTGTGCTGGAAAAGGAAGTTGCATATTAAATAAGCCCCATCTTCATTCTTTAATCTATTTCTTTCCTCCGAGATCTCCCAGAGAAAAGAAATAAATATTAGGCAAAACTGCATAAAGGGTAAGATGACAGGGCAGCTTCACAAAACATCGTCCTTCTTTATTTGCAATTGACGTGGCAGAGAAGTAACCACGATGATTACTGTGCTGGAATAGGAAGTTGCATATTATATGACACCATATATTGCACTTGTTTGAGTCCCTTTCCAATAGTGATGGGACGTCTGTAGTACCGTTTTTTTAATATTGGTCACAAAACACTGTTTAGTCCTAAACATTGGTTCTAGAACCGATGTTTTATTTTTTAAAGTAAACTGGCTACTTAAACATATGATACACCCCTACACTTCTGAAATAGTCCTCATAAGAATTATTTCAGAAGTTTGGAAGTGTAAAACATGCTTTTGGGATAAATCAAACTTGTTTTTAAAGAAAACACAAAGATTGAATTGCATCAATAGCAACAAGCTAACAAGTTGAAATAAAAAAAAACTACATATAGAACAACATACACTAAAACTGGATATTTCTTTGGTTGTTGTAATATGTGGTATTAAATACGGACTTCACAACACATGGGAAAAAAACAATCAAACGTGGGAGAATATTAGAAGAATTATGTGGAAATGTCGGGACGGGAGACTCCAGTCTTACAAATTGGTCCTAAAATTCTCTCCTATGCACTTTGCAGAATGAGTCATTTTGAAAACATTTTCCTCTTAATTCTATTCTTCGTTTTATTTTTAATGTCACCAGACTTAGAAAATAGTAGCACTTGTGTCTCACAGCACTAAGATCATAAGTTTGATTCCCAGACAAAGCCTTATTTGTGTGGAGCTTGTATGTTCTCCCTGTGTCTGTATGGGTTTCCTCCGGTTCCTCCCACGCACCAAAAAACATGCTGGTAGGTTAATTGGCTGTTGAATAAATTAACCCTAATGTCTGTATGCGTATATATTTGTTAGGGACCTTAGAATGTAGCTCCAATGAGGCAGGGACTGATGTTAATGTGAAATATCCTCTGTAAAGTGCTACGTAATCTCATAGCGCTATTTAAATAGCTGCCCCATTTTGGAACAACTTCCAGCACGGAAATCTAGATCTCGAGTATCCAGATCTGTGCTGGAAGTCCGTAGTGTGTGCATGGAGAACAGGGGCAGAACTACCATTGGTCCAACGGCACCGGGGCCCATGCTGATACAAGGGCCCACAGCCGTCATCACTGCACCCCCCGAATCTCCTGGGATATCACCAGGGCCAAAGCATATTTTTTTGCACCTGGGCCCACACCTCGCTAGTTCCACCTCTGATAGAGAATGTGGTTGTTTTCTGCGGACAAAAAAAGAGCCACTACTCCTAAATCAGGATCTGGTCCCGTGCGTTACACTGAAGATTCCTCCAGAGGTCAGGACATCGCTGATCGTAAAAATCAGGAGCGCCCACAAATCAAATCACACGATGTCATGCAATTTCTGACAATGCTGCGCTTATTCCCATTTATTATGGTAGCAAAAATTCAAGGATTTCAATACACGTCTTCAATGCAATTTTGCATCATGTACAGAAATCGCAGTCAATTGAATCTGCCCCATAGAGAGAGGAGCTGGGGCAGCAGGCCATGGCTTGTGGCCCCTGATCACTAACCCTGACCACCTTGTGGCCCCTGATCACTAAGCTAGATCCCTATGAACTTTCACCCTAATCAAACCGCTGGTTCCTTTTCCATCCTATAATGCTGGTACACCGGATCCCAGTTCAGCCTTCACTGGATCCCAAGTAATCCACACTCAAAGTTCACATCTCCCACTGGAACTCCATAGCTTAACCATGCACTCCAACTCAATTAGAGTGAGTGACAGCCCATAGGGAGAATGTGTGAGTGTGTGACAGCCAGCTCTAATGGCCCTGTCCCCGGGTCTCCCCCACCTGTGGCCCTCCATGACCCCCCTGCCACCACCAAGAAGCCCCCCATCATCACCCACTCTGCCCGTCCGCCGCCATTGCCCCGCCCTTCCTTCGTGTGACGTCAGAGGCGGGGTCTGCAGGACTCCGGCAATTGGCCGATCCCCCGTCCGCCGCGTCCAATCGCTGAACCGGCCTGTGGTAGTGCGAACAGCGCTGTGGGGGGATCTCAGTCAGCACTGCTGGGAGGAGGCGGTGGAGGAGGAGGAAGGTCTCTCCTACCGCCAGCTCCTCCAACCGACACCGCAATACACCGGCACCCAGGGGCCCCGCAGGTGAGCCCGGGACGTGGGATGCTCAGGGCCGGCCGGGGGAAGGGGTGGACGGAGGGGGCCGAGGCGGGGCTGCTCGGGGCCGTTACTTGCATCGGGCTCTGCGCAGGCGCAGTACGTTCAGCTCTTGTCTGTCCGTCTGTCTCTGTGTGACTGATGGATCGTGTGCATCACGTGTGTGTGTGTCCTATGTGTGTGCATCTTGTGTCATGTGTGTCTGTATGTGTGTGTCATCCCTGTATAACAGATCTCTCTATGCTATGTATTAGACACACACCTACATGACTGTCTCTTACCTGTCTCTTTCCATCCTGGACTCTCACTTTGGGGTCTGTGGAGCTCTAGGATGTACCATAGATTCAGGGGGTACTCCATTAGTTACATGTGTAGATCTACTACAGAATAATAATAATAAATGCAACATAAATACTATTTCTAAGGTGCATTTACCCCACAGCAAAGGTACTTTGTATAAAGAGAGTTTATAGGGGTCTTGGCAATCATTGATCATCACAAAAAACCCAGGCAGTCTCTGACTTATGTGTAATCTCACCATGGCTCTGCATCTTCTCTGTATTGCTTGCATGCAATGTCTTATAGGCCTGCTTGGGCAGATTGCAAGCTCCTGTGCATGCTGCCTTTCTCCCATGTAGCCATGCCTTTTAGTGATCTGATGTGTTCAATTGCACTTACATGAAAATGTACTGACCAAGAGTTTTCTGTGTATCATATCATTGCCCTCTTGTGCAGTAGGTGAGATAGTAATTGACATGAACTGATTTATCATCACATAATTCTCTAATTTGGATCTCCAAGAGAAAACATGTATTTGTTTTTTTAATATGCCTCTAGGGCATGTATATAAAGACACAATTTATGGAGAAAGTAAACCCCAAGTAGTTTTATTGGAATATATATTGTCTGGTTTGCTGATATGATTCTCCAATGCTCGTTTTTCTTCTTTCAGCCTTCAAAGTTCGGAGTAAAGTTAGTAACATCCGTTTTATAAACCTATTATCCACCAACACCTACATTTTGAAAGTTTTATAGTTTGTTTAGCTTTGTTTAATATAATTGTAGTACTAATGAGTGTTACAGCAATAATTGTAACAGGATACTCATTTTCCACTTTGTGGCATTGCGTAATATGTAGTTGACATTTTTTATTCTAAATAGTACCTTACGGTCTGAATACTTTACATGTCATATACTTTACATCTGGGGTTCTTAACTTTTTTTGGGGGGGGGAAGGGGGTGAAGGAGTGGCAGTTACCCATCATGGAAGCAGGTAAAGTGCATTTTGCTTATTATGCAGATGCATACCATATATATTTCATATTTTTGTAATCATTTTGAGATTCATTTTCTACAGCCCCTTAGATATCATATTAAGTATGCACTCTTCCTTCTTTTGTCTCACCTGGTTAAGTTCAGTTGCAACCTCCTAGCAAACTTGCCCCCTCACCCCAAGTGCCACCAGATAGAGGTCATCGTATCACCACTGTACAAGTAGCACTTGTTGAGGACCCCTGCTTTACATGATTATCAGGGACATTATTATAGACATTTCTGTCTTTGGGGTACAACAAACATCAGAGTTTCTTAGCCTGTCTATTAGTATAGTTTTATTTTTCTGTTTATTTTGATTGTCTTCTGTTTTTTCCCACCTTTCAAAGACATTGGTTTCTGTTAGTCCACTTCCATTGTTGGACATGACTAAAACCTTATTCTTTTACCAGGACCCCGTTTAACGTCCATCCTAATGCAGACGTTTTGGGGGCTGCAGCCTAATTGTTTTTAGTGGTATCCCTATGTCAAACAGACTAGTGCTAAAAAACTTTGCAGAGAGACAGGTGGCAAATGCACCAAAACACTATGGCATAGCCATTTTTAACGGTGTACAAGAATATCTTGTTCGACTTCTTAAAATATCTTTGTGGCTTCCAGGTTTGACTGACTAGTTTTTAAATAGTGCTTTGTTTTGGTATAAGACATTTTAGCAGAATAAATTCTCCAAAGCTGAAAACTGACTTTCTATGAACATTTTTGAGTACTCTTCATCTCACTGACTAAGTTGGTGAATATTTGTGGGGTTCTATGGCGTGTTCAAACTTTTGCTAGTAGGTTGTTTATTATGACGCTGGAGGGAGAATTTGGGAGAGATTTGGTCATCAATGCCCCCTGTTGTAGCTGTAAATTAATTGCATTTTCTTGTCACCACTCGAAAATAAAGCAGAATTGTTCAGTGATCGTTATGGAGCATTAATATTTTTTATTTCTATAAACTAGAAATGGACAGCGCAGTCTACTTGTTATTTATTAGGGTCATTAACTCATAATATGTTCTTTTCCAGTCATTTATTTAGATTGTATGCTTTATGTGACAGGATTGCCTTTAGTATACCTCCCGGTGCTGCTGTGTTTTTTTGTTTTTTCAATTCCTCTTGTGGTTCCATGTTAATTTATTTTTAATTTTAGAAACCATTTAGGGTTATTATTTTTTTTTCATTGATTTGATGACTCCATATTTTTATTTTTAATACATTTTTAACAGTTTAGAATCATTTAACCTATTCGCTTTCAGGTTGATTGCAAAAGCCTTTCCCCCCCTAGCAATACGAGGAATGTAGAATTCCACAAATGTTTTCAGCAGTGTGTAGTAGATACAGCTTGCAGGTCTATATATAATCCTTTTCGCAGTCCTGCTAAGTTTTGTGCATGGAGTATTGGGCCGTCCTTGCATACCTGTACAGTTATAGTGGCAACCAGCAGCGTGACTTAGTGGAGCTCGGTTTTGTCATACGACCTTGTACAAATGTCAGAAACAGTCCCGGGCAATGTTGTCGCTGTGTGTTTTTCTTCAGGCTGTCTTTAAGTGCAGGAGGAGTGTTAGGATATGAATGCCACAGCTTTGTGATAGTAGACGATCATCCTTATTAGCAGAGAGGCTGTTTTGGCAGACACTGCTGGGTTGTTTGACACACAGTAATTCTAATCTAGATTTACATGTCAACACTAAACTTTTATCTATAGAAGGACTTCTCTTTATACTGTACTTTCCTCAGCCATTAATGCTATATAACAACCATTTACTTTATTATGAGGACTTCTGTTTCACTCTTGACCCTTTGTTTATTTTAATCTTTTCCTTGTTGCTTGCAGGAACGGATCCAGCGCTGCGAGGGCAAGATGGCGGTCACCTTGGATAGAGTCGGGAAGATGGGATTTCTTATTTTGAGAATGGTCCTACGGTTCGCGTTCATGTTTATCAACAATATGGTTGCAATTCCGTCCTATGTATTATATTTAATAGTTCTGCAACCGCTCAGACTTGTAGACAGAAAACTTTTCTGGTTTATTGAAGGAGTCATGTTTAAATGGCTCCTGGCTATGGTGGCATCGTGGGGCTGGGCTGCAGGGTACACAGGTAAGTTGTCCCTTTAAAAAATATTTCTAAGCGTGACGTTCGTTTGATTGCGGACAACTGTTTTGCCAAGTGTAGTGAAACCGTGAATGGATGAGTTATTGTATAATTAGATGTATGTAGTAAAATATTACATTGGGGAAGTTATTTTCCTGTGCGCTGCTGACTTCCTGTTCTTCAGAATCACAATTTGAAGTCTAGAACTTTTCTGTTCTGTTACAAAAGATTCATTGAAATGTTTTTAATTGTAAACATTGAATAAAAAAAAAAAATGGTGTTTGTTTAAATTAGAGATGAGCAGTTTGATTTGTGTGAAATCTTACTGATTTGAGGTGGAACTCCCACCAAACTCCGATTGCAAATTGAGGCAAAACACCATTTTTCTTCATTTGGATCTCAAATTTTTTATGCGAGTTTCAAGTTATGTTAATGATAATTAGATGTAGCAACACATAAAGGTGCAAATTACACGAGTTTAGCACTTTTTTCAATGTTTTTGATTTAAGAAATCTAGATCCAAAACCAAAACATTAAAAAAAAATTTAACAAAACCAAAACACAGGGGTCGCTGCTCATCTCTAGTTTACATTTTTTTTCCAATTATTTAGGACATTCTTCTGTTTATATGTAGCATGTTTAAAATGCTCAGCTTTATTACCATCTATTACCATTGATGGGTGACTATTACACTTATCCACTTCTCTTTCAGTGAAGTAACATTTCCTCAAAACCTGTTACCCTCATGTTGAAATACTTCTTTTCGTTTGAGAAATGCCTCCCCTCCCCCCTTATACCTGGTTATAACCCAAATCCTGTTAGCCTATTGTATATTATCCTAAATGAAGCCAGTTTATTGGAATTGGTCTATCCTCCTCCTGAGTCCACGCTCATATTGTATACAAATATATTTAGCGCATTTGTGTGACTCTCGGGTCTAGGTTTACTAAGCTGTGTTAAAGGAAAAGTGGAGATATTGCCCATAGCAACCAATCAGATTCTAGCTCTCACTTTCCTATTAAATACTTGAAAATGGCAGCTAGAATCTGATTGGTTGCTATGGGCAACATCTCCAAGCTGGTTTTTCATATGTGATCATGTATTGATGCTGTAGAAGTACAGAAACGTATTGCTATTAGATACATTGATTATATGATATCAATGTTATTGTTTGATCAAATCAAGTATTAACCCGTGCATCACCATATTTCAATAAGGCTCTCATGGGCGTGTGAACACTTAGGACCTGATTCATACTTAAGAAGGAGCTTGAAAATAAGAGAGGAAAGTTACTCCTTGGCTAAACCATGGTGATTGCAGGGGAGTCACATTTCATCAGTTGCAAACAGTATTAGAGTTGAGAGGTGATGTTTCCTATCCCTAGTCTAAATAACAGTGTGATAGTAACGCTGGTCAGTATCTGTGTAATAATATAATAATAATAGTATTAGAGATGAGAGGTGATAAATAACAGTGTGATAGTAAAGCTGGTCAGTATCTGTGTGCAGTAAGCAATTCAAAGCTATATTCCTGCATGCAAAGAATACAGTTACCTTGACTCCCTGAAATCAACATGGTTTAGCCCAGGTGTAACTTTCCTCTCTCAATTGAAAGCTCCTTCTTAAGTCTGAATCAGGCCCTTATTTTCCATCTCTGAATCAGGTCGTTAGTGCATATATTAGTGTGCATGTTCTATTGTCGTTACTCGTGGTGAATGTTGTTAGAGGATCTTGTTCCAGGTTTTGATATTTGGAAACAATCCGTAGTGTATGTATATTATACATGAGACAGCGCCGGTATTTTCCCCATGATGTGTCCAGGGACAGTCCATGGTGTGTGATATATAATCTATATTTGTTTCACATGCACGCTCTGCGTTTGCAAGCTCATTGATTATTCCTGAAGCGCGTCATGGCCGCTCAGCCCGGGGACAGATTGGAGAAGAGATGCTTTGCGGGCGCAGTTATTGTAAAGTGGTCGATCTACCGCGCTGATGGATGTCAGTGGGAACATGGATTCCTGCTCCTGCGTTTATTTTCTGAGTCTCTTATGTTGCTAATGCTGAAGTTCCCCGTGTAATAATGGGTCAGGTTACCTCTGCATTGTTCAGCTGCCGGTGAAAGCATTCATCTCCCACTACATTTCCTGTGACCGTCTGTCTTCCTGGTCTGCGCTGTGTGGCTCATCCCCCTCCTGCCTATTTGTATGTTCTATTTGTTCGGAGATGGCTCTGGATCGAGAAGACCCTTTCCCAGAGCTTAAACTCCTCTAGATCTAGTTTATTTTGCCTGCTTTTAGGTTGTGCTAAACTTGTTGGATATAGACTGAGGTCCGGATTCACAGTTACGTAGTTTTCCTCTTCCTTACGTTGTTTTAAGAATTGAGCTGCTACGCATGCATAGTAACCTATTTATGCCATCTACTTACCATTTCTGTACGTAGATTGCGTAAAAGCGGTAGCAACGTACGGAAGACGAAGGCTACGTAACTGTGAATCCGTACCATGAAATTTAGGTAACGGGTCTTGCTGGTTGCTCAGCATGTAGGATAGGCTTAGGCAATCTGCTAGTGGAACGTCAAAGCCCAGCAAGCTCTTGTTTGTATAGCTCAGGCCCGACCTACCTGTGGTTCTGCAGGTGGTGGCATTGAACTACAAATCCCAGCAGGCTTTGTCAGGAATGGACTTGCTGGGGCTTGTAGTTTCTGAACACGTGGAGAGCCACGCAGGTTGACCAGGCCTGACATGGCTTATACCTGGCATGACATGACGGGATTTGTAGATTCACAACACCTGAAGTACTGCAGGTTGCATGAATCAATATCCATAAGCAGCCTATCGGTTCTGAGGCCATTAGGAGCCAGTGTTGTTACATTGGTAAATTGCTTGCTCATACGTATTAGTCTGATCTGCAAGGAAGCTATTTGTAGTTTCAGTTCAGATACAAATCTGCTGTTTGCATGGACACTAATGTGTGTAACGTAAGCAACAGAGCATTGTTTGATGGAGGCTAGGTAAGAAACCAGGCAATGTTTAGTGAATGGAAATGACGAGATTAAATCCGGACCTAAGGCGTCCTGCGTACTGCATTCCGATGTATAACAGCGTATGCTTAGCACGATCGCACCATGTACTTACGCGTTTCGGAATGTGTAAGTACCCCTGTCGTATGGACTTCTGGATTCTGTTCAGTGTGCGGTAATCCTTCACCCTGTTTAATTGTTTATTAATAGATTCACTTTTAAAATGACCTTTTTGTGGGCCTGCTTCTTGTGACATTTAGGCCCTGATTCAGTTGATGGCAGCGTTGCTTTCCTATTGGATGCGATGTGAACTTTGCCCACGTCCCGCTCAGTAGAACATCCAACTTAATTGGGAGTCTTAAATCGTCCACCTTGTGTAGTAAACATGCTCTGCGTGATGAGAATGTTGTACTTTAGTTATTCGGAGGCAATTACGTGATATATATTTTTTTTTACTGTATTTTAATTTGCTTTGTACATGTGTTGTGTTCCTTATTCATGTTTTTATACCCTCTGTTAATTATTGTATTGTACATGTAACTATTGTCTTTGCTATTGCCTCTGTACGGGGCTGCGGATACTGTGTGGCGCCTTATGAATAAACGTTAATAATAATGATATATAGCCGCAAGTACCTAAAAAAAACGAAGAATCTAATAAAACACCCTCCTACCTCTAGAAACATAATAAAACTTTGTTACCCCCTGTACTACATCCCGCAGCAAGCCCAGGCTACCGTTAAAAGCTTGGGCATGCTGTCGCTTGTAGTTCTGCAAGTTCCTGCTGCAGCTTGAAGTGTCCCGGCAATCCCATAAGCGTAAATAAAATATGTCCTTGTATCACGCTATAGTCTGCTGGTGATATTTCCTCCTCCATTCTAAGACAGACTTGTTTTATCATTTAGCTATGTAGATTGATTGGTGTTTCTGTTACTTTCATTTTTGGGTGTTTTCGGTCAGACGCACTGTAGAAATGACGCTATGACCGGCTTACGCTGTATAGGCCAATTTTGGAATTAATAACGACAGAAAACTTATGCACGCGGCATGCGTAAATCTATCTGTGGGAACGCACTGCACATGCGGCGGATGTTGCGCATATAACTGTGATCGTAGGTGCCTTGTACGTAACTCCGTACGAAAATACGTGACATCCCGATGCAAGCCGAAAATACGCATTGTGGGTGGAGGCTTTTAAATTGTGCAGTCTGGGATGCGTTAGACACTTAAGTGCGATATGTAGACCCGAGATTCGCAAGGGAAAGTTAAGGTAAGGGTTTGAACACATAAATCTGCTTAGTTCCATGCGTGCGAGGGGAATGCATTATACTTAGTAGTGCGTAACTAGGGTGTACATAGAACAAGCTTGTCTGGATCTGGCCCTATATTTCAATTCATTGGGAAAAGTGTTCTGTACAATTTCTCAGCGATCAACTATATGTGAATATATAGGGCAATTCGTCTCCTATGGACTAGTAACATATTGTTCTGCAGAAGCAAAACACTTAAGAGTTTTATAATAACCTCCAGCACAAGCAAAATATTTTACTATTTTATTATATTTAATTTAATCATAGCAAACTGTTTAGCCCAGTGAAACTTTGCCTTTCAGCTAAACACCCAGGGTACCTTAGCACTCGCTTTGGGAACCTCTGCTCTAGACCTTATTCTGTCCTTTTATATTTATTTTTCCCATTGACTGTGCTTTATTAATCTATGTTTGCCCATTGTCATTTATTCACTACCCTTTCAGCAGCGTTAACTGGTTTGTTATGCTGTGATTAAAGGCATGGAGCTTTGACTTCTTAAAACCCTACTATAAGGGAATCCCCAGGGTGGGATTTCACATTCTTGTTGCTTGTGGTCTTCGTTTGAGTGAGCTGCACCAATGCAGTAAATTCAGACACGCACAACAGAGAGATAGGGAGCGTGAAACAGATGAGAGAAGTACTAAATCTGCCTAGCATCAGCTAAGACTCCACAAACTCCTCCCCCAACAATTTATTCAATTGTTATTAATAAGTAGGCCTAATGCTTAACATTTACTTATTCATACGGCAAAACGGGTTAGGCTGACCCAGGAATAACCCTGTCATGGACCCTGGTCAACAGACCTGGGTTGACCCTTTCACACCAACACCCGACCTGGATTATTCCTGGGTCGTTAGCTTGGTCTAAAGGGGTATTAGAAAGCATTGAAACATGGTTGATCAAGATTTCTAATGGATGGTATGATGGTTTTAATAGAAAAAGCAGGGTTCAATTTATTTTTTCATGTAAACATTAATGTAAAAAAAAATTGGTGTAACCAAAAAAAAGTGTTTAAAGAAAATGTGGGAGGGGGTTGGAGATTTTAGTTTTGTTTGTTTTCTTTAAACTAGTATCACTCTCCAGCCCCGGCAAACATGTGCAAAAGGCTTACCGTGTTCATTTAATAAAGCCAAGGTACATAGTCACAACAGGTAGTAATTACGGATTACGGTGAGGCGGTGAATGCCAGGGCAGGCCCTAGAGGCTATGACAATTAACACCTTGGGCTTAGGATGCTGCTACGCTGGAGAAAAGAGCAGCCCAAGTAAATGCTATGAAACCAATTACTGCAATTACCAATCGACTTAGATGTTTGTCTTTTGAAATTCAGTCATCTGAGATTATACATGTATATAGTATACATGCATTGCATGCTTTTATGCATGGCTTGCGTTTTTAGCTGCACGTTATATTCTACTGGTTCCAATTCTGTGAATGTGAGAAATAGAAGCGGCTTGCACGACTTTCTAATATTCTACAAGAACATTAACAATTTCAGGGGTTTTTTTTGGTTCTTTTTTGAGGACCTATTTTTAATGAGCCTTTGGAACGTTTAATATTGTGTGAAATAGGCAGAATGAATGTATGAATGAGCTCTGTCTGGATAGATAATGGCAGCAGAGGTCAATTATTCTGCGAGAGCTAGAAGTTTTGCTTGTCTTTTCTTCTTATCGGAGTCTCTGACCTTAAAACACCTTTTTGTTCTTTTCTGCAAGAACAGGACTATAGAACAGGAGTTTTCAGGCTAACAAGCAATGCAATGTTTAATCACCCTATAGTGTGCCACAAAGTACACTATATATAAGATGATATCATTACAGTGTATAAACCAATTTGTTGACCTGACGGTCAGCTGCTCAAGTTCTGTCTCTGACCAGAGATTTTAGTGTCCCCATCAAGCGCAGTGGTTCTCAACCAGTGGTACTGAAAGTTACTGGGCAACATTAAAGGCAGATGGCAGCAGAACTTGTATTTTAACCAAGTGCATTACAAAATGGCAGAGGGCATATTTAATAAAATATCTTAGGGGTTTAATGGAATATGTAGAGAATGTGCCTTAAAATGACTGCAAAAATGTGTTTAAAATAATAATAATACAGACGGGTAGTGGGCATGTGTCTGCATGATATGCAAAGTGGTGCTTGGCCTGATCCGTTGTGTGTAACTGGTACTCCACAAAAAAAGGTTGAGATCCGCTGAATCTAGTGAATATGTATGCACCTGATGGCACTAATGGTGGACACAGTACATGAACCACAACATGATTGGTTAATATCCGTGCTCAGCAATATAATTCATTTGATGCATATTTTTTGCATGGTTATACCATTATTGGTTCTAATTTGGTAACAATTTTTCTTTGTGTTTATGCATGTTTTCTCCCACAGTCCAAAATCCTAATGGTGTGTTAAAAGTGTGTGTGTGTGTATGATTATTTAGAATAGTAACTACTGACTGTACACAAAATGGCTGCCTCACCTTCTGCAAATATGTAACATGGAAACATACAAGTATCTATCTATTTATCTTCTGACTTCATTAAAACATATACAGGTGTATCTGTCTATTTAAAAAATATATATTTAAAAAAATAGATGATTAAATCTGTCTCTTGTGCTGCTTTCACATCACCAACTCGGAAAAACCCGGGTTTTTCCTGGAGGAGATGCCGGGTCAAAAGAAAAAAAAACAAACACATTTTAAGCGCACAAAAACCCAGAAAATTCCTGGGTGTGATGCTTTCACATCACCACTGAATTTCCTGGGTTTTAGTGGCTCGGGGCATGCTGATAAGCATCAGCCTGACCTATACTTGCAAAATGTTTTTTTTTCTTTT
>WWET01000419.1:438850-452477 GCA_011038615.1 Limnodynastes dumerilii
CTGAACCTCCATTGTTATGCCTCTTACATAACTTTTCATCTCATGACAAAGGTCACTGGGGCTAAATAACCTTAAGTCACATGGCTGTTATGCATGGAAGAAGACCTATATGAAAGGTGTGATGAGATGATGTAACCCTGACCCGTTCATCCACAAGCTGCAATCAAAGCAAAGCACCTGAAACCTTTAAGAACCTATTTCAATGACTCTAGACCTGTTGGGTAACAGCTTTACCTAGTAACCAATCAAATAAGCTACCAGTCATCCCGAGATTCTGATCACGATAGCTTTATACTATATGGGGAAGGGATGAAGGTGTGTGGCGGTATTCATATCATTCAATTCTGAACCAAAAGTAAAGTATTTCTAAAGATATTAAATTTAGTGTCGAAAACCCATAGAAAAACAGTCAGCATTCAACCTTTCAGAGGAGCGTCCTTTATGGAGCAGGTCTAAAACCAATCCATGGATCCAGCGGTGGGCATTCACCACAGCATGGCCAGTGGCCTGACCATGCACCAGGCACCATGTTTTGTATCCAGGCAACAGACTGAATGTAGGAACAACTGCAGATACAGCTCTCTTCCCTGATATCAGGATCTTCCCTGATTCCATCCAGCTTCAACCAATCAAGAGGGTTGGGCCCTCAGCGCATTTTAGGAAATGAATTACGCAGTACAATAAAAGATGGTTCCAGTTCAATCCATCACGTGGTATACAGAAAGCAAAAACGTTTGGTCCTACAACAACAAGTGTCCTTTATCAAAGGAAGAGGTGGAAAGGCACCTTTATCCTTGAGAAGGGTGGAATAGGAAGAGCCATTTCCCCTGGGAGATGCCATAATGTCAACATGGAAACGTTGGAGGATTCGTTTGATAGTTTCTTCTTCTGAAAACTCCATTCAGACGCTTCCAATTAACTAGGCAGAAAATCAGAGGAGGACCAAGGTCCAAATATCTTCTGTCAGTAATCCTGGATGTCGTGTTCTACATCGGAGGCACTATGAGACCAGTCATGGCTGGAGAGAGCATAGAGAAATAGGGGTAAGGGTTAGTAATGATAGAAGTCTCATGGAGTCCCACCAGGTGACACAATATCAACAGACATGTCAATGAAGAACCGTGTAACATGCACCTTCCGTGTAACAGTGTAACATGCACCTTCCGTGTAACATGCACCTTCCGTGTAACAGTGTAACATGCACCTTCCGTGTAACAGTGTAACATGCACCTTCCGTGACGCTTGGTCATTGTACATCTCGTTACAAGGCGGCAGACCCTGCATATACCCCACATGCCTGTTGTTCTTCACATAGTACAGGCCTTGCTGCTGTAGATTTAGTATCTAGTAGATCTCTCTGAATCTGTGGATCCATCCGCATTTTTCTTGCAATAACTGTGACCACAGTCCCCAATCATTTACCCAGAATGCTGCAGTTTTTCTATGAGCCATTTTGGGTCACCACCACTCTAAGCTTCTTCCAGAGGCAAGAACAAACCCCTTATGCCCACCAGAGGGCGGCGATGAGACATCGCAATGTATTGCCCCAGTCATACTATATTCAGTGACACTGCACGCCATAAAGGATAATGGAACCCTGCTGGACGAGGCCAGAGACCACACTCACCTTGGAGGCCGTTTGCCCCAGAGCTGGTGCAGGTCGGTGGAGGAGAATTCTGGGGCCGCACCACAGGGGCGAAGGCGCTTTTCTGTTTGACGGCTGAGATCATGTTGACTGGGGAGAAGGAGAAGACGCCGGTGGCTGGAGCAGAGTTTGCGCTGGATGAGAGAGAGATGGAGGAGGCTCCGAGAGGGGGACTCGCTGGCATGACTGCGAAAACAATGGTAGCGGAGATCAGACATAAGTGTTTCCTGATAACTCGCTTACGCAGAGCGTGCACCGCGTTCTACAGATTCTACAGCTGAATCACAAGTAATAACAACAAAGAGCGGTGACCTCAGCGACTGTCCCCACATTATTATTATCAAAATCACCCAGCGTTATCCTCACTGCACACTAACCAACAGGAAACTGCCACCACACAGCGGTAACACGACCTGAGCGACTGTCCCCTCATTATTATCCCTTATCATAAACACCCAGCGTTATCCTCACTGCACACTAACCAACAGGAGACTGCCACCACACAGCGGTAACACGACCTGAGCGACTGTCCCCTCATTATTATTATCACCTTATCATAAACACCCAGCGTTATCCTCACTACACACTAACCAACAGGAAACTGCCACCACACAGCGGTAACACGACCTGAGCGACTGTCCCCTCATTATTATTATCCCTTATCATAAACACCCAGCGTTATCCTCACTGCACACTAACCAACAGGAAACTGCCACCACACAGCGGTGACACGACCTGAGCGACTGTCCCCTCATTATTATTATCCCCCATGAAACGTTTGCGACCTTTTGTAAAGCGCTCAACATGCCAGATTATGATATCAAGGGAATGCGTTACTCCAGTACTATAATACCCCCATGTGGCATATTTATCACAAGCAAAAAGTGTACCTCTAGGGCCCAATGTAATAAACTGCGATGGCGGGAATAAATGCGATGATCATAATGTGAATCCTTTTATCATTAATGAAATTGAAAGTGTTGTATTCTGGATTTGGGGTCCTGGTAATCATTCAGACTATGGGCCAGATTTACTAAACTGTGGGTTTGAAAAAAGTGCAGATGTTGCCCATAGCAACCAATCAGATTCTAGCTCTCACTTTCTTTTTTACATAATAGAGAATATCAGCTAAAATCTGATTGGTTGCTATGGGCAACATCTCCACTTTTCCAAACCCGCAGCTTAGTAAATCTGGCCCTATGATGGATGATTTAAAAAATGGCACCGAATAAAAACCTTATTCTTAGTTTGTAACATTGTTCCGTTCTTTTGGATTTTACAGATCGGAAACCGAAAGGCTTGCAATGGATCATAGACGCCACCATTGGTTACCCGAATGCGGATCCCATGGACATTCAAACCTGGATTCTGGGCTATCGGCCACCTACTGTCACACATGTGTACTACAGGTGGGAGAGTTTGTTATGAGTTTAGTGATGGTTTGTTGATTGCATAGTGTAGTGATAGATAAAATATGCCCCTCAGGTCATTTGTGTTTCTTTGTTATAGTTTGTAACACTTGTTTGAGATGCCTTGTGGTATGGTCTCTAATACCAAGATTATTTAAGTGATTTGTGGGCTCCCAGTGTGTATCAGAAAGCCTTTATATAGACTAGGTGTCATAGAGGCATGCGAAAAGGTGCATGGACACAAAACCAGAGGGGGTGTGCTTACATTGTGGCTGCTGCCTGATTCCATGCATAAGAACAGCAAAATGTATACGTTATATCATCCAGCTACAGATGGACTTCACCGGTCATTAAGACAGCGCTTATACTATCTACATACAGACATATTCAATGAACAATAGCTAAAAAATGATGCTCTTCTCACGCCATATTCTGGTATTATAACTTACCACCTACTTGTACAGCTCTCTCATTGGGTCACAGTATACTTAATAGTTTATTATCGGCTACAGGGGAAATTCCTTTATATATCTGGTAGAACGCTCTGTTTGGCGAGATCATGTAAATTCTAAAATCTTGTCTGCATTAATTCTATTTTATTCTTTACTAGCAGAAGTGCCCGGGTTTAGATCTTCAAGATATTAAGTTATCAATGAGTTGGATGGAACTGTCGCCATTTAAAAATCATTAGCAGCTCTTTCAGCACTCCCATAGGGAGTTGGGGTGTCGCCAGTAGCCCTAATCCTCAGCTTTCATTTTTGTTCAGTTTTATAATCACTTTGACATTGTTAATACCGTTATTTAATGTTGTTCACAATAAGCTCCACCCCCTTTCCGGCGAAACTCTGCCCACAACTGGCCTTATTTGTTCAAACTCTGCCCTCTTTTTCCATAAGCCCTTTTTGCTACCTGCTGATCAGGACTTGTCTGTCCCAAATTCGGGAAGTGATTGATAACAGGTTGGATAGTGCCGTAATCACCGCTAACTGCCCAATCTATCCAGTGGAAAGCCCAGAACAGGTTCCGCCGGGTCACAGTTCTGTACACCAACGGGAGGTCTGACTAAAGCCTGGCTAATATCCAACTGGACCACATTGCATTGGTTTAATCCCTATCAGTGCTCGAGGGGTCCGAATGCATTAACAGATAGATAGACAGGCCAATTTTTATATATAAGATTATATTAGTTATATAGAAGTGTTTGTCTAAAGAAAAAAAAAAGAAAATGATATAATAAAAACTTGGCCTTTGCAGAATCTTTGCACATATACAAAAATATTTCCGAAAACCATAAAAACATAAACGCTTGCACACTGCTCGTCTATCTGCTGCGATCAAATCATCTTACATTTGAAAAGTGTTATTGATGGGTATTGGCCAATGCGCTGTTCATTTGTCCAGAGGAACGATAAAATCTCCCTTTATTTGTTTTCCAACAGAATCTATCCTATCAAAGACGTTCCCATGGAAACAGAAGCTTTAACAGATTGGTTATATCAGCGCTTTGTGGAGAAAGAGGATCTCCTGTCACACTTTTATGATACAGGTAAAATGTCACGTAACAGAAGACTTACAGGGGGGCGGTCTATTGGGGTGTGCGTTGCCATCGGCGCAAAGTGCGAGAATTCTCACCTGTGATGGCAGCTTGCCGCAAAAAAAAATCTGTATCACGTTGAAGCTGGAATTGAGTTATGTAAATAGCAATGCTCATATTGTTTGTTAAACTGCTTTCATGTCGCTCCGTTATGTTATGTAGTCCTTCAAAAAAAATGTAAGCAACTATTCACATCAGTCCCTGAACTGTTGGAGCTTACAGACTATAGGCCGTATCCAGACCTAATATCTGATTCTGTATGCTAGGGCCATTCCCCCTACTCCGCGTGGATGGTGGATCTGTAAACCCTATCTTAGTATTCTGCACACATCAGAATACTGGATTGTATGCAAGGGCTTATCCATGCTCTTACTGTACTATTTAGATACCTATTAATATTATTGGCCCGTGTTCAGAGTACCAGATGTATAATATATGTTTTATGTCCGGTGTTTAGCGATATTTACTACTGCGCATGCGCAGTAATTTTTTACCGTAATCTACGTATCTTTTTCTTACGTAGATTGCGTCTTTCAGACCGCATTTACACAATCTACGTAAGAAAAAGATACGTAGATTACGTTAAAAAAATTACTAAGCATGCGCAGTAGTATAGTATATACCGGACGTATATGTTACACGTTCAATACTCTGAATACGGGCCATTATTATTATTATTATTATTATTATTAATAATAACGCTTATTTATATAGCGCCACAAATTGTCCTCAGATCTTCACATCAGCCCATACCCCTACTGGAGCTACATACAAAAGTCCCTAACACATTCATTCGTATACACGCACACTCATGCAGACTAGGGTTCATTTAGTCCGCAGCCAATTATCCTACCAGCATGTTTTTGGAGTTTTGGAGGAAACCCACACAGGGAGAACATACAAACTCCACACGGATAATGGCTAGTCCGGAAATGGAATTCATGACCTCAGTCAGGCTGTGAGGCCCAATTGCTACTCACTGACCCACCGCCAATGCCCCCCCTTCCCCCAAACGCATACTAGCGTGTTTTTTGGAGTATGTGAGTAAACTGAGCACCCCAGGGGAAACCCGCACAGACACAGGGAGAACATATAAACTTCACACAGCTGAGGCCTTTGTTTGGGAAACGAACTCATGACCTTGGTGCTGTGAGGCAGAAGTGCTATCCACTTAAGTCCATTTATGGACTAAATCCATGCTGCTGCTGCTGCTGGATTCCCTCTGCATCCTTAACTCCATATGGGCTGCTCCCCTTGCTCATACAGGAGTTATGCTCCCAGGACTCCACCTTAACCTTTCTGCACTGTCGCCACGTAAAATGGGGATAGCGCGTGTAATTTACATATCTCCCCTCCCACCGGCACTTCCGCTTCCAGCTCTGTGGCGCCAAGCCATCGATCTCCTTACCTCTGGATCCCAACGTGTCTAGAACCCTGCCTTAAATGCTCCATCCGAATGCAGATCCACGCAGAAGTGCCTGTTGCCGCCCACTCACCTTAATTTGCATGAGTATCCCCGCCCCCCTTGGCAGGATTAGGTTTGCGGATGTAACAAACACCCTGTCTGACTTATTTCCTAGCGTACGGAACAGAGTTTCCTAAGCCAGGAGATCCGTTACGTAACAACATGCACAGTGCCGAAAAAGCCATCCGACTACGGCAAGCCGCTAACGGAAATTGGGTAACCGACGGAAGGTCTGGATCTGGCCCAAGGATATTCGTTACCTAACCTATCGGCCCTGTAACACCACTGGCATATGGGGAGAGATCATTGTTAGGAGACACTGAAGGCAAATAATGTTGATTTTCTCTTAAATAAAACTTCTTTTCTTCCAGGTGCGTTTCCTCCCTCGCAGGGACAGAAGAAAGCCATGCCAAGGCCGATGAACCTAAACAACATCTGGCTCTTCAATGTACAGTTGCTGGCGTTTTTGTCAGGGTACATCTGGTACTGCGTTCTTCACTATTTTTATCAATGCCTATTTTAAAAAGCTCAATGGAACCTGAGGATTAAAACGTAGGCAATTTCAAGCTCCTGCCAAGGAGCACCATGTTATCTGTGTGAATGTGAAGAACATCACAGGCAAAGAACTAGCTGACTTAATATTTTTTTTTATATATAATTAATTTTATTTGTTTTTGGCTATTTTTTATTATTTTTTTTTGCATTTTAAGCTCTAGTTGGGGCTGTTTTAAACACGTGATATGGATCAGTGTCGGTGACCTGCTATTATTGTATTTTTTAGCAATTGAGCAGTCCTTCTCAACTTTTTTTGTTTGTTTGTTTTGTTTTATTTCGTTAAAGATGAAGGGGGGTTATCTTATCACTGGATGCATCCACGTTTCCGAATTCTAAAACCACGCTAAAGGAAGAAACTTCACAGAAAACAGACTCGGGTTTTTGTTTTAGTTTTTTTTTTCTTGTTTTTTTCTTTCTCTGTAATTGGGTGATTTGTCCAAGTTACCGCCCCCACAAAAAGAAGACTGAAATGCATTGACCTAATCATTATTCTTTTTTTATTTTAACTTTGTTTTGAATTTTGCTGTAATGTCCAAGGAACGAGTGTCGCAAAGTGTCTGGTGAGATTACATAGAATAGGTGTCTGATCCTGTCCTGTTCTCTATGTCCTTCATGGCATTACAAAATCATGTTACCAACCTGAAGAAGATTGTGACGATCATTCTTGTTTACCACAATTCACCTGGTTTACTTGTACAAGGCTCCTCGCTCCTGAGGATGTCTCTTTACCTGTAGCGTTAACATTTAATTTTTGTGTGTGTGTGTGTGTTAGTATGCACCATTTTGTATGTGAATTTTATCCGTGTAGTGTTTTGTTTATATTATTTTTCTCTAATTGCACTTTTGTTATTTCAACAGTTTTTTCTGTGAACTGTTTTTGTTCCAAATAAGTGCTAAAATTCTTGGATACCACATCTGATAATATTTCATCAGGGACGTTCTGTCTTGTTCTGTTAGTGTAATTCTGTTTCCGAGGCACTACATATATGTGACAAGCATTTGGACATGGCCACAGGCGTCACTGTATTTGCCAATCCCGAAGCGACTCTCGGAATATGTGTCCAATATTAGGCCTTTTAGTCCCTCACGGCAGTCACCTGGAGCGCGGATGGTTATGTGTTTAAGGACATTGCAAAGTCCAGATTCATAGCACAATGCAAGATATTCCCTGTCACCATGTACACGTTAATAAAAAGTTTGTTTATTTTATTTGCTGAAATTGAAATCCACGGTAGAGAAAAATTTGGTGCCAAACTTTTTTTTTAATTATTATTACTTTTATCCCCCGCACCCGTCCACTAATAAGCCATTAAAAGATCTGTATTTATCAAACCAGATTAAGGTTTTTAAAGTGAAAGGCCCCAAGGACCCATCCTCCTCCTGTACCAGTGGACAGGCCCTGAGTATCCACATCAGCATTGGAGGAATGTTGCTGACCATTGCCTCTCTTCCTGTATGTGAAGGGGAAGGTCATTTTGAATATACTTCTTTGTACCATTACAATTGATTTGATACAAAAGTCTTAATGGAAAATATTATGTCTGGGTGAATTAAGCTAAAAACAAAATGAAGTTTTTGGAAGAAATTTTGTTAGGACCATTTGGAAAAACCTATATAATGGAAGCAATTTTTCAAGTTGTTTGTTATTCTCGAGCATAGGACATGTCTGTTATACCACGATTTCTAATATACCGTATAGATAAAAATGTTATCTTTGCAATGTGTTATCACCAGACACTCATACCCTCCAACATGACCCATTCCATTAGGTACAATATACTCTGCTTCTTAGTTTTCAACTGTCAGTTACTATGGTCACCTAATTGCTTAAATCTCATTTCACCTAGTGAGTGACCGTTGGAAGCTCAGGCACGGAGTATATTGTACCTAATGGAATGGGTCACACTGGAGGGTCTGAGACTTCACTTTATGAGCATTTCATTGTGGATTATTTGGACTTCCTTTGTTCTAGCTTTGAAGTTACTTATTGTAAAATGACGTCATGATGCACCTTGAGAAAATAGATTTTAAAAAAAGTTACTATAGATTCTGACCAGAACTCGGGATTACGCAGAAGGGCGGATGTTCAGTCACCATTCTGTGGTTATGTGATGCAGTTCCTCCAATATGGCCATTTTGTTTTTAATAGTGACTTTAGGCTTTCAGAAACCTAACAATTGAAATATAAAAGAACAGAAGTTAGACAAGTGGTTGCAATATAAAACATCATTTTTTTTTTATTACTTGTACAAAAATTTCCTCCCGTTTACAATTTATAAGTTTTATTACTTTAGTGCCCATAGCTCATTAAATTTGACCAATCCCCCCACCTCTTACCCCCATTTCATATGTCTCACATGATTATGACACCCTGTTATGTCCTCAGATCACATGATCATGTCCTGCCTGTATAGACACACCTGTGCAGGACCAAACCTTTGATTGGGCATTTGTTTGGGGAGTACCATGTTCATTGCCCTGGGACCATGTCATTACAGTACAATACATTTGCCAAGTAAATACCGTTGACCCTGTAAAGGAGTTATTTTAAAATCACTTTTGCCAGGATATTACATTGCAGTAGTGTTCTGTGTGCAATGCTGGTCTCTGTTTCTCCATTCGGTTAGTTCGTTTGGCGTTGCTCGTGCTAAGTGAACAGGGTTAAAGTGTCTGAAAATTAAGGTCCGTATTCGTAGTAGCTCAATTCTTAAAACAACGTACGTTAAGACAAAAACTATGTAACTGAATTCGGACCTAAGAATCTCTTAAGCGTTTTCATCCTTCTTATTTTTGGTTTATTATTTTTTACTTTTAGCATCTGAAATGTAAAATGAGTTTGATCTGAATTGTGATATTCCTTTTTAAAGATCTAACATACGGTGCCATTGCACAGAACCTGGATGCATTGGTTAGAATGAAAACCCTAAACTGTTGGCTGGGTGGTTTGTATAGTCTAACCATCGTTCAAAAAGGGAAGTTTAATATTTTCTATATGTAATAGGGAGCTATGGTGCTGGATTATGGGAAATTTGCTAAAACAGTCTATAATCTCCTTGGTGAAAAAAAAAATATATATATATAGTTGGTGAAAAGATTAAATTAAAACGATTGTAAAATGTTATAATGACCATATTTACTAGGTATACTTTTTCTTTGGTCATATAGTAGCTGTCTGACCACCTGATACAGACACAAGTTCAACCAAACTACACAGATTTGTTTGTCAGACCCATGTGTCCAGAGCTAGACAAATCTATACTGGACCGGACCCTCATTGAATAAGGACAGGGTACTTACATATGCTCAATGCTTAAATACCCTGTCTGTTCCTACCGGTCACGTGTAAGGAGGCCCCCTTAGACATTGGAACACAGCCCGATCGATGCTGCATTCTGCGCAGTAACGGCCTGCCATGTAAATTGGATGGTAAGGGATTGACTAAGCTTATACGCACAATTCTACATTACGCAAACGCCTCATTTTATTGGGGCAACAGCGGATACACATACGGATTTAGGTTTGCAGGATGTCTTTTCTGTACAGTGGGCCTTGTGTGCATGTCTGTTCTGCCTGTACTAAAAGTGCAGCGATGTTGGTGCATAACCTCTATCCTATACCACACATAAGATTGACATAGTAGCAGTTTAATCAGCTTGTTTTGGTTGATTTTATCCTACTGCACAATGAAATCGGAAATCCGTTGTACTGGGTGCAGTCTGAGAGCAATTAAATGGTTATTTGGAAATCTGTTCAACAATTAACAATTTAGCACATTATAATCTGGGCTTCTTATAATTTCATTAACCATCCAATTGACCAATTTGGAACTTTTGCTTGTTTTATGGTTTTGAGTTAAAAAATAACGGCCTCTCCGTTTATTTAGATTTTGTATTAAACCTCCATGATTTTATATTGAAATGATATGGTGAATATTAATATTGTGTGTGTAAATGAACCACTCACGGAATATCCTTCAAAATGATTATTAAAGGGAATGTGTTGTCTTATTTTAACTGATATATCTTTAGTGATATGACCAAAATACTGTCATAGCTGCTTTTTATGTTTCTGAGGCATTATGGATGAAATACTGCACAAAAATACAGCAAAAAAGAAAAAAAAAACAAAACCCCCTCTGCCATCACATTAGTGTTTAACTTACTTTTTTAACATATCAACAATATATTTTAGTGCGCATTTTAAAAAAGTAAAAAAAAAAAGTACATTTACTTAATCAACGATTCCTTCTGTAGCCTTTTCATTATAATGTTAAAACCAGCCATACATTTATTTAATACAACCCTTGTTAAAGGCTACACAATGCGATTCCAGGTAATTGGCTGAGTGTGTGACCATTAAAATAGATCGTATTATATACTAATAATTAACCTTTATTATTGTTGTGTGGGGAAAAATGCATTACAAAGGTTACTATTGTCCTTCTTTGTAAAATCTTATGACCACACTGGTGCATTTCCAGATAAAGGGCCAGATTCACAGTCCCGGACGTATTGCACATATGTCCTTAATTTACTGTACTATGCGTGGTAACTATTTTACGTAATCTACTTATCGTTTTATTGCGTATATGCGGTCTTAAAGACGAATTTACACAATACGAATACGCAATCTACATAACGAAACGACACGTAGATTACGTCAAATAGTTACGCATGCGTATTAACTATTATCGGTAAATTAAGGATGTATGTGCAATATGTCCGCGACTGTGAATCCGGCCCAATTTCACAACAGACAAATAACGGATTACAAATTTTATAAAAAAAAAAAGTTCTAGCAGAATCTGTAAGTACTTTAAATCGGCCATAAGGGAGCAGAACCATTTTTTTTTTGGTTCAACGTATGAAAATGGAACAGCTTTTGATCATTTTCTAGTTTACACCCTCACAAGCCATCTCAATTAGGAAAGTGGGGGTTTAACACTGTTTGTTAAAGGAAGCTGAGATTTTAGGAATACCTTAGTGTCAACTGTTTAATTTTGTACTGCCTTCATTAACTATATATATATATAAACATCCAAACTAATGACTGTCCTTATTGCAGTGGGTGAGCGCATACTTGTTCATTCTTTCCTGTTGCTTCCTTTATTTCCCAAAGATTCCATAAAGAAATACCTATGTATTGACCGTTGAGGGAGAGAGCAGTGTGATTTGTGAATCATGTCATTATGACCCACCCCTAACACACAAGGGTCCAGATTTACTAAGCTGTGGGCTTGGATAAGGGGAGATGTTGCCTATAGCAACCAATCAGATTTTAGCTCTCACTTTCTTTTTACATACTAAAGAATGTCAGCTAGAATCTGATTGGTTGCCATGGGTAACATCTCCACTTTTCCAAACCCGAAGCTTAGTAAATCTGGCCCAAGGACTTCATTTTGTCACAACTGGCGTGGCTTCCTAATTTAGTTTAAATATAACATTTTTAAAAAGTCATTTGAACCACCTGTGTCTTTTTGTACACAGAATTGGGTGCTGGATTGGGAGATTTGGCATCATCCTGTATGTTACATTAATTGGCAAATACAAATGACACCGTGACTAATTCAGTGATTTTTATACATCTCATGTTACTTTACTGTGTTATATAGGAAAGAAAACTCTAATATATATATTTTAAAAAAAACAAAACAAAAAGATGATGACTGCAGTAACAAATACTATGTGATTGGCATAGGTTATACTGTAAGTTGGGTGATCTGGGAATAATGTGCACTAAACAGTACATTCTTAATGTTGTTCATTAGAGTGTTCAGTATTCAAATTCCGCAGCTCACTCTCTTCTTACCAGACTCCTCAGTTTGAGGGAGCATTGAGACGTCATAATGCTGCTATTGATCATTACATTTCGAAGGACAGAAGAGGTTTACATAATCTGCATTTGTCATATTAGTGTTAAGACTAAATATGGTTAAAAATAAATACATTTGAGTTATTAGATATGCTTAAAATCTGTACGTAAATGACTGTTGAGCAAAAAGTTGAATCCCTTAATAGGGACATGTTGCATGAATGTAACGACTTGGAAAGATTTTTCTAAACTGACTGATTTTTCGATAATGGGGTTTATGGAATATAATGGTACTAAATGTGCATTTATACTGTACTTATTACAGGCATTTGGCTTCACATTTTTGTAGTGCGCCCCTCATTTCCCCCTTCACATCCCCCTCCAATCTAAATCTAGGCAAGTGTCTGGTTGCTATGGGTTACAGGAAGTTATTTAGCAAGTCTTAACATGGCTGCCACATTGTAAGCCGTTCTTGACATCCTTTTTACAGTCTCTAGTGGCGTGATGGCGTTCTCGTCCACCGCTTCTCACTGGGAGGAAGGGGACGGAGGCACAACGCAGCCAGTTTATATTGAATTTTGATAACTCAGTTTGCGGCATCAAGCTATGCTGTTGGCCAAAGGCAAAATGCCAAATTTGTCTGCTGTTCCGGAATTCGGTAGCGGCGCCTGAGGTTCGGGAGTCTTTCGCACATTTCATGAGAGTTTGCGAGTATGTTGTGACCCCTTTGAGTTGGCGTCCATATATTTTTTTTTTTTTGTAAACTTATTATTAAAAGAAATAAATACATGGTTTACTGTCCTTCAGGAGAAGTTAGCTACACAAAGTAGAGGCACCAGTTGTCTGTGCCAGGCTTGGCTATCTTGTGACTTTCCAGGTGGTGGTGTGAAACTACATGTACCAGTATGCTGTAATTGCACAGGTATAGCAGATGCCTGATAAAGCATGCTGGGAGTTGTAGTTTTAGAACACCTGGAGAGCTAAAGCTGTATTAATATCAAGGGTAAACGTTTACCAGGTACTGTTGTTTCCACTACTTCTCAAGCTTCATTCTTCTGAATATTATTATTTATTAATAATAATAATATTATTATGAATATTGGTTCTTCCCATAAAATGGCTGCCTCCACCTTGTGTAGGTGAAAAGT
>WWET01000419.1:461882-490667 GCA_011038615.1 Limnodynastes dumerilii
TAATACTATTATATTATTTATTACAAAGATATTGACCAGCGTTACTATCACACTGTTATTTATAACCTCTCATCTCTAATATTATTATATTATTATTATATTATTACACAGATACTGACCAGCGTTACTATCACACTGTTATTTAGACTTGGGATAGGAAACATCACCTCATCTCTAATACTGTTTGCAACAGATAAATTTTGACTCTCCCTGCAATCACCGTGGTTTAGCCCAGGAGTAACTCATTTCAAGCACTTACTTAAGTCTGGATCCAGCCCATTGTATCCCAAGTCTACCATAAAGAAGTGGAATATTCTGCAATGGGAGAGTCAAACACCTGGTATTTTTTCATCTAGAACACTCTTATCTGGAATCCTCCTCCTCTATATATAACTCCTGTGGATAAACTACTCTGACTCCCAGAGATGTCTGTGCCTTGAAGACATTTGCAACTATTCTTATACATTGGGAGGAAGGTGCCAAAGGGTCCAACACAGGTCACTTCTGTGGAAGGTCTTGATGGCATTGCAGTAAGTCCATTAGATGTTTTGAAATAACATTTACACTGACACTTTTTTTTTAGATTATATAAATGGGGGAAAAATTATTAACTCATAAATTTATATAATTTCCAGATATTATGGAAGCTCAACATTGCTGTTTAATGTTTAACTTTAAGACTAATGTTCTGAAATAACGTTTTTAGCAACATAATTCCCCACATAAAACAGACATCCGATTATACACGAACCTGTCCATACAGTGCACGATTATTGTCTCGTTCATCCGATTATCATGTATTCTGTAGTGAGTAGTCAGGATGGATTTTCTAAATGGTCAATAATCATACCAGGAACCCTCCGCTACAATTTTTTGATTGTATGGAATGCGTGCAATCAATTGGGCTCAAGCTCCCGCTATCATTCCAGAGCCAATCAAATGCCAGGGCCTCCTGTCAATCTCTGCAGCACCTCCCTTCAGCCAGGATTATCAGTCCCAGCATTAGAGGTGAGTGGTGCAGATATGAGGACCTTTCACTAGGGTCACATAGATCACAGCTCACGCAGATAACAGTACTCCTAAGGGAGCCCTGTAAAACCAAATCTTTTTCATTGAATAAGGCAGAGTTGGTCTATTATATATATATTTTATATCCAGTACTGTTTAGGTGAATCGAGCACTGCGCCGCAGAGGGAGAAGGTAAATGTAAGCGAGTTTAGAATAGGTTTTTAATAATACAAGTTGTTAATATATAAGGGGCACAAAAGGAGGCTGGACACATAAGTGAGGCACAAACAGACAGTAAGAGGCTTGGAACGTATTAGGTCACAAAGGGGGCTGGACACAAAACAATGGGCAGATGTGGTTGGCTGGGAACATGCAAGGGGATTGAAGCCTCTCTCTGCTGTAGATCACACTGTTCTATGATGACCATAGATTCCGCTGTTCTGCCGACATAACATTTTTTTTATTTTATATGGAATTGGAAACTATGCTGCTGTCCCTTTGCTATTCACGTCAGTGGTTCCACTAACATAAAGCGCCATTATCTAACACAAGGTGGCAATTCAGTTTATAATATTAACAAAACGTGTGTTATCATTTATTTATTTTATTTATCACCAGGTTTTTATATATGAGATTACTTTGTGCTTTACAGAGAATATTTCACATTCACATCAGTCCCTGCTACATTGGAGCTACATACTGCGGTCTCTAACACATAAATAAATACACACATAGTACGGCAAATTTATTCAGCAGCCAGTTAACCTACCAGCATGTTATAGGAGTGTGGGAGGAAACCAGAGCACCCAGAGGAAACCCACACAGACACAGGAAGAACATACAAACTCCACACAGATAAGGCCTAGTCCGGGAATCGAACTCATGACCTCAGCGCTGTAAGACACAAGTGCTACTCACTGAGTGTGAAGTAAAGTATAAAACATCACAAACAGAACATGTGCAACTTAACAATTTTGGAGTGTGGAAAGTAACTGAAGCACCCAGAGGAAACCCACACATACAAACAGAAAAGGTCTGGTGGGGAATCGTACTCATGACCTCAGCTTAGCTGTGAGGCATGAATGCTAATTAATGAGGCACCATCCTACCCAACAAGAGTTTATAAACCTAGCTGTGAGTTCACGGTTATTCATGAATCAATTTTTTTTATTTTTTTTTGTTTTTATAACTTTGTGTAGCTTTTGGGAAGTGTTATTACTATGCCAAAAATGCCTGCAGACGACTGATTTTAGATTAGAATACATGATTTATTATTTCCTTGTATTACGCTGCCCTCAAGCTTTGATATGTTACACATTGCCTCAATGCTGTCCAAAGTTCTGACATTATGTTATGTAATAATTAACTTCCAGATGACAATGACCATGTGGAAACACAGCTTTTACACAATAAGTATGACTGACTATGCTTATCTTTTATCCATGGATTGGAGCCAATGTGTTTAATGGTCCTGATAATGGTTTCAGGCTCTCCTTTTTATAGGGATGGCTGTATGAATTGGGGTTACTGTACAATTACTGTTATCTTCAGCTGTTTGTTGAATTCCCTACTAAAGGCTGCTCTGGTGACTCTTTAGCACCCTGTCCATCTGTGAAATAGCGATGTCTTTGCAATGCATGATGGGTGCATTTTTTTAACCCATCTCAGTGCATAGATGTAGAGGGAAGCAGTTACCGACAGCTTTTTAATAAAGAAAAAAATTATTTGTATTTTGGAACGGTTATAATGTTGACTGTTCTTATTCCAACAAGGTTCCTGTTCCCGGAGATGGCTAATATGTAATACCTTTAGATATCTGCCTGGCACCTGCATGTAGCTTCATTAAATGCAATTGTGCCTGAACGCTGCATCAAGCCATTGTCCGAGGTACAGGTGTAACGCTGGGCACACACTGCACTTTTTTCACACGATAATCGTTTCAATCAAACAATCACACGACCGATTCACATGATATTGTTGAAGTGTGTACGCATGCACGATCAAATGATAGTGTGTAATCGCTTATATGATCGTTTAAAGAGATTTGATAGATGGTTTTGTTTGACCGATGTACTATCTAAAGATATTGGGGTAGGTCCAGAACTACGTCCGTCTTCCATAGACGGACGTAATTCAATAAACAATAGCTACTGCGCATGCGTAGTAAACGCATACGCAGATTACGTACAATAGCTACTACGCATGCGCAGTAGCTACTGTTCATTGAACTACGTCTGTCTATGGAAGACGGACGTAGTGCTGGATCCGGCCCATTGTGTGAAAAATGTAGTGTGAACGATCTCACAAACGACTCTTCGACATTACTTTATTTAAATGAGGAACAAATCTTGTAAAAATGTAGTAAGAAACACAACTACACTCTACATGGATCAAACTGTCATGTGAAACAATTTTTACAAACGATAATGGCAAAAATCTAACGTGTTGTTTGTGTGCAATTCAGTCGTTCTAAAAATCATTTTAAAAAATCTGTCAAATGGGTCGTTTAAACACAGAATGGAAGTTGCTCAATCAATTTATAGGTAAATGTAAACAGGTGCATGAAAGGCCGGGGGTTTATCTGCTTGCCACAGAAACAAAGGGAAAAAATAGCCCCAGCACTCTGCCATAAACCAGTAACACCCCAGCAACACTGCCATAAACCAGTAACAGACTATACTGCTCTATCTGTAAAATAAAACACAGAAATGTCCGTTACACATATTTGCGCAAATATCTGATAGGCCACCGTCAAGGCCTTTCTGCATATGGTGGTTCTAACTCTAACAATGAGAGTCCCAATGTTGGGTCATATATATATGTTTTTAAATTGAGAGCCAAACTTACCTCAGGAGACACCCCTTACAGTCTCCAAAATGGCTGCTGTGGAACAACTTCCCCTCTCAGCTGCTGCTCCCAGAGATGCCCACACACAGTACAGACACAAAATGGAAGTCGCTCAATCAATTTATAGGTAAATGCAAATTGGTCGTTTAAGCGCATCGTCTGAAACTAAAGTGTGATGTGTGCCCAACATAATGTGTTTGGAAGTGTGGTGGGTGGTAAGTAATTTTAGCACTTTTTGGAGCTTTTTAATGTGATGTCCTATATTATACTTCTGCTTATATCACTTAAAATATAGGTTTATAAATCAGCAATGAAGTAATATGCAATCTCTTAATGTTTCTATCACACAAGTCGCTGTTCTGTGCCGTTTTAATGGGAGGAAAGGACAGTTTGCTATATGTGTCATGGTCACAGTATTTGCTATCAATGATGCCATCTACAGGACAGATTATGCATGACATGACACCACTAGATTAGTGCTAGGCTGAACATTAGCAGAAATTTTATCGCCCTTCCAAAAATGGTCTGTGATTCTGTAAAGCAATTCCATAGTGTAGAAGGTTTCCAATACCTAGGATTTTTAAATATTCTTCTAAACATTCTACACCATAATCTGGTTGATCCATTAATAATCTTATAGTGCCATATTCAGACTTGGTAATGACAGTCAGTAAACCAGTGCAGGCGCAGTAAATGGAATTTTGCATCAGACCTCATCTGTGGGTGGGATCCGTAATGGTAATCACACTGTAAGGGCATTCCAAAGCCCTTATGTGCCTATACGTGCGCTACTGCAAGTGGAATAGTGTAAAGTAGGATTCTGCATTTGAAAGGGCCTTATGTGCAGGGGTGGTTTAGGGATGTGCCCTCTCCTCTCACTTATAGAATCTGGGTAGGAAGGTAACATATGGAATCTGCTATAAAATCTTGATTAGGTCCATAATGTGTTAAGGTGGCAATAAACAATGCAGATTATCGTTCCCAGCAGGAGCCTCAAAAGGTCCTGATATCTATGCCACTCACATCTCCTGACAAAAGAGGGAGGAGCTGCAGAGATTGACAGGAGGTCTTTGCACCTGCAGACCAATAGGCATCTAGCCTATTGGCTCTCTGGAAAAAAAAAAAAGAAAAAGAAACGCTTCGGACAACATTGTGTGGCCAGGAACCAAAGAAGGGGCTGGATCATTTATAAGTGCTAGAAACCCCCCCTACAGCAGCTTCTCTACCCTCGAGAGTCCAATAACTCTACAACCAGCAAGTACAGAAAAGAGAGGAGTGGGTAGAAAAAAAACAGTGCTAAGGGTATTAGTGAGTGTATAAAACAAAAACCGCTTATAAACGTAACATGCAAGCAACACAATGCTTCGCACACAGGTAAATGTAAATCTAGAGTTAGGACCACCATATGCAGAAAGGCCTTGACGATGGCTTATCGCATATTTGCACAAATATGTGTAACGGACATTTCTGTGTTTTATTTGACAGATAGAGCAGTATAGTCTGTTACTGGTTTATGGCAGTGTTGCTGGGGCTATTTTTCGCTTTGTTTCTGTGGCTAGCAGACTAACCCCTGCCTTTCCTGCACCTGTTTACATTTACCTATAAATTGATTGAGCAGCTTCCATTCTGTAAATGTAAATCTAAACGGTCATATGGTAAGCGAATTTCATGAATAAATCCACAGCTACCACTGAGATTCCTAGTGTACTTGTGCTCCAGAAAGACAGCGACATACAGGGGAGAGAAGAAAATATTAGAAAAATGTTGACTTTTGATGTCTAAACTTTAAAATATATAATTTTACTAATATTCATGAAATGCATCAAATAACAAAAATTACACCCGACACCTTCACTACAAGTAGCAGCAGGATCCTTGACGCGTTTCGGGTCTTGGCCCTTTATCGGAAGTGTGGCCAGGTCCAAAGTGTGGGCGGAGTTACTCTGTCTGACTCCATTATAATGGGCTAGTACAGCAGTAATGTAGTAATGAAATCTCTGCACATCATGTGAAATTGATTGTCAATCAGTGTTGCTTCCTAAGTGGACAGTTTGATTACACAAAAGTGTGATTGACTTGGAGTTACATTGTGTTGTTTAAGTGTTCCCTTTATTTTTTTGAGCAATGTATTTTTTAGCATGTCATAAGATACAGTCATCGGATGCAAGCTTTTGCCTGTTTTATTGCAGTTAAGAAAAAAAATAATACCATGCACTACAGTTATTTTTGGCCAGATCACCTGATAATCGCTCTAGTGTATAACCACCTTAACTAGCTTTATATAGTAACCAGCACTGGCCCTCCAGCTGTCTTTGGTCAATAGTAGATGGAGACCTTTTTATGCTGATTGAAAGCTTCTTTTTTTTGTCGGAGTGTTAGGGGCTGAGTTAGAGCTACACTTTAACCTTTTATTTAGGTGGAAGTGTAGAGCGGAGCAATACCATGATGACCTGCAAGGGGAGGCAATTTTACATTGTGACACCAGAATTAGAATTGAGAGGTGAAGTTCTTAGCACAACTCTGTTTTGTAGCTTAAACATAGTGCTATGCAGTGTGTGAGGTCTGTGGGCAAAAGTGAAGTATTTCCTTACATGCAAAAGAAATCTAGTTAATTAGCTTCCCTTACTTTAAAAAATCGTTTAGCTGAGCTCTACACTTGCACCTTTTTGCCTTTACCCCAAACTCTGCAGCAGGGCTGTAATATCGTCTTCTCTTACCTGGAGCAAACTGGGTAGTTCTCAACAGATTAGTCTCATTTGGATGGTTCATTTTCAGTATTCATTATAGATGATATGCTCAAGTGCTTTTGCATAGTTCACACTTTTAAAGGTTTTACATGGCCATGTGTTTAATTACAGAATCATTATTACCTTCCTCAAATAACAAAGTAACATGTGTAATGCCAGCAATTCACATGAAAAGTCTGTCTAAAAGCATTGTTGAAAAATCCCAACTGACTAAAATAAGGATTTCGGGCTAGAACCGCACTTTTCTCAAGAAATTGTTTATTTTTATCTCCTCTTTTACACAACATAGTTACATAGTTGATGAGGTTGAACAAAGACACCAGTCCAAGTTCAACCTATTTTTTGATCTCCTGCGATCCCTATATTTATATTTGAAGTTAATCCATATGAAGCAACCTCCAAACTGTTGCAATCAGGAAAAATAAATAAATAAATATCCCTGCTGTCCCAAGATGATGTCCTATTTCTCCCTGGCTCCACTACTGTCCTTTATTAAAATTAGCGGTCCTGATAACCCAGGATGTCCTTTTCTGCTAAAAACGTATCTAATCCTTTCTTAAAAATATCAAGTGAATCTCCCATCACAACCTTTGATGGCAGTGACTTCACATCCTGACTGCCCTTACTGTGAAGAACCCTTCCCTGGCAGTGACTCCACACCCTGACTGCCTTTAATGTGAAGAACCCTTTCCTTTGCTGGTTGTAAAATTTATTTTCCTCTAACCTTAGTGGGTGCCCCCGTGTTCTGTGTACAGTCCTTGGGGTAAAAAGTTCCTTTGAAAGTTTTCTGTATTGACCCATGATGTATTTATATATATTGATCCTATCTCCTCTTAGACGCCTCTTTTCTAAAGTAAACATGTCTAAACTGGCTAGCCTTTCCTCATAGCTCAATGACTCCATACCCTTCAACAATTTTGTTGCCCTTATCTGAACCCTTTCTAGTTCCAAAATGTCTTTTTTATGGATTGGTGCCCAGAACTGAACTACGTATTCAAGATGAGGCCTTACCAATGATTTATATAGTGGCAAAATTACACAGTCTTCCCTTGCATCTATGCCCCTTTTTATGCATGCTAATACTTTATTGGCCCTTGCAGCTGCTGCTTGGCATTGAGCACTATTGCTAAGTCTATTGTCCACAAGCACTCCCAAATCCTTCTCCATTAAAGATTCTCCTAAATTTACCCCGTTTAATTTATAGATTGCATGCTTGTTTTTGATCCCTAAATGCATAATCTTACATTTATCTATGTTAAACCTCATCTTCCATTTGGTCGCCCAATCCTCTAGTTTACTCAAGTCCCTCTGCAAGGACGCTACATCTTGCTCAGATTCTATTACCTTACATAGTTTAGTGTCATCTGCAAAAATGGAAAACTTGCCCTCTAAACCATCACCAAGGTCATTAATAAATATATTAAAAAGGTCTGGTCCCAGCACAGAACCTTGAGGTACACCTCTTAAAACTTTTGACCAATTAGAAAAAATTCCATTTATCACAACTCTCTGTTCCCTATTCTCCAACCAGTTTTTGATCCAAGTACAAATGTTGTTTCCTAGACCCAGTTCCCTTATTTTGTTGACCGATCTATTGTGTGGCACTGTATCAAAGGCTTTGGCAAAATCTAAGTAGACCACATCTACTGCACTACCCCGGTCTAAGTTCAAACTAACTTTCTCATAGAAGCTAATTAGGTTAGTTTGGCATGACCTATTTTTCATGCTGATTCCCACTAATAATCTTATTGCACATCAAGAAATCCTGTATATAAATCCCTTCGTATACATCATTCCATTTATACTGCCCGTGGAGGGGAGCAGCATGAGTTATTTGGATGATTTTATTTGAGATTTTTTGAGGCCCCCATAGAACCCATTTGATCTTTTAGCCCTATTTACCAACACCTCAGGAGCACTTTTCCACGCACTATTTATTTTATTATACTCTTGTGTGATGTAGTTGTTGCGGCAATCACATTTTCATCACTAATACAGCCGACAGCTGCGGCCTCAGCGCTGATACATTTTTAATAAAGAATATTTTAATTCCAGCACGGGCACAATGTCGAATTTTCTTATTTTGGCAAAGTACCTGCTGTGGGTAGGGTTAGGCTGCGGGACAGGCAAGGTTAGAGTGTGGAGATTCATTGCCGCTAAGTGATTTGTGGAAAGACAGATCATCAGAGCGGAGGATTACACTCGTAAACATAACTACTAACATACATATAACCAGAGCGGCTTTGTGGGGGTCTCAGTAGGGCCTAGCTCATGCAGAATCTATTCTTTTTGTTCTGGCATTACAGTGGAGGCAGATAAAGGACAGGAGTCATGACTGTGGACCATATGAAGGACTATTGTACTGCAGTGGGGCAGATATATCAACTTATTATCTAAATGAGCACCTTTTTATACAAAAAAAAAAGCTCTGCGTACTCCCTATACATATGAACACATTGTATACCAATTACTGAAGAGACATGACATCAGGCAAGCTGTTACACATTCTATGTTACCTAGGTTCTGCTATTAAGGCAAAATTAAATAAATTGTGGTAGAACTGCGCTGTATTTAATGCTTGCTGCCGTTCTCTGCCCCAGGAGGGTCTACTCCCCCCACATAAAAATGCAGCGCTAGCATATCAGGCAAATGTGGTAAATGAGTGAAAAAAAAAACCACTTTAAATAATGGTCCAACAAACTCAATCGTCTGGATGATTTTAAAGCCTAGATAAGAAATGCTAAAAAAAAGCGGGGATAAAAACAAAATTGTTTTAATACATATTGTAATTCACAAAAAAACCAACATAGATAAACATCTTAAAAAATTAATACAACTCTTTACAGTGTAAAAAAACCCAGTAGTGGTATAACGTACCCTGCGGATGTCAGACACCACGTGTAGGCAAACGGCAGAAAGGAGCTCCAGGAGGCCAGATGTCAGCAATGTCGGCATGGGGGACAAGGTAAGCAGAACCACATGTACCGGAAAAATCCACCAGCTGACGCGTTTCGGACAGACCTGTCCTTTATCCCCGCTTTTTGAGCATTTCTTATTTAGGCTTTCAAGTCATCCAGACGATTGAGATTGTTGGACCATTATTTAAAGGGGGGGTTTTTTCACTCATTTACCACATTTGCCTAATATGCTAGGTTCTGCTATTGTCTAGCCACATCCCTCAGCTAAACCAGGGAACACACTGGCAAGTTACAGTAACGATCCAACATTGTTGCTGCTATAGATGATGTACCTGATGTTGTAGCGTACATATTGAAAGGATCCCCCACTGGATCGCCCTTCATTTTTTTCCCATCATGCAGTGCTGCTTCTATCTTGTGAAAGACATCGGCATTGCAAAAATTAAGACCTTCCAAAAATCAAAAATGAAATGATTAGATGATACTGCAGCATCGTTGGACAGTACACACTGGGAAGACATCTACTGAGACTGTGGTTTGATTATGTGACCTGCACAATTATCAGCAAAAAAGCCCCAGTATGTGCCCAGCATAAGCCTTGGGAATATCTGTACCAGGATATCAATGCAGAGGGCAGACCTAATGATCTTTAAAATGACAAGTGGTCTCTTACACCTCCCTGAAATAAGGAATAAAAATGGCAGTGCTGCACAAAAGTATCAGCCATTGTTTGTAATGATTGCATATATAGTCCTAGGTTTAGTGATATCCAACATGCTGACAGTGAGATTGGCCGAAAAAGGGACTTAAGTTACAGAAATTGAATAATCATTTAAGATTTTGCTTCATCCCTGCAGCGTCTTACTCATTGGCTGCCAACAACCTGTTCAGTGACCATACTTGCATGTAGACACAAAGACTTTGCATTTCAAAGACATAAAACAAACACAGGTGCTTATTTAGTCAACAACACAAATACTAATTGTGTAATGTAACAAAACTTCATTGTGTATCTCAATGACTTAGAAAAAAAACAATATTATCTAGTAAACAGGTTTGTCTTTGTTTCACTTGTTATAATACTGGAGCCAGAGTCCTGACTGTAATTGATCTATATCTCCTGTATACATGTTCTCAAATTTTGAAGCCTAATACCTGTAGCCCGATGACTCACATTAGCACAGAGCATGTTGAGAGTCAGTGACCTCTTACTGCTAGTGACTGTAAGGACAGGGCTGCATGTGACAGGCTGTGTCATGAAAAAATATCCCAATTGGAGTTTACAAGCACAGTTTCTATTATTTGTATTATAGGCTGTCATAATGTAAGCAGAGCAGCCTGGACCCATATTATCTAGTGGTGGCCCACTGATCTAAACCAATATTGACTGGCCTGGGGGGGGCTAATGCCTCTACAGAATTGATAATATACACAATTATAGACTAAGGGTCTGTGTCCTTCTTTACATCATGGTTGACTACTTTTGCAAATAAATATCAGGAAGATTGTAAGCGCGCTATCAAGGCGCTGCACCAAAGGGGTGTGTCCTGTAGCCCCAAAAAGGTGTGTCCTATGAATAGCTCCACCCATAGGTGTATCTAGCACTGCCAGGAAAACTATTTTACAATAAAAATGTCAGTATTTATTGATGATTAAATTGTCAGTGAATACTTTCAGTACTATCTTTATAGAAAAGCTAAAAGTGATGCTGTAGCTGATTAACAAGATTCTTTCATTACATCTTGGGAGGTGTGTCCTGTGAATAGCTCCACCCATAGGTGTATCTAGCACTGCCAGGAAAACTATTTTACAATAAAAATGTCAGTATTTATTGATTATTAAATTGTCAGTGAATACTTTCATTACTATCTTTATAGAAAAGCTAAAAGTGACGCTGCAGCTGATTAACAAGGTTCTTTCATTACATCTTGGCCTCCATGAAATTGGTCATCTCCATAGACCTCAATGGATGAAATAGAATCAGGGAGATTACCAAACACTTCAGGGAGTCAGGGAGATCACCCAATCTTAAGGAATTCTCATTGATATTCAGGGAGAGTTGGCAACCATGCTTTACATCTGCACCCTAATTTTAATATATCAAACTTAGTAAAATAATTAGGCCACACCCTTGTCATCCTTCCCCCAAATCTTTAATTACAATTTTATAATATATATATATCTCCACACACACACACACATACACACAATGCATAGTAGATGTCAGGTTCTGCAGTAATTCCCAGGAGTTCCGTTGCTATGGAGATGTTAGGCTGTGTCACATGACCGACAGCTGACATTACAGTTGGACTGCCTCTGCTGCCGCGCACACCCTAGGGAGCACAGCCGCCCTCCATATGCGCGCGCTTACCTCGCGCCGCGTCCGTCGCCTGGCAACCTGTTCCTTCCCTCCTCTTCCTCCTCCCCTGGGCGAACAACAACAGCCGGTTCGCATTCCGCACTGGGCCAATCGCCGGCCGAGATGCCAGGAACCTGCAGCCAATCAGCGCGCGAGCAGCGTGTCTTCGTACAGCCAATCGGCGCTGCGGTCTGCGCCAGCGCTCCACGTTTAAACGGTTTCTTCTGCTCTGACTGTGACAGTGCGAGCGCAGCGGCTGCGGACCGGAGGATGCCGTCACGGGTGGAGGATTACGAGGTCCTGTACACGATAGGCTCGGGTTCTTACGGCAAGTGCCAGAAGATTCGCAGGAGAGCGGACGCGAAGGTTAGTGGTGTGACGCGGTGCCCCCGAGTGGCCGCTAGGGGGCGGTGTGAGTGCTGTGGCGGAGACTCCTTGGTATAGTATATGACGCAGGTTATTACTGTAGTACTACAAAGCCCAGCATGCCTTATCATGCTCTGTCAGACGTTAGCCGGCCAGTGGATCTCCAGCTGTGGTGAGACTACAATTCCCGGTATGCTGTGCTGCCTGTCAGCTATGTGTGAGCTAGTAGAGCATGCTGGGACTTGTAGTGTGACACTTGGAGTATCCCCCCAAGCATGGACACAGAGTGTAAACATGTCTCTAATTTATTCCTGACTGTCCTGATACAATCACCCTCCTCCTGCTATTATATGAACTCTCCCTTTTTCTTGTACTTCACACTACTATAAACTGCTCCAATCCATACCAATTAAACCCTCTTCCCCCTCCATTGACACTCCATTCACACTCTATTCAGACCCCATTCACCCTCATATTAAGCCCCCCTCCCCCTGGTTCACACCTTATACTTGTTACCTGTGCCTGATCCTCTTTCCTGCAGCAGTGACCCCTCCCCTGCTGCTCTGCCTGCAACTGTACAAAAGAACCTAAGAAACCGTGCAGGTGGTGACTGCTGCTGTGTGCTAATCACCATAATGCTTTGTATAGGTGTGAAGACTAAGCCTTTGTTACATTATTCCATTGTGTGCAGGATTGCAGAAAGACAGAATGACATTTTACCTTTACTGTTTCTATAACATAGGGAGCCTCCAATTCTAATGATTCTGTATGGAACTTGACTGTTTCTGGATCTCTTTTGCTTTTTTTATTTTGACATATTTGCTTACAGTAAGCAAATAGTGTTTTTATGTTTTGTAGTCTGTATATCTTACACTCGTGTAATATCTTTAATGTTAAAGCTGTGCACAGTAATACCCCTTTCACACTGAGGCATGGAGCTGGGAATAACCCTGGTTGGATGTCTGTGTGAATGGGTCAATGCAAGGGGTGTGCCCCTGGTTGCAGGGTTATTTCCAGGCTGGACACAGATACACTGCAGTGTAAAAGGTGTTCCTGGGATCCATAGAAAGTACCTAAATTGGGGGATGGGAACTGCTCTTTCTCTGCAGGGACAGGTCCAGTGTAAATAGGCAACAACCAGGGATTTAACCGGGACATTTGTGTGCTGTTAGAAACCGTGTTCATTATCCTGTGTGGGACCCAGGATTTTGGTGTGCAGGAGTATTAGTTTCTTCAGAATGGTTTATTTTAATGTCCTAACAGATTGTGTGTATATTACACAAAATGGTGGCCGCTCAAATTCATTTGTAGTTTTAATATAGACCGGTGCCTGAAAGGCCGGGGTAATCTCTACAGAAACAGACTACCCCTGCCTTTCATGCACCTGATTATATTAACCTGTTAATTGATTAGAGGAGTAACCATATTGTGTTATGTCTGGTATCAGCAGCTCAGGGGATGTGGGTCCACAGAAGCCGTTTTGGATGCTTTAAGTGGTGGTAAATCTCAATTTAAAAACATGATATACAACACATAATATGGACTGCTGTTGTTTAGAGTTGGGACCACCATCGCAGAAAGGCCTTGAAAGTGGCTAAATTTGTAAATATCATATATTTACAACTCTGTGTAACTGACACTTCTGCATCTTATTTTACAGATAGGGTTTTAATCTAGGCCTCAAATCTATTTTATGGATACATACAAATAAAAAGATAATTATTTTTATTTTCACATTCCCCTTGTAATGGGTAAAGCAAAACTGTAAAACTAAATTCCCTTTTCCAGCTGTTAGTATGGAAAGAACTGGACTATGGCACAATGAGCGAGTCGGAGAAACAGATGTTGGTTTCTGAAGTGAATCTCTTGCGGGAACTGAAACACCCAAATATCGTCCGCTACTACGATCGCATCATCGATCGGACAAATACTACTCTTTACATTGTGATGGAATATTGTGAAGGTGGCGACCTGGCCAGTCTTATTGCAAAATGCACTAAGGAAAGGTAAGTTTCCAGTACATTACCGTGTATAACATGGTACGTCTCTGTAATATTGCGTGTACTCTACATGTATACAAAAAATTAAATCTGCACCAACTCTTCCCTATGCGCGTTTCAGGCAGTATCTGGAAGAAGACTTCATACTGCGTGTGTTTGCCCAGCTTGCCTTGGCTCTTAAGGACTGCCACAAAAGAACGGATGGTGGTCATACCGTTCTCCACAGAGACCTGAAACCTGCCAACATATTTCTAGATGCCAAAAAGAACGTGAAACTCGGTGACTTTGGTTTGGCCAGAATACTGCACCATGACACCAGTTTTGCAAAGACATTTGTTGGCACCCCGTACTACATGTCCCCCGTAAGTATGGCCTTTGATATGGAGTGGCTGACGCTGCTGTGTGCATTAAGACTCTTAAAGATCTATAATCACAATCTAATATATTAGAAAGGAGTTGTGCTGGTTTTCCAATCTTCTGAAGTGCTTGTGTGTGAATCGAATTAGATTTTCGTGCGTCTTGCATATATGGAGAGTAATGTCTGCTGGACGCTATCCCTGGCGACTGAAGCGTTGGTTGGATCATTCATGAATTCTGAACAATCTGGTTTTCTTTTCAGGGTTTTCGATTGTTTCCCAACAAATGGGTCCAATAAATACTACAATATAACTGTGCCGCTCAGCCTGATTCTCGTATAGTCTGCAGCCGGCATTAGGAGTCAAAGCTGAGACTTCTAGGTGCATCTGTTAAAGTTCTTGACCTGTTAAAGGGACAAAAACTGAGATTTGCGGTAAAATGCTACCCAAGCAACATAATGTGACCATATATACTAGGGACCGGATCCTGCCGTGTTTATCCAATGCCAGATCATATTGATCAGGGAGATGTCCCTCTTGCGGTTTTAGGCTAACGTCTATCTTATCTTGTAGTATCTGGTAAATGAGGGTCCAAATGGAGAGAGAGAGAGATAGAGCCTTAAGTATTAAAAAAGAAAGTCTAAGGGCCAGCTTTACTAATCTGCGGGAACGGAAAAGTGAAGATGTTGCCCATAGCAACCGATCAGATTTTAAGTGACATTTTCCAGTATGTAATAGGAAAGTGAGAGCTACAATCTGGTTGCTATAGGCAACATCACTTCATTTCCCACAGCTTAGTAAATCTGGCCCTAAATCTGTGCACCCTTTTTGGGGATCACATTGCCATAACGCGTATACTCTATGCTATTATCACTCGGCAGCTGAATGACCTGAACCTCTCTTCTCCCCAGTGGGTATTATGTCCCAGCATGCTGCAACAGCACAAACATCGCTCGTAGAGCATAATCCGTCCTTTAAAAGCATCCGCAATGCTGAAGCGTAGCTCTGCTAATGCCAGATACTGGCGGTTACTGGAACGACTGACCGGTGGTGGCTTCGAGAGAAGTTAACATTGCTCCTGTTTCTAGGTTTGGTTATCACAAACATGACTTGTGTTTTCTAGGAGCAGATGAATAGGATGTCTTACAATGAGAAGTCTGATATATGGTCTCTGGGCTGCCTTCTCTATGAACTCTGCGCACTTTCGTGAGTAACATGAATGTATATGTATCGCAATGTGTTCTTTCTCCTTTTCCTCAATGACTTTACCTTGATTTCTCTAGTCTGGCCAACCGGAGACTCTCCGGGTGTTGTGTAACTGCAGCTCCCAGCATGCTCTGCCAGGCATCGGCTATGCCTATGCCGGGAGTCGTGGCTTCACAACGCTTGGATAGCGGCAGGTTGTCCATTTGTGAAGTTCTGATGTACACCTGTCTGTCTCTATGGTGCCTTATTGCACCGTGTCGCTGAAGCAATGAATTTCCCATTTTTTAAAGGCCGCCATTCACTGCTTATAATCAAAAAGAGCTGGCAGAGAAGATAAGAATAGGAAAGTTTCGCCGAATCCCGTATCGTTACTCCGAAGAACTGAACCAGATTATTACGAAAATGTTGAATCTAAAGGTGAGCTGGAATTGGGTTTGTGAACTGGGGAGTCGCAATAAATACAGGAGAAAAATGATGCGATTATGCAGTGTTTGTGAATGCAGGAGGGTTGATAGTCATGTGGTCTTGACTGAAGGGAATGCGGTGTGTGGATTGGCTGTCTGGCACACATGGGCAGCCGGTTATGAGACTGCTGTTGAATATTCGTTAATGGTGAGCTTTAGAGATATATGTGCCGAATATTGAGCTATTGTAGATAACTGGCAATCATAACGTTTATTACATCTATCTCTTATACCCCGTTCAGATTGCCTCAAAATACCGGCTTTTTTGAAGAAAAAGCCGGCTTCTAAAGGCATTCTGAACGGGCAAATTTCAAAAAGCCGGCGAAAAAGAAGGGTTTTAGCCGGGTCTGAACACCGGCTTTCAATAGCCGGGTTGGCGCGTTCAGACTGGGTTAAAAAGCCGGCTTTTTCACTGCAGCTGGCTTTTTTTTAACCAAAAAAGCCGGTGTTTTCAGCTCTGTCTGAACGCACCAATTTTAAATCTCAAAAATTCTTCCCCCCTGCCTAAAAAGCCTGCTTTTTTTAGGCAGTGGCAATCTGAACGTGGTGTTAGTCTTTGCTAGAAGTTTAGTTTGTTATGAATATTTATATTTCTGCTCAGATGTGAATTATTCAAAGTAACTTGTGGTTATGATTGGTTAACCACGATTCTTTTTATAGCCGGTGAGGGCTGACGTGTCCAGGTTGTAATTTTGGCATGCTTCTATGATTTATGGAAGGGCCGCAGCAGTAACACCCGTGTAACAGGATAATACCCCTCTGTGTGACACTTGTGCAGCCGGCAATAGACCTGTTGTGATCCCTTTATGAAGGGTTGATGGGATGTTATAACCACTGTCCTATGGTTTCTGTAACAGGACTATTTGAGACCCTCCATTGAGGAGATTTTGCTGCACTCCCTGTTAGTAGATTGTGTTGCGGAAGAGCAGACCAGGATATCTGAGAGGCGGGCGCGACGTTCCGCGGACCAGGAGCGGCCTCCGCAGCCAGACGCCGTGCCCGCTGAAATGCGGCTGAAAGAACAGCATATGCTCGTACGAGAGAGAGCGTTAAGGGAGAGGGAGGACCGGCTGGAGCGTAAGTTTCCTTACTATGTAGCTTATAAGAAAGCAATGAAAAACATGATCACCCAGAGATTGTTATGCTATGGGAACCGAATGAACTAGTGGGAAGGAAATATATCGCCAACTAAACGTGATAGAGGCTGTGTTCCTGAATGTAAGGGGGGGCTGGATGAGCTCAATGGAAATGTACGTACACACCCTTCTATGGTGGTACTAAGAGTAAGAGGGGAAAGCGATCCAGATAAGCTGCGTTACTTATTGTTTTTTGGTTAAAAAAAAGCAGCTTGAAAGTAATTGTGTATTCATTAATGTTCCAATATTGGCAAATCTTTTGGCTACTCTTGGCCAGTTATGGGCATTGTCTACTCTACTGGACCCATCCCTGCATTCAGGCTCATGTGCCAGTTGCTGTCTCGGGGGATGAGGGGGGAGTAATGGCACAAACCCAAGTTCTAAATGCTCTTATTCATGGTCTATAGTCCCATTGTACTAATAATGCTGCACAACAGAAGGCGTTTATTAGTGACCCTTCATAATATCGCTTGAATTTTCTATGTGTAAGCACCTGACAGGTTTATTAAATGGTATAAGGAAGGCGGCTTGTGACGGAGTTATGGCACATTCCTTGCTGTAGTACTGGCCTCATGGTGATCAGCATTAGCAGAGCACTGAATTAAACTATTCTGTTTTTCAGAGCGTGAGAGGGAGCTTTGTGTGCGGGAGAGACTGGCAGAGGATAAATTGTCCAGGTAAGATCAGGCACCTATCATGTCTCTAAGGGTTGGTGGATCATGGTCTATGGTTAATCCAAACGTCGATGTCCAGTGCAGCATTGAGTATGTCCGGAGGTAATCCTGGTGGTGATGCAGGAAGAGTGTAATGTTTATTACCCTTCTGTTAGTGACTTTGAAATGCCCTTCAGGTTCAGAACATTTAGTTTGCTGTGTGGAAGTCTCAAACATGTGAGCACTTTATGCATTGGTCAGGTGGATAATGTAACCTCTCTCTCTCCTCTCTTGCAGGGCTGAAAGCTTGATGAAGAACTTTAATTTCATGAAGGAGCGTTACTATGGGGCTGCCCTAGAGAATGGGCTAGGTATGAGAGCGGACCGGAAGCCTTTGGGATGTTTAATAGATTGGGACAACTGCCCTGTATAGCGCCCTCTTCATTATTTTATTGCATGCACTTTTATATTTGTCTATATGTTGTCCTGTTTGTGTATTTCTTAAATAAATGTATTTTTGTAGAATGTGTGTATTCTCTTGGCGGCTATGCAATGTACCGCGGTCAGGGAATTGATATTAAACAAAATTAACAGTAAAAAAAAACAAAATACAGTCAGAAATCTCACTCTTCTGTCTTTGTTCTTACAGCTGTTAGTTACTCGTGTGGGCTTTTTACAATGCTTTTAATCAATGTCTTGTGCTCTGTTAATTGTGTATAATCATTGCAATGTGATATAACTTTTTACGTCCATGCCACAAATCACCATCACCCCCCATGTATATATGGACTTGGCACTATGCCGCTATGGTTACACTGCAACAAATCTCAGTTACTCTCTAGACTAATATTCAGATAATCCGGGATCTGCTGTGAATGTGCTGCGCTGGCTGGAGGACTTTCAAATGCGACACAAAGCCTGTTGGACTACAAATATCATTACATTTTATTTTTTAATAAAATTTTTTTTTTTTTTTTAAACTTAAACCTTTTAATCTAAAATTAAGGATCCTTTTTTCGTAGGTGGAATGGCACGGTCTACATCTAGTCTTGCATTAGACCAAATAGAGCGTATTCTTGCATGTGCCACACACCTTTTGGAATATACTGAGTGGTTATAAATAGAGAAACAATAAAGGTCCTTTTCATGATGGATATGTTTTACAGACTGAAAGTTGCTGGACAACTATGCATCAATATCCACCGATTCACCTGATTATCTTGCTGTGGGGGTTCCCTTAAACCACTCTCTATGCTAGGGTTTAGGCATGATCTGAGTTTACTTGTATGACAACGGTCAGGAGCCATGTTTGTTCATAACGACACAAGCTTCTGCTATATGCGTGTGTGTATCCGTGACTAGACAGGAAAAAGATTTTGCTTCAACACGTAACCTGATCAAGCTTGTACACGTTTTTATAGTTGTCCGGCTCTGAAGCGATTCCCCGTAATCACACAATAGATGGTAGATCCGGAATATCAGGCAATCAATCTACAACGTTTGGTTACTTCCAAGCGAGCGCTTTTCCAGACTGTTTTCCATGGAGAGCCTTTATATATCAGAGTATAGCTAGGCTGTAGTGTTGATCATAAATAAGGCTCATGAGAAAAATGTGGTCTAAGCTGACGTTTTATTTTGCAGGCCCTTCCTTGGATCAATCCTCTACAAGGAGTAAGAAGCACGTCCACTTTGGCAGTGAAAGTAAGGAGAATCGCAGCGGGGGCCATTACCCCTCCACTCAGGAGAAGTGCACCGAGCTAAAGCATCGCCTCCAGAGCGCCAACATGCGAGCGCAGGCTCTGTGCGAGCTGGAGAAGAACTTTCAGCTGAAGAGCCGCCAGATGTTAGGCATGCGCTAAGGTCCGCCCACTGCGGCGCAACCGGCGCCCATCTCATAATGCCTTTACACTGTTAGGTTTTACTTTAAATCCTTTAAGGAAAAACTAGTTTTATGAAGCTACTTAAGTTATTTCAGGAAATTTAATATATTTTCACACAAATATTACTCATCAATTTGTTACAGAAATCTGTGCCACCCATCGCGTTTTTGAAAGGAGATTTTGTAAATCCCTGGGGCCAGATTTACTAAACTGCAGGTTTGGAAAAGTGGAGATGTTGCCCAAAGCAACCAATCAGATTTTGGCTCTCACTTTCCTGTTTCATTCTAGAGAATGTCAGCCACAATCTGATTGGTTGCTATGGGCAACATCTCCACTTTTCCAAACCCGCGGCTTGGTAAATCTGGCTCCTGGTCCCTGTGTGTGATCTAGAACATGAATAACATCAAAGTTTTTATTTTGTTGTAAGTATTTGAAACCCCGACACATTTTTTTTTTTTTATGTACTGTTACTACCTTGTTTCTTCACGGCTTTGTACAGTTTCCTCTGTGAAGTTTATACTTTGTGAGCTATGAACGAGTGCATTATGACTATGAGAGTGTATGATATGTTTTTGGTAACAAAACAACCGTTAAAACTGTGTTTGTCGATTTGTGTCCTTGTTTATCACGTTACAGCGATGTTGCAGGTGTTTTTAGTCCTGTGAATTCATGCCTTAGCCATTACTGATAAGCCCCCTGTCACAGCAGGAGCTGTACAATATACGTAGTCTACACCTTTAGGGCCGGCTTCAGACTTGCGTACGTCGGGCTACTAACACACGCAATGTGCATAAGTGGTCTTATTTTAATGGAGGCCCCCAAATGTTACGCTAGTGTCACGTTAGTAACAGTGTATCTGGCATCGTATGGAACTTAGGGCCATATCCAGAGCTATGGGTGCCTGCTTATCTACGCTCGCCGTAGTCGTAAAAATGCAGTTTTGTGTGTTCTGCGCATGTGTGCGGCAGATGTTACGACCAGAGACTCTGAACTACGGACGAAGTGGCGTGCCAGACATACGACACCTGTAATTACGCTTCGGGGGGGGGCATTTATAAATCGTACAGTATGGGCGCTTAGCAGCGTAAGTATGTTCAGCCATTACGCCTGTTACGCTGGGAAAAGTTAAGGTAGGGTTTGGAAAGCGTAAAACAGGAAAAATACGGACGATCGAGGGGTGCGCATAGTATTTACGGACGTGTGAATACGCTACGCGTTGAAACGTAGAGTGAACGTAGGTCTGGATCTTGCCCTTAGTTCGGTACGATGACGTTTCCAAGGAAATGGCAGTTGTACAATGTGGGAGGGGGCTCCCTCGCTGGCGCGGATCAGCGGATGTATGGACGGCCGAGCCACATGTTTTACGGCCGGCTTATAATAGTCAGCTGCCATTAAGCCTGCGCGAGAGGGGGGGGGGTGGGGTGACAGGGGGCGTGCATTCCTCTCTGTCGGATGGACAGACCCCCCTCCGCACATATGGAAAGTGTGGGGGGAGGAGTCTGGATCCGGTCCTTAGGGTCTCCTTCAGACTGGAGAACACAACAGCCAACTTGATCTATATCTCGCCACACACCGGCAACTGTCTGATTCATACGTATATACAATGCACGGGCTGGTGATCAGACGCTAGGAGCTGCGTTACAATGCACTGGGAATACAGAATGGCTTCAGCTTTATCCTTCAACCTGCCTGAGCCCTGGTCTAACTCCTAATGGTGATCACACACCAGAAGCTGTAAAAAAAATATGAAAAGAAAATATACAGATGAGCGCGAATATGCCCCAATCTGTGCCCAGCTGACCACAAATTGCACGCGAATTACTCGCACATCTGATTATTGAAAATTCACATTACAGCAAAAAAAAAAAAAAAGATATCTGTTCTCGAGCAAATCTATGTAGCAAATGATTTATTGTAAGGAGCTCAGCACAGATAAGTAAATTACTCATCAAACCATGGAAGCAGTTTGTACAAACCTGAGGATACGGGAGGATAATAGAATTATTCAGGAACAGGAGAAACGCGTCAGCCGATGGTGCCAGAGACAAGGACGTTGTCAGACCTTCCACAGCCCAGGGAGAGGCCCAACCTCCGTTACCTTCATCAAACCTTTGATTTCAGTCAGGACTCCAGGAAACTGATTGTCTCACTGAGGGATAAGCTCTGAGCACGGTCACAGATTTAGCTTTATCCCTATGTATTAATACAACCTGTGTCTCTCCAGGAGTTCTAAAACTACATGTCCCAGCATGCTTTAACTGCCCAGGCAGAGCTGATACCCCACAAAGCATGCTGGGACAGGGGAGCCACCGGTCGGCTATGCCCAGTAACTAGAGCTGCTTATTTATATTGATAATGTAACTTCCTGTCTTGTAAAAGCTTCTGAGACGACCTCATTCATAGTACAGCTCAAAGAGAGCTTGAAATCCTTCATTATGCTCTTTAGATGCTTGTTCACATGGCTATTTAGGCCAATAGGCAAAGAATGCGCACTAGACCTTGGATGAACCGTTGTAGACGGCTGCATTGCTCTGTGGCCCATTCACTTTGCATTGTGCAGAGTGGGGGTGATGCTGATTAATGATTTGTGTTTTCTAAGGTCCTATTTCAGCTAAACTCCGTTCCGTTCACCGCTTGTTAACCAGAGCTTCGCTCACACAAGGAAGCCACGTGAGCCAGACCTCTACATTCACACGTGCTCTATATCATAACACTTACCGGTTCCCTTCCTCGCTGTGCAAATAGAAGTTTAGGGCTAAAGTGATAAAAGGAAAGGCAGAGATGTTGCCCATAACAACCAATGAGATTCTAGCTCTCACTTTCCTATTAAATACAAGAGCATGTAAGCTAGAATCTGATTGGTTGCTATGGACAACATCTACATTTTAACTTTTTCAGTTTAGTAATTCTAGCCCTTAGAGTTGAATAACTACAGCAAGGCCCAAAGCCAACCAGGCGTTGTAAAACTACATGTCCCAGCATGCTCTAGGGGCCTCTATCTGGCAAGCGTTTGTTATTAATCATTTAAAATGTATTTATATTATATATGTATTGTATTATACTCTTTACAACGTTTCAAACATTAAAAATAAAAGAAAATACACCCATAAAACGCATCCCATCCCCCTTTCTCTTTAGAGGTCTCTGTCAGTCTGTCTGTGGGGACATGCTCAGCTGTAGCGGCGATTATATCCATTTTATTGAGCCACCCACTATTTGCCCCACTGAGTTTTGTATCTTAGTTGTGAATCTAATTCCTGTGAGGAGCATGTGTGGTTTTACTTTCTTTCCTGATACCCCTTTCACATCACCACTAAAAACCTGGGTTTGTTTGAATGACCCGGGACTCAGACAGGATAAATGAGGCTAAATTCATTCCCCGCTCTAGATTTATTGCATTATGACAGCAGTGATTGCACATATAATAACCACCATTTCCAATATACATTACAGTGAAGAACCCTGCACCGACTGTATTCCCCACATATAATGAGGGATTTCCGAAATAGGGGCATACGAAAGTTCCTTTTGGGATTTCCCTATTTTGAATACTCCTCCATTTTAGATTTTTTTTTTCAAAATGGGTGAGTATACTGGCTACTCACTCATTCCTTTTCAGAAAAGCCGCCGCTACCGCAGGACCCGGACCACGGGAAAGGTGAGTAACCTCTCCAGGGTTAGGGTCAGGCTGCAGGAGAGGGAGTGTCAGGGTAAATCTGCAGGGGAGGGAGGGTCAGGCTGCGGGGAAGGGAAGGTTAGGGTCAGGCTGCGGGGAAGGGAGGGTTAGGGTCAGGGTGCAGGAGAAGGAGGGTCAGGCTGCAAGGGAGGGAGTGTTAGGGTCAGGCTGCAGGAGAGGGAGTGTCAGGGTCAGGCTGCAGGAGAGGGAGGGTCAGGGTGCAGGGGAGAGAGGGTTAGGGGAAGGGAAGGTTAGGGTCAGGCTGCAGGAAGGAAAGGTTACGGTTAGAATTAGGGGAAGGGTTGGGGTAGTTTTCAGGCTTACCTTTCGGAGCACCGCGTTCGGTGGTCTGTGGATAGATTGCTATGCGTCATTGAGGCATAAGCAATCGATATCCCAGCCTATCAAAGTAGTGCCTTTCTTTCCGGGGACGCACACCTCTGCCATACACGTACAGGCACTTTGAGTTGCTGTCACCTTCTCCCTTAGATCATAATAACTTATTATCCCTTAGAGATAAACTACATAACAATTCCCTGAAGGATTTTCTTGGCATTATCTAGATCTAAGGTCATGCTGATAATCTACGTGTCAGTGTCAGTGTCATTCATGTACGACATTTGTTCAAACCTGCTCTATAATCCTTAGCAAATAAAGCAATTCGCTGACACCGCCGAGTGCAAGTTATTACAATGAAAGTGCAGATTCCTCGTCCAACACGTGGGGCACAGCAGATGCAGGAGGATAACCTGTAGCTGGTCCTGGGAATGTGGCTGCTGACTGGGCCGTTCTTGGACAGCAGGACACAAGGAGATTGCTCTTATCTTCCAAAGCTGAGTCACATGCAAGGAAAGCATTATGAGGAGCCTAACGACCGTTCTAACACTAACACGTGATCCTATATTTTCATAGGAATAAAGATAAGAAAACCTTTACTGCTGTTTTGTGAATAAAGCAGCAAGAAATAGAAACATGGGTCCGGATTCACGGTTACGTAGTTTTAGTCTTACGTACGTTGTTTTAAGAATTGCGCTACTACGCCTGTGGCTTACGCAATCTACGTACCATTTCTGTACGTAGATTGTGTAAGCTCGGTCTAAAGACCATGGTCGGCACAGATCTGGTGCTTGTCATTACCTTCTTTAGGTAAAGTGCTGTATGTAAAGCCTTTAATATCAATGGATCAAAGAAAAAGTAGAGCGCATGCACACCAACCGATCATTAGTATTTAGCTTTAGTGGCTTCTAGTCTGTGGCTGATCTTATAACGTTGCTTTGCTTGTTCTGTGGAAAAGGCATTTATGCTGACCTTTATTCTGTGTTTTATGATCTTTACATATATTGATGTTGGTATCGCTGTATCTCCTTACACGAACTGAATTCCCAGCACTTGTTGAGTTCATTGTAACCCACCCACTAAGAGACCATTGCTTTCATGGGGAGTATTGTAGACTGACTAGATGTCTACCTAAACCTTATCTTTTATAGATAAATAAAGAACTCTGGCTCTGATTGGTGCTGGGTGAAAAGAGTTCAGTGTGTCAGATGACATGTCACAGCCAATAAAAGGTTTCCCATATTGACCAGTTCCTGACTATTGAGTTGTGTAATGATGGGCCAGTACAGACCCTAAAACATGACCCATTTCACCAGGTACACAATACTCTCCGCTCCTGACCTTCCAACTGTCACTCACCCACAATACCATAGTAACTGATTGCAGGAAGCTCAGGAACAGAGTATTTTGTACCTGGTGGAATGGGTCATTATGGGGGAACTCTCAGTATGATATATATATAAGTCTGTTAAGAGTGTGACTTGTGTCCTTCTGCAATGGCCAAGTCTGGAAAATGGAATTATCCAGGGGCATTGAATCACCTTCTAATAGTGCAAGATACACCTTCCTGTTCCATTAATGTGTTTGCATTAGCTGTCTACCCTGGTAGATGTTTTCACTGCAGGTATTTCAGCTGCCAGTATAGTTTACATACAAGATATACTGTATTTTGACAATGCTTCTTCAGTGATACTTGTACTACATTGTGTAACCAACTTGTATTGTCCTTACCTGACACATTCATTATCTAAGACAGTCTTGGCTGTGATTTGATATGTCATCATTGAAGCTTATCTTCAGCTGCAAATTTCCAGGAGAGCTTATCATGGTCATAAAACAACAGATCATAAAATGCATAATCTTCTTCTAATTCTCCTGTAACTCTGACATCATGAGTCTCCTGGCTGTGGTCGGCAGCTGGTTTATCTAGAGGTCTCCTCTGTATAAGGATGTGGGGGATGGGATTTTGGGGGCTGCACAGTTGTTCGAGGTGGCACAGTTGTCTGTAGTGAGAGCAATTATCAATGGTCAGTTGTAGTGAAGAGAGAGGATGGCAGGTGTAGAGTCTGTCCTGAATTCTGCTTTTCATATAAGAGTAATAGTTATTCCCACTAAGGAAAGTCATAGAGCTATTTAAGGAATCTGTTAATCCCTACAAGCAGGCAGCAGAACAAGCCACAGTCCATTCCTTCTGCTCAATAAACCATTGACTTGAATGTACAACAGTCTCTTGTAGTTCTACATATCGAATGGAGTGTCAAGCACAGAAAACCAAACCTGCTCTTTACAAGAGATATTCACATTTATTGGATAGATACTGGACAGGTTGCTACAGTCACTACATATAGGTACAATCACGTGTGTGCTTGCATAATTACATAGTAAGCTATAAAATGTGTTTTAATCCACTGGAGAGTAAGGTATAAAGACACCACATTTCCTGAGAGAGTCCTTTATTCTATTCTGCGCATAGGCCACCTAGGCGGTCATTTAGGGCCCCGCAGGTCGAGCCCCAAAAATCCTAGGGTCGTCTCTGACAGAGGGGTCGGTTGTGAATGCCAGTAGGCCTGCTTTGGTATTATGTAAAAGGAATGTTAGTGTCCGTTATTGACACATCCACGCAAAGGTATTAAGAAAAGCAAGGAACACACTGATGTTTTTAGTGAAGATCTAACATCTGGTCAGATCTGTAGTAAGGATTCTAGCCCTGACCTGCTTAATGATGTACACGCTGCTCTCTAGTTTCTTGTGGATTGTTTCACAAACTTTTTAAATACACCTTTGCTGCAATGATATGATCGCCCACTAGGTGGCGCTATGGAATATGAATGGTAATCATTGCAGTGAAGATCGGGCGTCAGTACACAGTGAAGATTTCTCCAGACATCGGGCATTGTTAATCGGAAAAATTAGGAGCATCCAAAAATCAAATCACACGATGCCATGCAGTTGCAGACAATTCTCCACCATCGTAGGGCAGTACACAATGGTAAGATATCGGATTGGCACAATAATCGTCAAATAAAACTACAATATGTTCCCAGCTTAACTGTGTGTTTGTGATTCAGAGGTTCGATGTTGAACCAATTAACCAATTAATTATTGTCATTGGGAGAGCTCTATAAGATAATGAGCGTTGGCTAACTCAACTTACATTTTATTTTCCCCAGATAACAAGGTAAAGATAAACATAAATATATTTCTGTAAAGTACAGTAATATAATAACGGTTTGTGGAAACTGTCATGCTAAAGTTTACCACTAGATGGAGGTAATGGATTGCTTTCTCATCTCAATGCACTATGCCAGTCCCTGGATTCATATTTTACAAACCACTAAACTTAGGGCTCCAATTACTAAAAAGTAAAGACTTCATTTTCAGTAGTAAAGACCAATTTCACCTAAAAGCAGTATTTCTCTCCTGAAAACGAAATCTTCACCATTTACACAGTTATGACTGCAGGCTGGCTCATCACTATATTTACTAAGTATCGACGCAGATTTTAACACTACGCGCCAATACTATATATAATATAACAGCATCTGGGGATGGCGTTAGAGTAAGTATTCCAGCGGTCTCCCCATATACCCCCCTTTTCCTCCCCTTAATAGCTGTAATTAGGGGAAGGATAGGAAGGGAGACTGCTGGAATATACAGATTCTGTGTGTTTTAAATAAATATATAAATTACGGGGGGGTCTTTTGTGATTTTTTAAATAGAATTAAAAATAAATAAATATATAAAGCTAAACATTAAAATTTAAAGAAATAAAAAAGGAAAGAGAGTTAAACTTACGTTTCTGGCGTCTTTCTCTGAAGTCCCGGAGATCAAGTCCCGGCGCATGCACTTTGTATTAAACTTTTTTGGACTTGAAAAATATTCAAGTTAGCCACTGGGCATGTGCTGAGACTTAATCTACGATGGAAGCCGGACGTCTCTGGCGAAAGTCCCGCAGATCACAAAGGACCTTGCCGGAGGGGTAAGTATTAGTAAATACTACCCGCGTTATTGCTAGGCTCGATGCGATGCTATCATTAGTGCTCAATTGCGCTGGTATCAGTAAATGGAGCCCTTAACACAAAAAACACTTTGACTTTCATGTCGTGACTAGCTTATACATTTATGAAATATAACACTATTTTTTTAAATGTAAATGTATTATTTTTATATTAACAGGTACTTGCGTGTCTTTATTGTTGTTGCATTTGCACGGTTTTATGAGATCAGATGAGAAAGGTTCTGGCTGAAATTGAGATATGGGGCCTGATCCAGCGCTACGAAAATTCGCACGACGGGCGAATGCGTATAGAGGCAGAAATCACTGGAACCTGCTCTGACTTAATGAAATATCCTGGCCAATCAGCACGAGAGGTGTCATCATCTGACAAGGAAACTGGAGTGTAATCATTTGAGTTTAAAGATCTACCTCATATGCTGCTTCACTGAAAATGTGTGGGTGTAAATACAATTACCAGGTCACATGAAATAAAAGAGGAATCTAGAGCCAATCTGCTCTGCTGGTGATGGGCACAAATTATCCCAAGGGGTTATGTCTAAGATGGGAGAGGAGCTAAATGAGGGTCAATATTTTTGGGGTGTGGGTCCCGCATAGAAAATCTGAATTTCGAAAATGCAGAATCCTCAAGGAGGCATAGCAATCGATCCACGGAGCAACAAGCATTCGGTGCTCCGAAAACTTAGAGAAAATAGTCCCCCACTATTTTCCCTAATTCTTACCCTAACCCTCCCCTAACCCTCCCTTCCTGGCAGCCTGACCCTAACCCACCATCTCCCACAGCCTGCCCCTAACCCACCATCTCACACAGCCTGACT
>WWET01000419.1:497999-514801 GCA_011038615.1 Limnodynastes dumerilii
GACTGGCGCTCCAGGTGATCGTCGGCCCTGCGTAACAGAACAATCTAAAAGTCCTGGTGAGCGGGAACACGGTGACCAGAGTGCAGACCCAAGTACATAGACTATTAGTGACGCGTTTCGGGCAGGCGTGCCCTTTCTCAAGCTGTACAGCGTTGCTGTTAGTCTATGTACTTGGGTCTGCACTCTGGTCACCGTGTACATCACAGGTGTAATCTGCGCTTATCAGGTTCCCTTTATTCCATTTATTCCTATTTTGAGACCCTCTGGGAACCGAGATTAGCAGCAGATTTGTAGCGCAGCCTCTCCCCATTTTTTCTTTTATTTATCAGTACAAATAGAGTTATTGAATGGACAGATTGATTATAGTTCGCCTAATAGAGATGGAAGGATTGCACACAAGTGTCAGGACATGGGTCACCCTCACCCCCACTGTGCTTCTGATTGGGTGTGGGTCCCTGCAATGAAAATCTGATTTGCGAAAAATGAGGCATAGCAAACAATGTACCGAAAGCTCTGTTCAACTAAATGGTAAGAAAAAATTCTCCCTTCTCTAACCCTTCCCTCTCACTAACCTAACCCTCCTTTCCTGGCAGCCTGGCCCTAACCCTACCTCCCCTGCAGTCTGACCCTAACCCTCCATCTACCAAAGCCTGATGCTAACCCTCCCTCCCCCGCAGCCTGACCCTAACCCTCCATCTCCAGCAGCCTGACCCTAACCTTCCCTTACCTGCAGCCTGACCCTAACCCTAACCCGCACAGATAGTTTACTCACCTGTTCCTGATCCGACTAGCAGCGGCAGAGGTATATCGCAGATGGCGGAAGCATTAAGTATTTGAAAATGGGACATCCGAAAAGTAACTTTCAGATGTCCCATTTTCAGCAATCAGAGCTTTGTGCTGGAGAGTGTAACTTCTGATTCACCATCACACAAGCAGAGCAATAGTGGTGATACAACTGTCCACATGTACAATGGCCTTAATAAATGTAATCTTCGCTCCTCTAAATATCTTTGTGATGGACAGGTCTTGGTTACAGAAATTTAACTTAAAGTTCAGGAAAGAGCCAAAAAGTTCTTGCAGCCAGTGCATTCAGATGCAGCATGCAAGGCCTGGTAGGGGTCCCACTCCAAAACCGAGTTTCACAATTCAACTTCAAATCTCCTTTCTCAAGCCCTGCTCACCCTTTTTGCTCAGGACCCACCTCCATTCTTTAGTTACAGCCCCTTACAGTCTTGTCACAGGTGGGGTTTCATGTAATTGGCTAGTCAGTAGCTAGGAGGCAGCTGTCTATCAATGTCTAAGGGCCAGATTTAGAGCTATGGCCAGCGTAGCTCTGGTGCACTCTCCCTGTCCCTCCCCCTGTGTCAGCGTAGTTAGACACAGTTACGCTGGCTGAAGTCTACCCTAACTTCAGCCGGCGTAACTTTGTCTAACTACGCTCACACAGGAGCGTAACCTCTCTCTCCTCACCCTCCTGTCCTAATTACCCTCCCTCCCCCCGCCCAGTGTAGTTACGGAGCTGCCCGCCCCCTTGTCTGTAACTACGCTATAGTTATGGACGCTAGATCCATGGCTCACAGAACCATGGATTATGCCAGGCAAAATATGCCTGGAGCATGCGCATGCGCAGAACGGCATCTCTGCTGTTCTTACGCTGCCACCCGCCTTGCTACGGCAGCGGCATAGTTCTGGATCTGCCCCTAAGACACTATCCAGTCTCCCTACACCCTGTCCATACCGGTGGTGGGGGAAGGGATTTGATACTCCCTGCTGAGATGGTGCCAAAGGGTCTAGCTTGGAGACTAGCATTCTCTTTGATGCTGATAACCTCTTCCCTTCCCCTAGATATTCCTTAAAATTCCTTACAAGTGAAACCACTCATCCTTCTGTTGTTGCAAGAGCAGGACCTTACTGTAATCTTTAATTAGGATTGCACAGAAGAGCTACACCTATCCCGTATTATACAATAAAATCCCTCCCCACTCCCACCTTGTGTAGCGGCTGCATACAACCTGCAATGCCATTAAAAAGACTTCCAGGCATAGTTGCCAAGTCCGCTTATAACAAGCGGAATTGGGCTTGTTATTTTCCTGAGACGCAGCTTTTTTTTTGCTGGCCGTGGGTTGCGGTTTTTGGGCTTGTTTTTTTTTTTTGCAGGTACGGCAGAGCAGCCGGAGGACGTCCCCTCCAGCGTCTTTACGGCGCTGCTACTGACGCCCGATCCAGGATCGGGCGTTGACGTACCAACGCCGGGCAACATCTTCCCGGCGCATGCGCAGATCGGCTTACGCTTACGTCCTAGCGACGGCGGGCGTTATTCTGGATCAGGCCCATGGTGTGGTCATGTATGGCTGGCAATGGAACTGGTTCCCTTCTATTTATTGATTATGTTTATTTATGATCTTCTATTTATTGATGATGATATATATATACAGTAAAATTGTCTATATTTTGCACTTTATTGTATTAATATGATCATGTCTTACGTGAAGTTGTTCGTAGTGTAAATACTCACTATATTTCCAATAAAATTACATTTTTATTATGAGAGACTTTGTGGTTGCATTTTTTCTTGTGTGCTGACTTGGGTTGTTGTGACAACCTACTGTTTCAATTGTTACTTTATAGAAATATGGCACCCAATATTGCATGATATTTATCTTGATTATTGACGTGTGTATACATAGATATAGAGGTGTGTGTGTGTGTGTGTGTGTATATGTGTGTGTGTGTATATATATATATATAGTTGGGCTTGTTTTTGGGCTTTTTCGGATTGGATTGAGCTTGTTTTGGGCTTGTTTTTAATGTCTCGGTTGCTTGTTTTATGTTTCAGAGTTGGCAACACTGCTTCCAGGACTTTTATTTGAGCAGACACAAAATTTAGTGTTTTTTGCTCCCAAAGAGTGAATACGCCCATAGGCAAGAATTTATGCCTGGCGGACATGTAAAATCGCGATTTTGTATGTACTGCGCATGAGCACGACAGGTGATATGCTACATAACGTAACATAACGTATTAGTTGTGTAAATTCGTATGTGTGGGTGTGCCAATTTTATGTGAGACAAAAGTACATCTAAAATACGCAATGTAGGTGGGGGTTTTCATTTAAAGTGTACAGTATGTCCGTGCTTAGCTGCGTAAGTCCGTGTTGCCCATCCGCACGTGTGCAGACAAGTGCGGTTATGCTGTCAAAAGTTAAGGTAGGGTTTGAAAAGCGGAAATCGGTCAAAGTACGTACATTCAAGGGGTGTGCCTAGGGGAGTGTATAGAAGGTACGCTCGCATAAATACGCTCCGCTTGTAAACGGATTGCAAAGAGTTCTGGATCTACCCCATATTACTTAAGTCTGGATCTGTCCCAATTTTATTAAAATCTATTTTGATGATCATTCTTTAAAACATTTTTAAGCCAATGTAGCACTTAGTAGGAGCTCAGTTGATGTGTCTGTGTGTGTGTAGAGGGGGTTGGTGGAGGGTGTTTTTTTTTTTTATAGAAGATGTTACAATGTTAGAAAAAAGTAATACAAATATTTACAACCACATTTAAAAGTCAATACATCATTATATCTAACATACATCATTTTAATCTTTGGGAAATACCTGACTATGCAACACTCTATGTGAAGACATTTGTCAAGTACACACTATAATAAAGTATTTAAGAAAATTATAGTAACACTAATAACAAAGTTGGATATTTCTGGCAGATTTAGGGGTGTATTAAATTAAAAGCATATAGTAGTGGGGGACATGGTTTGACTTATTGTGTAGCAGGATGTGTGTTCCTGGAGTTCCGTGACCTGAAGTTGAAAAACCATTAATAACTTAAAAAAAAAACAAGTTTTGGACACCTGTCTGCCTGTTTGATCGCCATCTTGGGACCATTTCATTGAACATAGGTGAAACAGGGACCTAAGTGTGGTTCCAGCAGTGCTTCCTGGAGTGGGAGGCTTCACCTCTTGGTCAGCCTCCACTAGTCCTTGGGCCTTCCCTCTTCCATTAAATCTGGTGGAGAGGTTTCAGTCTCTGTAAAAACTGCCTCTCTCACTCCACAGACTATGCTTGGCAGTATTTGCTTTTGAAATAAGGAGACAGCTACCCTGCTATTCTGCCACCTGAAGTATCAATGCTGCAGAGTTCCTGGGTCTTTGGAGGGTGCGTCAGAGATTTTGGTGATGTCACATAGGAAGGGGGGGCATTGTGGACCTGCTTTAACAATGGACCATGTGCATTGGCCTTCTAATGTGCAGTTCTGAGCAACAAGTATTGGTGGTAGGATACTGCAGAAATTTGCTGCTGCAGAGCCAAGGGTAAGTATCAGTAGGCTCCATCAGCTCCGGGCCTGGGGCATTGGTCCCAACTGTCCCCCCCGATGGTGATCCTGGGTGCCGTGGTCGGTGATCGGCAACCTAGAACTTCTCCCCGGTTACTCAGTTGGCAATAAGAATGAAAAAGTCCCGACTGCCGGAGCTCATCTATCCTTCCTGTGCTCGCCTGTGTTCACAAAACAACCTCTTCTTTGTACCTGTGACTGTCAAGCATTTGGAAAAGCCCAGCTTCCCCTCCATGAGCTAAATTATGAGTTCAGCTACACCACAACTCGGGAGGATTGAAGTGTAGCCTCTGCTGTGTGGGCCTCCCTGCCTCCTCTGGTTGGGCTCACTGCAGTTGTGATACAGAGAATATTGCTAACCCTGCTACAGCCCACATATCATAGCAGACCAGCCTATCTTGCATCTGCAGCAGTCGGACAGTCTGCTGGCCCTTCTGGTGCTGTCTTCTTGTTTCTGATAGGTGGCACATCTCATTGAAAACCTTCACTACCTAAGTCTCCACAGGCAGAGAGTGCTCTATACTCTACAAGCTATGATCCATCCACCCCCCCCTTTCTAATCTGACAATATAAAATAATTAATTAAATAAATACATAAATATAAATAAATAAATAAATAAATAAATAAAAAATAATAACAAAATTAAATACAACCTTCTTCCATGGACTTTCCCCATTACGGCTGTCTTGTTTAAAATGAGAGGCATTCCAGTGTCAAGAGCTGGCGTTCTTTATACTGACTTTGTTGCATAAGTTGCATCCTGATGCTACTGATAATGAATGACCTTTTTTTATGGGACTGCTCCCAGGGTGTGGAGTCAAAATGGGGCCTGTCCTTCACTAGAGTCCGGATGGTGGGGATAAGCTTGTGTGGAAGGCCCCCAGCAGGTCACGGTCCCTGGATTTAGCTAAGCACTAATAACCAGACAAGATATTAACAGTATGAATACATGTAGGTGAATAGTAAACTAAGAGCATCAATAAAAATAACAAAGATAGCACAGGGAAAAAGACAAGATAAACTACAGGCTATAAACATTAAGGAATACAGATACAAACAGGAATCAGTGGGAGAACCAAGCATGAGTAAATGAAAACACTAGATTTTGGAGCACAGAGGTAAACTAAATACAAAAATACAAATGTACATAAATACAAACAGGAGTCAAGACAAGAGAGCAGGCTTTATGCAAGAACACCAACTACACCAAAATTCAAGGAAACAATGAACGAAAATACATACATAACAGAAGGCAGCTGGTATACAAGACACAAGAAGGAAATCAGAGATCATACATGCACCAGTAACACATAATAACAAATAATGTTCAGCAGCCTACTCAGGGAATGGAAGTCCTATTTCTGCAGGATGACCAGGTGCTAGATAATTAATGAAGAGTCCAACAGCAGCCCCTAGGGGCACGTCAAGATAATGTCCATGATTAGGAGTGACACAATGTCCAAGATTGCCCCTAGGGGTGAAACCAGATATTACATGTCCACAAGGTATAGCAACCTTATCATTGATCAGATCCACTGGTTTCTAAATCCTCCATGGAAATCCTGTCTCAGCTGTGGGATAATTTAACGTGGATTCACTTTTTCCACACTAAAGAAAATATTTTCCAGGCTGCTCAAAATCTAGAAGATACCTTCTTGGGAACCTACAATTATTCCTTAATCTCTTAGCTAATACTCTATTCAAGAGGCATTAATTTTGCTGCATTACCACGAATACACACATCAAGAATATTTCCTACCTCTGGGGCTTCCTTTATAAGCTACTGGTTCGCTATTGAGGGTCGGTCATGTAATTTCTACAGTTGAAGGTCTCTCCTTGCTAGGCACATGGAATTGTTCCTGTTCAGTACCTTGCAGCTTCATGCCTTTTGCTTGTAAAGGAAGATTGGTTGTATGTGGGTGGGCCTTAACTGTTACACTGGAGTTCATGTTCTTAGGCCCATTAGAGGCTTTTTGTCATGGAATTTGTATTTATGAAGTTAAATAAGTTTAGCTAGGTTAGATATATCTAGTGCAGTGTTTTTTGTTTTCTGCTCAATCCTTCTCCACTTCAAAAGCTAATAATTTGTACTAAGGTTTTATTTAAATAAAGTGTTTGAAATATGCTTTACAATGAAGATCTGCACTCTGATTATTGTATTTTGTCATTTTGTTTTGTTATCATAGTCTCCTTTTTTCAATTTCAAATCTAATTGGGTCTGTGCATTTTGACACCTTACTTGCCTATATCATTGATTTGCGTGTCTGAATTGAGTAATTTTTCCTATATATAGCCTATGGCTTGTTTTCTTAGAGGTTAGTGCTCCTTACCAACCATTAGTTAGGGTTTGTCCCAAATCCCTATGCGGCAATAACTCCAGCCCGATATCCTGGGCTTTTTTGTTTTTTCTCCTTTCCATTTCTTATGGGATTATCTATTTTCATTTTTATCCTTGAATTTTTGTATTATTATTATTCTCCCTTCTCTCCCAAGGACCAATATTCTCCATGACCATTTAAGTTTCGATATAATGGGGCAGATCCTGACCCATGCATGGATTACGTGCGCGCAAGGGTCCCTCCCTACGATCGCATAGCTGGGAGTGCATGCACCCTGCACTCCCTGCTCAAGGTAGTAAATCTGGACACATACGTGTCCAGATTCCTACCTTAAATTTTATGACTAGGTCTGCGGCTTTATGGCTATGGCTTCCCCCGCCCCGACACCTAATTTATATGGCTATCTCCACCTATATGGCAGAGATATGACCATCGTAAATTTTGTGTCAGCCCCTTTTTCATACCGGCTGGCATACATAACAAAGTTACCTATGCATGTCGGTGTGTAAGCCTAAGAACTTTGTGTGCAAGTTACATTCCAGGGGAATTACGCATGCGGCATGGGTTATTCCCCTGATGTACGTTCTTCAGGATCTACCCCAATATGTGTACAGATACTCTACTACTTAGATCCAATTGGTTACATTTATGTCATTGAATGTCAAAGACTTGAATTCTCCTAACAAAAAGAGTTTGGCCCTTTCCTCTTTTTTGGCTTATAAACTATAGCTTTACGAGAGACACATTTTCCCACTATTGCTCACCCCTTTTTTGCAATCCTAAATATTCCAGGTGCTAATGGGAATAGCTATCCTATAGCCAGAGTTATTCAATTGAGTTGTCGGCTTCTAAAAACTAAAACAACTTGGGTTCCTAGAAAATTGCCTAGTCACGATAATGTCTAACTATGCCCTTAATTTACATCAGATTCCATTCCTTCAATCTTTACTAGAACAAGCCTCAAGAAAGCTGTATAGGCCATTTGAATTTTTGTAGGATGTTCTAGTAAAGATTGAAGGAAGGACTTCATTGAACTGGGTCAATACAGAAAACTTTCAAAGGAACTTTTTACACCAAGGACGGTACACAGGATACGGGGGCACCCACTAAGGTTAAAGGAAAAGAAGTTTCACAACCAGGAAAGGAAAGGGTTCTTTACAGTAAGGGTAGTCAGGATGTGGAATTCTCTGCCAGAAAAGGTTGTGATGGCAGTTTCACTTGATATGTTTAAGAAAGGATTAGATACATTTTTAGCAGAAAAGGACATCCAGGGTCACCAGGCTAATTTAAATAAAGGACAGTTGTGGAGCCAGGAAGTAATAGGACGCCATCTTGGGTCAGCAGGGATTTTTATTTATTTATTTTTATGATTGCAAGTTTGGAGTTTGCTTCATATGGATTCAATTCAAATATAAAGTTAGGAATTACAGGAGATCCAAAATAGGTTGAATTGATGGACTGTTGTCTTTTTTCAACCTCATCAACCATGTAATTATGTAACTATGTAACTTTTTCTTCATCTTTAGCTGTACAGCGTTTGGAGAGTTTTGAATCCAGCGTCAGATATTATGTTTTATTCTGTGCTGCATAATTTATATTCTCTAATTCACTTAATAATGATGCAGAAATTAACCTTACAACATTACTTGTCGACTTGAATTTAAACCAAAGTCAGATCATATGGTGGGAATGAGATATTAAGGGCTCCATTTATTAAGTAATTTTGAATCATTAAAATATGTAAGGACTACATAGCTACATAGCTATTCTTACTAACAGTGGCATCAACATAGGTATTCTTACTAACGGTGGTATCTACATAGGTATTCTTACTAACCGTGGCAACTATAGAGGTATAATTAGTAAAGGGGGCAAATACTGATCTTTGATTACTGAAAGGGGCATCTACATATATACAAGTAGTAATGGGGCATATAGTGGTAGTTTATTATTAACGGGTGCATCTATTTTATGTGTAAACATAATGCAACAATGGTAATTTGTTTTTTACAGGAAAAGGGAACATTATGTAAGCGTCAGTATGACATTAACCCTTGTAATGCTGTTGATTATAGTACTAGAAGGCACAGCATGGCCTGAAACAAATGGTCATGCTGTGCCTTCTAGTACTAGCAGAGCCTGCATGCTAAGGGCTAGAAGCATGCTACGATAGTAATTTTTACTTTAAAAATTATTTTAAAAAAAAAGAAAAAGGACATGATCAGCGGTGATTTTTTATGGAAAATCACCATGATTTTAAACAGAAAAACACAGCGATTTCTCCATGTAAAAATTGCTGTCTATCGATTGTGATTATAAATCGCCAGCCAAAAGCACGGCATAGTAAATGCTGTAATAAATAAAAAAAATTGTGGCAAAATCGTGACGATGGTGGCTGGCGATTCATAATCGCTTAAAAAATGAGTTTTGTAAATGAGGCTCTAAGAGGCTTAAAAAGGCTCCCCCCCTTTCTTTGCCTGTGGAGATTTCCTACATATATTTTAACTAATTTAGTTGTTTCCTTTGCTAAATCTCTTTCTGAATACCCGTAGCATAACATTCCCACTGAAACCTCGCCATTTACACATTGGTGTGCCCTTGAGGCAGTATTCAGGGGTTCAGCCATTAAAATAGGAGCGAGAGTCAGGTGCCAAAACTCTGCGATGTTTATGGATTTATTAATTTAAGTGGGCTGGTTGGAAGAAGATATTCATAATAATGATTAGTCTCCCTACCTGAGTACTCAGCTAGTAAAAGTTTGGAACTTAAGAAAATGACAATTAGGTCCCAGCCAGCATATACTCGCAAAACTTGCCCAGGTCACACTACAGCTTCTATATATTGCTAAGTTGGTATTCCTACTGGACAGTATAAAATTTACAATCTATAAATTACAGTATCATCAGTCATCTGATACACAGGAAAAGAAAGAGATTCTGCCAAGAGATTTGACAAATAAGAAATTATGCATGTCTCTTAAGAATATTCTGATGCAATATTTGAGTATTGAAAGTTGGCTAAAGAAAGCTCCACAGTAATGAACATGTACAAGAGATTTGTTATCTGGAGGAATATACTAAGAAGAATATATGAAAATGTATGGACATAAAACAATGTTAACAGCAATAGCAAGAAAGACTTCAACTTGTTTACAAATCAGGCTTTGGTGACTTACCATTTTGTAAGGGTTTGTAGTTGGCAAATCAACCAAAAAACCTATGAATAACAGCAGGGGTGTTATAAAAAATACATAAAAAATAATAATACTTTTAAAAGTGTATATTCAAGCATTATACAGTGGAAAGTACTAATCTACATAGGGGTACCCAGTCAATCTTTAGTGGTTCTGTGTGTCAGGCAACAGTGTTGGTTATTATTTATTACTTGTTCTAATTCCTGATTTTAGATGCTTATTGGCCCTTTTCTTGTTCTATATGCAGTGTATACTCCAATACAAGTTTATTTGACATGGGTGATATGTAGTATAAAAGTATTTATTACTTGTTCCCACTCCTGTTTTTTGATGTTTATGGACCCTTTTCTTGTTCTATATGCAGAAAAAGTTTATTTGGTGAGATGTATTAGAGAGTTTAGAGAATATGGGCCGTATTCACAGATCCGTTTTCAGGTGCAGTTGCGTGCGTATTTCATGGTTCCCGACTTTTAACAGCTTCTCTCTGGGAGATCCCGGAGAGAAGCTAGCGACGCATGGAGGGGGCGGGACTTAATGATGCAGTTATGCAAATCGCGTCATTAGGCTCCGCCCCTTTCTCATACTGATCTGTTTTTACTTGAAATAGGGGTCGGACGGTACTTGATGCCGCAGATTGCGTCATCAAGTCCCTTCCTGTGCCTAGCAACACTAGTATACTAGTGTTGCTAGGCAGGGGGGCAGGACTTGAGGCCGTGGAATCAGTGAAACCATGGGCCTCAAGTCACTTGCGGGAGATTTGCTGGCTCTCCTGGGATACCGGGTGTACTGCCCGAATTTCGGGAGTCTCCCGGACATTCCGGGAGAGTCGGCAACCCTGGAGTATTTTTAGATATGTTTTAACTGTACATGTGTGGTAACTTTATTTATGTAAGTTACGTAGAATATACGCACGTAAGTGCTTTAGGCACAGACATGTGAATCGCACTTGGGGACATATGTACAGAGTGGCGGGGTTGAAATACGTACATGAAAAGTTACGTGAAAGATAGTGGGGGGGGGCATTTTAATGAGTCTTTGAGGGCGTGGTTACATAGAATTTCTTGTACGGCATACATATACGGTAGTTAATAGAAATCCAATGTGAAGTGGTAGCACAATTTAAACACGATTGGGATAAATATAAGGATATCTTATTAAACTAAATTGAGCTTTAAACAGAGTATATAGAGTATGGTTTTAAATAAAAAGTGTCAGACTGCATCGATCTTATGACTTTTATCTGTTGTCACTTTCAATGTTTCTATCATGGGCTTCAAAATATGAAGGGAATGCAACAGCGGGGGGGCTGGAGGAGTGCCAGCAGAGGCTTGCACAAAAACAGTGCCAGGCTGTCAGACCCTCTGGAAGTGCCAGAGGGTCTGTGTAATCCTCTGTCAGCGTCTCCTCTCCGCAGCAACAGCTCACTCCCATCTGAGTGACGCTGATATGACCCCAAGGTTCCGTCAGCATCATTCGTTGAGCAGATATCATGCCGCAGAGGAGAGAAGAAGCTTCAGCAGGGTAAGTTTGCAAATGGGAGGGAGGGCACACCAAGGGGAGAGGGGGTCACTAAGACAAGGGCTAAATCTTTATCCTCCCCAATAAAATATGTTGTGACGCCCCTGCTTTTTATGGGAAGTCTTAAGTGGAAGAATGATTTGCTAGCCTGTTGACTATGTTTAATTGATGGTATAAAATATAAAAAAAAAATTCTAATGGTGCCATCTGCTTTTTAATAAACTTCCCATAGCTATTGCAAGGTTTCACTAATGCCAGAAATACACTATACAATATCCCTGATGACCGACAACACTGTGGTCACTGAAATTGCAAAATGAACCTGATCCAGAGCTGTGCATCCATCTTTTTTTAGATGGAAGTGCAGCAGAATTTCGCACTGCTCATGCTCAGAACAGGTTCAGAATGGGAGTCATGGAACTGGGTGATATTAACTAATTTAAATAGATGCAGTAGCTGTATAAGGAAACTTCTGTGAAAATCTTACACCATGTCTGGGGTGTAAGTCATAGGCGCAGGTTATTTTCAATGGGGAAATGGCCATATTTGTAATAAAAACATTGATAACACATTGTAAAAATTATTATGCTGTGATCTATAAATGATAGAATATTTTCAATACTTTTTTGCTGAAAAAAATCAAATATAATCTATTATCTTTTATGCCAGAATAGCAGTCGGATGCCACAACTATGCTATGGCATAGCTGTAAATGATGTAAAAATAATTTAAATGGTGTTTAAACAACCCACAAACTCTGCACATATGGCTCTGCCTTCTGTGGTTAAACATCTGCACTTTTTCAGAGTGCAATGTGGATCTGGTATGCATCCTACATCCTATCCAGAGTTGTGTGTTTCAGGGGAAACTCTGGATCTGACATACAACGCTTGCGCAAAAAACTTTGGATGAGCTCCAGTGAGCACATACTGGCTAATAATCTCTGCTGCACTTTGCTAATCATTTGCTGACTGACTAAACATTATTAATCAGGCTGATCACCTGGCAATCGACTGAATGGCATGTTTATCGCATGGTATGTGACTAGTTTATGACTACAAGGCTAATCCAGAGTATAAGAAGAGGAAGTAAAATAGGAAGAACCGTATCCCTTAACAAAGCCATGTATAAATAACAGGGGGAGGCATATTCATGTACTTTTGCTTATTACACATAGATCTTGTACTGCTTTCATTTTAAACTGTAATTTAGAGTTCAGCTAGGATTCATGATATCTCAAATCTAATTCTGTAACGGGTGGTATCCCGGCGACCTGCAACTTAAACAAACCCAGGCCCTATCCCACCTCAGAGGTTCCTATCTGATCCTGTAGAACTGCGTTGAAGAACACTTGGTTCCAGGTATGATGCTCTACTAATCTGTAAATAAAACAGCATTATTAAAGGTCCAACACTTGTGGCTTGTGACTTGCGGGATAGAACGGGGAACAGAGAATAGATAAATGTTATTACATGGATGAGGTATTCGTCATCACCAGCCAAGGTCTCAGACACCTCTTTTTGCCAATTCTTGGTGAACAGAGCGGAATCTCTCACACACCTTCTGGTTCCATCTCCATAGGAGGGGATAAAACATCACAAGGACACAGGAATTAGTACTCACCAACGCCTCTTGTCAACTTGCTGGACGATCCCGTCTGCAGCTGTTGCACCTTCAAGAGACCACTTGTACTGAAAACTGTCCTCTGCCGGGCCTGGTGCCCACTTATCTCAGGGTCTTAGCGCGGTCTCCCTCTACTGAGGGTCAAGCCTGAACTGATCTGGTGGCAGAGCATCCTCATTGCCCGGGGGGTGATTAGCTGGGGGAAAAAAGACCTCTTTCCAAATGCTGGCCTGCTACCAGGGCGAGTCACCACTACTGGTAGGCAGTGCTAGAGGGTTCTCAGGGTCTTTGCCTGTCCTTTGCCCAAGGGAGGATATGTCACCCTTCAGGGGGAATGAGGCCTCTCTGCTCATTGCCCAGGGGAAGATATGTCTTCTTTCAGGAGGGGGAGCTCTATGCTCCTTGTCCAGGGGAGCATATGTCACCTTTCAGGTGGGAGGAGCCTCTATGCCTTACTGACATAATACCCAATGGGGATAGGTTGAAAGGACTTTATTGCTCTTTGCTTTGGGGGAGGGGGGCATTGGGGGTGAATATCAAGGCCTTATTGTTCAATGCCTTGGGGTGTTAGGTGATTTCAGCCATTTAGCCACCCATGCAGGGTGAGAGACAGTGGAGGCCAAGTGGCTTTTTTTTTTCTTGTGGTGACGCCACTTCCAGTCCTCCTCTTCTTCTGCCAGCAACCTCCCGAGGGATCCGGCCGCAGGAACAACTGCACCGCAGGTTAAGTAAATACCTTCTTGATTCCTCGTAGTGTCCTCCTCCAGCTCTGTCTTCTCTTCTGCATCCCACGCTGCATTCCTCCTAATGTCCCATGCCAGGTCCACCGCGGTATTTCCATCTCTTCTGCCCTTCTCACATTACCACAGTGGAGATTTGTCTCCTACAATTTAACATGGTTTCACACAGATATAATTTTTCACCTGTTTTCCTCTTACTCTCAGGGACAGAAAAGGAAAAGTGGAGATGTTGCCCAAAATAACCAGATTCTAGTTCTCACTTTCCTTTACATACTAGACAATGTCAGCTAAAATCTGATTGGTTGTTATGGGCAACATCTCCACTTTTCCTTTTTTGCAGTTTAGTAAATCTTAATCTTAATTAAAGATATCTTTAGATGATTACACACCACTCTTAAAAACTGCACCTTTCAACGAATAGATCTCACTTCTTTTAAATAGCATTAGAAAACACCATATCATTTTCTAAAACTTATACTTCCATATGGTATTATTCTGTATATTTAATACATAGTCATACAGAACATTTTTTTTATATATAAATATTGTAACTGTTCCCTTTTCCTTGGTATACACTGTGTAATGTAAGAATTTTAATCAATCTGTCACTTTCTTATACTCAAATCTACTTATGTTTTGCATTTTTCAATGTTTGAAATGATCCCAACCTGAAAAACTTTTAATTTACTTTCTCAGTTCTATTATATTTTTTCCTTTCATTTTTAATATTAACCAGCTATAACTTTAACTTTTATTCTAGTTTGTGGTTTGTTAGTTTGTTTTTTTTAACACTATGCATACCCAATACTAATTTTCCTAAATTTTCCTAGATGCCGCCCTAGGCTTTGTGGAGCCCTAGGTGATAAACAATGTCACATTAAATTGCAGCTTTGTAATACATTTTATACATGTCATTCAGCTCTCACAAATATTCACATGTGCCATAGAGCATCTGAAACATTTTATATATGTACAATTCCTTGTCACTTTTTTTATACATGCACCAATCAACACATTGGGGTAGATCCAGAACTACGTTTGTCGTACGTTTATTTGCATAGCGTATTTTCGTGTGTGTAAGTTCTATACATTCATTACTCTATTACTCATAATAGCTACTACGCATGCGTACTAACTATTTTGCGTAATCTACATATCGTTTTGTTACATAGGTTGCATATATGTGGTCTTTAAGACCACATATGTGCAGTCTACGTAACAAAACGATACATAGATTACGTAACATTGTTACTACGCATGCGTAGTAGCTATTATCGGTAAATTACGGACGTATGTGTAATACGTCCGCGGTTGTGAATCCGGGCCCAAGAGTCTCCCTACACTTTTCTAATTGTTTTTAATATGTGACAGTAATAAATACCTTGACCAACATCAACCATTTTTTATTTTGTCTTTATCATTTTTTTTTTATTGTACCTCTTTTTTTTAACATGTCACCAAAGATTTATTTTTCTTGTCTTCCTTTCTTTTCTTTTTTAGATATCTTTAGCCATTTAGCATATCCCTCTCGATTTTGTTTCCTTTTTTGTTAACTTGTGCCAATCATCAATCATTCCCCCACCCTTTATTTTTAACATAAGGCATTTAGGCCCCTTAAGTTCTAAGATGTGCCATGGAACTTTTATGTAAAGGAATCCTCCTTTTTATATTATAAGAACAAAGGGGGAGTGAACCTATCTCTGACTGTGTAGTGGCAGCAAAGTGTAACCACAAATCACTATGCTAACACTTAGACCAAGACCATCAAATTAGGGATTGCCAGCCCTATAGCAAGAAAGCACTAAACAAAAGATATTGATGGCAAGATGTGCATAGAAATAACACCAGGATATAATCCAAGTAACAAATTTATTAAAATGTACACATTTAAAAATTAATAATAAAAACGCACAACAAGATATAAAGAATAACACTATACCTATTTCTATTATCTATAGACTCTGCAGGGATTTAGAACTATGTGAAATAGGTAGCGATAAATTAGGTGCACTTATGTTTTGTGGAATCGATGCCTGAGGTTGGAGTAATTTGTAGATACACTTGTTGAGGTAAGCTGACGAGTGTAAGAGCAGAAGCTCCTTAGCTTTGATGTGTATGGGTGACAGTCCCGTTAGAAGCAATACACATCTATGCGTAGAGGTAGTGTAGGCTGGTTGTCCAGATGATAAATATAGTTGGAAAAATCTTACCACAGAGAATTCAACGTGGAGGGGAATTTTGATGCCACGTTCCCACCTCCTATAAACGTAGTACTGTGGTACAGCAGAATAACACTCGTGCTTGTCCTTGACAGGTTCTCCGTAGGTACAGTCTCGGGAAGAGTGTAAGCCGAGGTAGTAGATGGGTCTGGAGCCCACGTTAAATAGTACAATCAGGAACGTTAGGTTCTCAAATAGCAGCTTCTTACTACCACTATGCAGTGGAGATACAGGTGGATCAGCTGTACGCGGCCGTTCCACGGCGCCGCAATCACTACTGAAGATGTAATGTTCAGTGGCTGCCGGCTGCCGTAGTAGCGATTCAGATGCTCAGGATTAAGGAGCTTTTACTCCTACTTTTGTTCAAGGCTCGATGTAAATACACAATTCCAGGAAGATTGGAGAAAGTTGCACTGATAAAAGTAACTTGTTGGCGTCGAAACACCTAGACGCATTTCACTGTGATAGAACACAGTTTCATCAGTAGGATAGACACTCATTGGGTCCCACCTTATTTAAATCCTTGTTAGCAATTGAGAATCTCTACACCTGGGATAGGGGCGGGCCCTAGAGTTTTCAGAAAGAAGAAAGCACTTTCATAATATAGACATTGTAAACGATAATAAAAAATGATTAAAAACATTGGTGTTGTGGTTACTTTTGTATTTTTCTGTATACCATAAAAAGTTGGGAACTAGAATGAACATAAAAAGACAATATACACTGAACACACAATTATATAAATTGAACCCATGAGTGTTGTAATCCACCCATCAGGTTTCCGGCAATATACATACATAAACAAAAACAAAAAACAACAGCGGCAGCAGGAA
>WWET01000419.1:530981-579026 GCA_011038615.1 Limnodynastes dumerilii
TATGGAACAAAAGAGGTCCGGCGCTCCAAACATACATTAAATAACACTGTGTCAGCGCATAAATAAAAAGGAGGTTTAGTTAACAATATAGCTATATTGGGTTAAGCTCACCTGCCCAGCGTCAAGGCACCTCCTGTAGGTGAGGCTATATGTATGTAAATATATTTCACCCCTACTATAACGATGAGGGAATCACTAGGCAATACTACTGGAAGAGCTGTATTAACGAGACCATTAAAATAATGGGATGCAATTTTATTAGACAAGTTATATATACATAGCACTGAAAAGTTATGAATAATAATAAAGTGACAGAGTGCAAGCTTTTAAAGCAGCATGATAAAGGAAACCATTCCCGCTGTTTTAATGTGCTTTAAATACAGTTGTGTGGTCTGATATTTAATATAAAAGCACTGATATCCAAGTTACCCAATACTTCTACTATGTATTGCAATGCACAGCTTTTACACTACTTGTGAGTTACATAGTCATGCTAAAGATCAGCATGACAGCTGGACACATTTTACTGGGATAAATGCCATTGTGTAGGGCAATTTGGGAATTTTAACTATATGTCCAAGTGGTTCACATCCAAGCTGTGAGCACAGAACAGCTGTTTGATTCAGTAATGGACTGACTTATGGCACTGTGGAAAGTCATTGACCCTCTTAAGTGTCAGCTGGGTGATGGAGATAAGAAGATCACCACCCTTTCATAGTGTTTGTTTAGTGTTGTAGCAAGTTAGTTCTTTTCTTTAGAAAGGTCATGAAAAGTATGGTTTACTGTATAGCTGTATACAGCAACTGCCTGCCTAATGCATGTGTTGTCAGTACTGAACACTAGTAGTTTTTAAGTACAGTGATGCTGCATTCAGAAAGCTAGCACCTGCTAAGGTAAAACATCACGACTCTACTGGAATATCCAGGAGTCTCACGAAATGTGCCTGCAAATCTCTCTCTGAGGGCTTGAGGAAGTAGTTTAGTGCAAACCGCTGCTAGCATCACTACTAGTCCTAGCGTTACTGGCAGTGATGCCAACTCTGAAACATAAAACAAGTAACTGAGGAATTAAAAACAAGCCCAAAACAAGCCCAACTCAATCCTAAAAATCCCAAAAACAAGCCCAACACTATGATGACATTCTAGCTTTCTTCAGTCATCGCGGGCTTTCTTCGTGTCACTGGAAGGTCTGCACATGTGCAGTGGCTCTCTGCTGGAACTTTGTAAAAAATGAAGCCCCGGCATGAGAAGCACTGAGCATGAGCAGGCTCTTCATGTCGGGACCGACACCTGCGATCTGACTTATCTTCGGTCAGGTAAGTCCTAAAGCTATTCTATTGTTTTGTTTTGTTTTCTGTTTTTTTAATTGTTTTTTTTATAAAAAAAAATTGTTTTTCTTTTTAAACACATCTTGTATTTACATATATTCCGGCGGTCTCCCCATATATACCCCTTTTTCTCACCCTAATAACAGCTATTAGGGGGAGAAAAAGGGGTTATATGGGGAAATTGCTGGATTAGAAGTTTGAATGCCAGTCTGAGTCTGGCATTATTTTAACTCTTAGAACAGAGTGTAAAACTCCGCTCTGAGGGTTAGTAAATAGCTTAAAGTGCTGGCCCACATTGAAAACAATGGGCTGGCAAGCACAGGACTAGTTTGAATGCATCGCAATGGAAACTGTTGATTTCCATGGTGGTGCAGTGTTAGTAAATAGTAAAAAGTTCATTTTTGGAGTTATAACTTCATAACTCCACAAAATGAACTTTTTAAAGCTTCGTAAACAGAGCCCTCTGAGTTTACTTTAGGAGCTTGACCCTTCCCTGTATGCTTTGAAATTTGTCAAATTTGAGATTTGTCTTACCACAGACATCCTGTGTACACTTATTACAACACAGATAAGGACAGGGACACAGGGGCTGCCTCAACACTGTGCAGCTGAGCTTAACCCAATATAGCTTTATTGTGAAGTACAACTGCTATCTATATGCTGATACTTAGTGCTAAATATTGTTTGCTACAGAGCGCTGGACCAATTTTTGCTGAAATTGATATCTATTTTCTACTTTGAAGAGCAAGTTGTAAAGGTAGCTGCTGTTTAAACTGGTTAACGTATGAGAGGATAAACATATTATTTAATTAATATCATAGATCCTAGACACTCGGCAGAGCAGAAGGAAACAAAACCTGGAAAAATATTAGATAAAAGAGATAACAGATAAAGAAATCTTTCTGCACTGAATCTGTTGGTGACCTGAAAGTGCCCTTGATAACAGGAGGCCAGGTTTCTTATTTAAACTAAAGAGCACCAAGTGTGCAATTAATCATCGCTCCTCTAGTGACATAAACTGTATAAACTGGTCCTGGCTCTGTAATTGACATTCCATGAAACCTCAGTTTCTCCCAAGAGAACATCTTTAGGGATGTGATGCATAAAGCTAGTACCAGCTGCGGCTCTGCCTGCCATCCAGGATCAAGTGGACAAGTTGGTAGTTGTGGAAAGACTGAAAGGGCCTGGCTGATTTGAGCTTGGAAGAGATAGAAAGAAGAAGCTTATTTTATCCATATCATGTATCTTTGTACTCTCACAATTACCATGTATGAAGACAAAAGTCAAGTGAGTATCGAGTGAGAGCCGAGGACATGACAGAAATACTACCTAATACTAAAATGACCTCCTGAGTGATATATACACTGCTGTAATCAGGAAAGAAAAATGAGCGCAAGGTAGTCATCAGAGAGAGATGTTTGAAGTTCTATACAGGAAGGGTTTATTGCTTCATGACACATTGATGATACTCTAGAATATGATATTATCCATCCTATATATAGTTTAATATAACACATGACAGCAGTTGTCCAGTGCATGGCTGTTTCTAAGTCATCTCTACAAACACTTAGCCATTCTCTGCATCAGAAAATTAAAAAGAAAGTACTTATTTAACATACACTCAGGGGTTGAATTAAAAGTTTAAAAGCAGCAATACAATAAAGTATGCTAAAAAGGCCTGGGGTTTCCCGTTGATTATAATATGGTGAAAAATTTGACTGTGAAAAGTGATCACCAAATTGTGGGTTACACTTAATGTATACTCCTTGACCCGCACTGAACATTATATACAACTGACATTTGTACTTAAAGAAAAAAAAGTCTTTAGTGCAGTGTATGCATTTCAATATTTTCAATATTTTCATCCTGGACAATTGCATCCTGATAATATCTGGTTTTGCCTATAGGGGCAGTTTTGAATTGTTTCATATTGTGGACATTTCTACTACCTGCCCATAGAGGCTGCTGTTAAAAACGCTCTCTGGGATTAATCATGTAGGACCTTATTCAGAGATCCGTCAGTGAAAGGTTTGCAATTATACGCACTGACGTTGCAAGGCAACACCCATGACACTCCCCTCACACGGACGGGTTGCTGGAGACTTAGTTGGATTTTACATGTGTATAATACTTACTTACGTGCGTATCTAACTAAACTATGTATATTACCAAGTGTGATTCACAAGTCTGTGTCTAATGGACTTCCGTGCGTAAAATCAACCTGGATAGCGTAAATTTTGTTAATATGCATGCGTAGTTCATCCAATCCTAAAAAGACGCATGGAACTCCCTGCAAAAACGGTTCTCTGAATACGGCCCACAATGTGCCATTATCCTACACCTATGCTCTGGCTATATCTATCTCTTCCTCCCAGAGTAAGCTGTGGGTCATTGCTTCCTGTTTCCTACTTCCTGTACTGTATGTTTGTTTGCCATCTCTCCATTTATATTGGACTCCTGCTTTATACCAGCCAAGCTGCTCACTCTGTGGACTTTATTTGGACTTTTTTGCTTGTGGATTAACTACACCTATATATTAAACCTGTGGACTCATTTGGACATGCTACATTCCCGGTATCCTTGTGTTTACTACCTGTTGTCTATGCTTAATCTCTGCATTATCTGCATTCCTGTTCCATCCGTTTCATCCTGCAATAAACCATACCACTTCTTGAGGTAACAAATATATGTCATATATAGCAATATTAAGCTATATATTTATGCACTCAATTGGTTAGAGCAATGGTTCTCAACCTTTTTTTAGAGAGATCCAGTTACCCACTGTGGAATCATTTCAAGTACCACTTTGAATATTATTTAGACACATACCCATGCCCTATACATATATTTTCAGGGTTTTGGGGTTTTCTTTTTACATATTTTTGTAGTGATTTTAAGGTGTATTTTGTATATATGCCAATTAGCCCCCAAAATATCAAGATATTTTATAAATTATGTCCTTTGCCATTTGTTATCATACTTCCTTACAGCCTTGACCAGCTGCCCTAAATACCACCTGAAAATGGTACAAGTACCACATATGGTACTAGTACCACTGGTTGAGAACCCCTGGGTTAGAGGCTTATGTCTGAACAGTAGAAAAGTCTAATAGTTTTAATAGTCTTTAGTTATTTACATTTTCTACCTTTTATCAACATTTAGAATGGAGATTTAGAATGGAGCATGTTATTCCACAATAGATAAAAAACACCAAGTTAATTAATTCTGTTTATCTGCAATTTACGTTCAATGGCATATCACAATTTTATAATTCTGTCTGTCTCAGCACCAGAAGTATCATCAACACAATTCATCTAAGGGTCATTAGTGTTTCCTCCAGCAGCATATTAAGGGGACACAAAACTCCCTACTATTTAGTCAATATTTAGTTAAAAATTTCTGATCAGTAACTATATTTTCTAGCCTTTTCATAAGCTTTCTCTTGACAACTTACTTGTCTATAACTCTGTGATTTAAAGTTTTCATCAGTCAATGATTCTATTCCACAGTTATTAGCATCTCAAAATGGGTAGTTATAATAAAAGGCTGAGTTAAACCTTTACTATACTGATAACTACCGCTATCAAAATAATTAGCTTAAGAGGTGTCTATTAGCTAATAGTGCCTAAGAAGAGCTAATAGCTATTGTCAAGGATCCAGATAACAGACTTAGCTGGGAAAAAGGTCTAATGCTACTAGAGAGGATCATGTCACAGTGGTGACAACTTTAACATAAAGATTCATTTTTCTTTTCTATAAAGAAGAGGCATAAATGCATAAAATGAATGATGGCTTTATTAAAATTTTTCTCTTCCTCTAGAAATTCTGTTCCTTAAACAAAGATCCAGCTTTTCTCTACAGACAGTGGAAAGGAACAAGCACCCTAACAGACAAACAAAACACGACCAGTCAATAGATTAACAGACAGAATAACATATTCTGGTGCAAAGCTTTATGCACTATCCTATAACCACTGAGCAATCACATACTAAGATAATTATTGTTAGCCCTTTATTGTTAACCCTGGGTCCATATAACAAGATCCGCCTTTCAACTGGAAATGACAAGGAAGAATAAGGACATTACAAAAATAAACACACTAGACCTGATGCGGAGATGGGAGATCATCTTGTGTGACGTATCCCTGTATACTTATTTACTGCGCATGCTCAAAACCAAAGGGCAATTAATCGTGCCTCATTCAGACCCTAAGACAACTCAAAATACTGCAGCTTGTGTCCTAAAGGGCATGGTATGGGATGGAAGAGTAAGAGGCTCTTAGTCAATGTACAGTAAGGGTGTGCCAATGTAAGTGCATCCTATTCAGATCTGGATGCAGATGTTAATAAGGACTGTGTATGTCAAAATATTCATGTCTAAGGGGTCGACACTCCACCACCACCTATATCTGACCCGTATGTTAGAATTTTAAATGCAATACTAAATATAGGAAATCATTGCTGGAGTATTGTGCCAAATGTGGGTTTCATATATAATTTATTGCGTTATATATGTAAAATATACACTAACAAAAAAGCTATATATTGTTTTATGAAATAATTATTTTCCATTGTTTTAGTGTGTTTAGATTGTTACTTTTGCTGCATGCAAAATGTGTGCCATATCAAAGTGACGTGTATGCAAGTACCTGCAAATTGCTAAATATGTTATTAAGTGTGTTTGCACTTCAGGATCTATCTCAAATACTTTTAAAAACTAACTTTAGTTTTCCAGAATTTTTCTGTCCTTGTGTTCAAAACATTAAAAGAATTACCCCAAGTATAATAAAGAACGGATAAACTCATTGGGCCAGATCCAGAACTATGCATTTCCGCGAATTTACGTGTGGCGGAGACGTAAATTCGCAGATTTGAACGCACTGCGCATGCGCACCACAGAAAATACGCACATTCACGTAGCGTTTTTTAGAACGTATGGGTGATTCACGTATGTCTCACGTAAATACTTACGTGTGGGCGTGACAAATTTACGTTAGTCAACAATACGTGTGTTTTACGTGAAGTAGGCGGGGGGTGGTATTTAAAGTGTACAGTATGGGCGTGTTAAGCTGCGTTCGTTTGCGTAGTCAGTACGTCCGTTAGCGGACGTATGCTGTTACGTTAGGAAAAGTTAAGGTAGGGTTTGGGTCGCGTAATTTGACAAAATACGTCCGTGCAAGGGGTGTGCCGTGGGGAGTGTAGCGAACTTACGTGTACGAAAATACGCACTGCTAATATACGTACGCACACACGTAGTTCTGGATCTACCCCATTGTTGGCCATCTTTTGTAAGCCTTCACCAAATGTTTGCCCTTGCTTTGCCTTAATATTGCCTAACCTAGGTCTTTCTAAATGTTGTAATTACTTTGTTTGTTACCATGTATTGCATTAAAGAGATGTCTGTTGAATGTCTCAGATTTCTCTCTTGGAATGTTGGAAGCATAAATACCCCCATTAAACGAAAAAAATAAAAAATAAATCCTCTTTTCCTAAAAATCTAGAGCAAACATAATTTTATTACAGGAGACTCATTGGAGGGTGGGTGATGGCTGCACCCTTAGGGTTAGCTGGATTGGCAAATGTATATCTGCACCTTATAAAAAAAGCTAGGGTGGTTGCGATCTTCTGCTGTATTCTAAATTACACTATTAACTCCCCATATATAGATCTATAAGGCAGGTCATGGTGCCTTCTTCATCCTGCAATCACTGTTTTCAGCGACCCATGGATCTTTATCATGCATTGATTATTTCTTAATTAAAGGCATTATGATGACCTGTGCCTCAATTGGAGAAATGGTGGTCTCGGGCCATGCACTACCATCTGGTAGTAGATTTCCCACAGCCTGTTATGTGAACTCCTCTTTGGCACTTCCCAGGTTACTTGCCAAAGTTGAAGGATATCCGTGCTTGTCTTGCAAATCGGGTCTTACCTTGATCACAATATCGAGCACTGCTATAATCCAATCCTGTTCTCAGAGGCTTCAAAGGCAGTGATGAAAGGCCATATCATCACCCTTCATTTAATACCTGCACATGACACATACTACATGTTTCTTGGTGAATGGGTTATGTGGAGAAGGGATGACCACGGAGAGGGATATGCTCCAGGGGTGTCTACTGACCTCATTTTTATTTAATCTGTCTCTGAATGCTGCATATTCTCCAACAGTGTGACCAATGGTGATGAGAGCAGTTTGGTTTGAGATAGGGAAAATTGTTTATCTAGGTTAATAGATAGCTCAGAGATCAAGCTAAAGTCATGGGGTTGATGGTATTAGGGTGTGGGGCTCCAGTCAGAACAGCCAATTTTTTAAATGGCCGAAATGGCCGAAATCCTTGATAAGGCATAGCAATCGATCCACGGAGCACTGAAAGCTCCGTGCTCCAAAATGGTAAGTAAAAAGAGTCCCCCCACTCCTTTCCCTAATTCTAACCCTAACCGTCCCCTCTCACTACCCTAACCCTAACCCTCCTTTCCTGGCAGCCTGACCCTAACCCTCCTTTACATGCAGCCTGACCCTAACCCTTCTTTACATGCAGCCTGACCCTAACACAACCTCCCCTGTAGTCTGACACTAACCCTCCCTCTCCTGCAGCCTGACCCTAACCTTACCTCACCTGCAGCCTGACCCTAACCCTAAACCTAACCCTAACCCTAACCCTAACCAGCACCTTCCCCTGCAGCCTGACCCTAACCCTTCCTCCCCTGCAGCCTGACCCTAACCCTCCCTCCCCTACAGCCTGACCCTAACCCTCCCTACCCCGCACAGATAGTTTATTCACCAGTCCCTTGGTCCGGCGATAGCAGTGGCAGTGATGCGGCAGAGGGATATCATGAATTGCCGAACGGCATACTCAGCCAATTTTCAAAAAAAAGGCTAGATTCATAAGTATTCGAAAAAAGGACATCTGAAAAGGAACTTTTGGATGTCCCTTTTCACAGTTCACATTTTCTGGCCGGAGATTACAACCGATGGGGTTAGATATGTAACATATAGCAGATCATTGGTGATACCTATTATCTTTACTAGAGCTAACCTTTTCAAAATGATTTCTCTGCATACTTTGGGCTTTGCCGTCACTTCCCGTTATTTTTTTTTAAGAGTATTAAGTGTCTTAATAAACAATAAATATACTTTGAGTGCTAATTGTTTCTTTTTTAGGGGGTTCTCTCATCCCCTTCTTTAGCTGCTGAAGTATATTTATTTTTGTTTAAATAATAGTATATGTTCTGTCATCTTTTATATAATTTTTAATTGTCTCCTACATCAACTAGTGCCTAAGTAGCTGTTTTGTTATGTTACATATAGCATATCATCGGTGATAGTAGTTATCTTTACTAGAGCTAATCTTTTCAAAAAGATTCCCTTTCCCTGCATACTTTATTCTTTGCAGCCTCTTCCTGTTATTCTCACACACTTAGATGCCATATTTTAATCCTTTATATGGAATGAAAGTCATCCCCAAATCAGCCTGCTTAAGCTTCAACCAACCCCATCAGGAGTTCTGTGGTCTCCCTTCACTTACAGTTCACATAAATCCCTAACTTCCAGCAGGGTCTGGCATTCTACCCATTCACGGTGTGGCAAGAATAAGGGATCTCATATGTAATGGCTCTGGCTGACCTTCAAGCAGGCAGTGGGGGAGAATGAGTTTCTACAGGCATTTTCCTTTTAGTGTTTTTCCAAGCATAATGATCGGAGCAATAATTTTTGGTATTTTCAGAACCAATTACAATTACTGTACAGTACCAGCAACTAAATGAACCCATTGATTATCACTCAGAGTCGAAGAGTCTCTCAAATTAAATAGTAAATTTTTCACACCTTACAAAGGAGATTGGACCGGATTCACATTTAGTAACGTTAGGGCATGCGCCCTCCAGATGTTACACTAGGGTTATTATAGTAACCCTAGCGTATAAACAATTTGATGGAACTTTGTTCCGTCCGAGCTCATTTCTGAGGAAATGGGCTGTGCTTCCCCTCCGCCTGCTAAAGCGGGCATGGGGAAGCATGCTAAGTGTACAGTGTGGACGGGGGCTCCCACACTGTAGCAGATCAGCGGTCGTACGGACTGCTGATCTGCACGCTACATTTAAGGCTGGATATCTTAGAATCCTGAATTCCTCTAGATCAGTGGTTCTCAACCCTGTCCTCAATTTCCACTTACAGTGCATGTTTTTCAGGCCTCCTTGCTGAGCACAGATATGCTTATTACTGACTGACATAAGAAAAAAGATCCACGGTTAATACTCATTATATCACTTGTGATTATGAGGAGAGTAAATAGTATGAAACTTCAATTTTTGAGTAAAGGGACCTAATTCACACTTAAGAAGCTTCTTAAAATAAGAACTTAAAGTCACTCCTGGTCTAAACCATGTTGATTGCAGGGGAGTCATATTTCATCTGTTGCAAACAGTACTAGTGTTGAGAGGTGATGTTTCCCAGCCCAAGTTTAAATAACAGTGTAATAGTAAAGTTGGTCAGTATTTGTTTTCAGTAAGCAATTCAAAGATGTATTCCTGCATGCAAAGAATACAATAAACTTGACTCCTCCTGCAATCAACATGGTTTAGCCCAGGAGTGACTTTAAGTTCTTATTTTAAGAAGCTTCTTAAGTGTGAATCAGGTCCTAGGGTACAAAGAAGATGTTTTGAAAAAAGCCTTGGTAGATATCCAGGAGGTTGACCGAAAAGATCTTCTGGAGGAGAGGGATAAAGTCAACAACAATAAAGAAATACTAATGGGTGTCTCTTTTATTACTCAGTTCAATGACAACCATAAAGAGATTGAAAAAATAATAATGAAACATTGGGAGGTTCTTAAAGAAGATTGTGACCTAAAAGAATGGGTCAAAGATCGCCCTAAGTTTATATATAAAAAAAAGCTCCCAATTTTAAAAATCTTTTAGTTAAGAGTAATTTTAATGATAATAAAACCTTAACCAATATTATTAGTAAAGGTTTCTATAGGTGTGGAGACTGCCCTATATGTAAGACCTGTAAAACTAAAAAAACGGTAAAAACTTATAACGTGTCACTCGAAGAATTGCATTTATGCAATAACATGCACATGTAATAAAACTTACATAGGACGCACTTCTAGACCACTGAAAGTTAGATGGTAGTAACAGCTCAGGAACATTAGAAAAGGCTTATTTACACATTCGTTATCAGTCCATTTTAAGGTACACCATGAAAGTAATACTAATGGTATTATAGATTTTTGTGGTATTAAACTGGTAATAGGTAACTGTTGAATGTTTGATCATGCAGAATTGCTAGCAAAAAATGAAATTTAATTTATTCTTAATTTAAAAACTATGGAACCTAGAGGCCTAAACCAGAGTTTAAATGGTTTTTGTGATCTACCATTTACAGTCATACCACCCTGGAGACACCCAATCTCATCCAATTTTGGCAGCTAAGCAGGGTTGGGCTTGGCCAGTACCAGCAAGGGTGACCAGTGTACCATAAATGGATAACCGACAGCTGGTGTTTGCTGCTTAACATCAGTGTGGCAGCCAAGAAAACTATTCTCCAAGTCTGGAACCACCTTGATATACCACCTTTAGTATTGTTTAAGGAGAAACTATTCTTTCTGTTCCCAAATGGACTGGATAGAATCTACCTTTGATAGAGTGACCAAGGTGGAAATTGTCTTTAATACCTGTGAAAACTATATACTTTTCCTCCACAAACATAAAACCATCTCTATCATGGTTTTGAATATACTACATGGTATCTCCTTCATTTGGTGGAAAATGACCCTCTCATTGTGGATTATTGACTTCATATACCTTTGCACTGTTACTATAATATCAGGAGTGTGGTCTTGATCATAAAATGTTTGAAGGCGCTCGCTTGGCAGCATTTCAATAAAGGTGACATATAGCAGGGGTATCCTTGTGACAGGGTTCACTATAGTAAGCTTAAAGACATTGGGGTAGATCCAAAACTATGGACGACAGTGAATTTACTCAAGCCATTTGCATAAATTAACTGTCAGGGAACATCTCATGCGCAGATGTTCTCTTGGCATAAGTACTATCCTACATAACGTAGGTACGTACAACAGTACTTACGGGGAAGAGGCAGACCCCTCCCTTACAATGGCTCTATCCCCGTCACAGCAGCCATTTTGGAGACTTTAAGGGGTGTCTCCTAGGTAAGTTGGCTCTCAATTTATAAACATATATATGGGACCCAACATTGGGACTCTCAATTTTAGAGTTAGGACCACCATATAGAGAAAGGCCTTGACGGTGGCTGGTGGCTTATCCCATATTTGATCAAATATGTGTAACGAACATTTCTGTGTTTTATTTTACAGATAGAACAGTATAGTTTGTTTATGGCAGTGTGCTGGGGCTTTTCTTTCCTTTTGTTTCTGTGGCAAGCAGATTAACCCCCTGCCTTTCACGCACGTGTTTAACATATACTTATAAATTGATTGAGCAACTTCCATTCTGTTTTTATTCTATCCCCGTCCTATGAGTTTACAACAACAACTGGATAGGATGCATCTTTATGAAATGTTTCTTGAATATATAATAATAATGCCAATGTTTAAGCACCCTGTTCCCCTGTATAGGTTAATTAAAACATACATCAATTTAACAATTTAAACTATTGACACACATATGGTTTCACAATCACCACTAATTATTTGTATATATTTCATGTGATAATCACATGGCGCCATGCTTGTGTGCCTCTTTTGTGTGTCCACCCTCACTATTCCATGTCTCAGAAAATGTATTGCCATTCTCCTGTGGTTTTGATAGCTACAACTAGTTATTTTTCTCTCTTTAAACTTGTTACATTCAGTAACTCATCTGATTCTTATGGGGAGAGAGCAAGCTCTAGCTGGCCATCCTCCTTTAAGCGGCACTAGCCCAACTGAAGCCACGCTTAGTTTAAGATGCTGGTGCAACTTGTGATAGATCAATTCTATCATTCCAGCAGGCCAGTTTTGGCTGGGGCAAAGTTGTTGATCTGGGACCAGATGCGCTATAAGATCAGTGCCATAACCCTCATCCAAAGGATCAGCATAAGATACGGAAAAGGTATTTTTATGTGCTCATATTTGTGTCAAATGGAAATCTCACTACTGTTTGCTTTTGTTAATTGGTTTGTAATATTTGTCTGTTTGTTCAAGTTCGGGGTTCGGGGATATCCCCAGGCAGCCTGAGAGTAAGACATAGCTTTCTAGGAGAAGTAAAGCCAAAATATTTTTGTAGATGTTTTAAAGTGTTTTCTAAAGTTAATCATGTGCTAAGATTTCTCATCACCTTTTTTATAGGCACATCCCAAACACCATCCAAAGGCCATGAAGGTAAACCAGTTTATATGACTGCTAATCCTTTATGTTACTTGTTGTGAATGTCTGTAGTTGTATTGACTTTTGCTGCTCTGTTTGTGGTTTTAATTAAGGATTGAGTAACCAGTGGCAGCAAGGATAGGCAGCATCACCTGTATTTTGAATGGACAATTACATTGGATTTATAAGAAATATCACATGTGTATAAATGTGATTAAAACCAAGACTTAAATTGAGGGGGTATATGGAAGTATGTCATACCGTCACTTCTCCCACTGATTTAACTGAAAAGCTATAAATCTTTATTCACTTCTATTATTTCTATATTTTCATTCCGTCACTTCTATTTCCACTTCGACCACTGATTAAAATGACAAGATACTCTACCTAAAAGCAACGTATCCTTACCTCTGCAATAATTTTCGCCATATTCTAGATTGCAGCATTACAAAGAAATCATGGGAACAACCAGGAAATTTGGCACAGATACTTCTAATTAGTATCTGGCCATCTTATTATAAAAAAATTGATTCATTAATTCCCACTGGTATCAGAGCTACATTTGTGCCATCAACTGCCCAAAAACATTGGGGAAGCCAGCTATCTCATTGGATTGCTGTTTGATTGGCTACAGATGGATAAAGTGGTCCATTCTACCGAGAAATACTTTCTTTAGCACATGACTAAAGGAGGATTTGGATAATCCCATCTAGCTTCCTATTCCTCACTAAAGCTACCACTAGTGCAAAAATGTTACACTGCCAACAATTTAGTTAGCAGTGGTATTGTTGTAGGAATATTACCATGTCTATCTCCGTACGCCTTGACGGTGAAGATATGACATTCGTAAAGGGGGGACAGCCCCTTTTTTGTAAGAGCCGTCGTACATAACATACGTTACATACGCCAACCCTTACGGTGTCATAAGAAGGTTGTGCGCATCAGCACAACCTTCCAGACAGGGGAATTACGTATGTGCTGTACATAATTCCCCTGTCAGACTTAACCCAGGAACAGGCCCACTATGCACAAGTTGCAGAGTTTCCATGATGATGTTAGGTGGTGGATTGGATCACTCATTTCCAAGATGTTTACGTGAGGTCTACAGATGCATTTCCTATAAGGGCACCAGTGTCACGATTGCTTCCTTGGTCCTGTTCAATCCTCCCATGAGATGCTAAATCCTCAAAAACATGTCAACTCTATGGATAAAGATATTAGGCTGGATCCATTATGTGCGTGCGAGGGTGTCTCCATACAGTCACGTCCCCTGCATTCCCAGCTCAAGGTAGTAAATCTGGACACTTACATGTCCAGATTCCTACCTTAAAATTTACGACTAGGTCTGCCTAGTTGGCGGAAATACGGCAATTGTAAAACTTTATGCTGCCTTTTTTTCGTACCGGAAGACGTACGTAACATAGTAGCAAGCGTGCTGACGATGCGTGCATACGCACATCATAGCTGACAAGGGAATTACACAAGCCATTGGTCAGGATCTGGCCCATTGTATTGAAATAATTCTATGCAATGCAATTACATTGTCAAGTTTATGTGTTTGTGCTTTTTATTTTTAAATGCAGATACAAGGTATTACTCAATCCCAGTGAAGTAGTCTTCTAAGAATGTGATGATGACATGTAGATTAGTTGTTTGTCCAAGTTTTTATGCAAACATTTATGAATTATGTATGACTATGTATGACATTAAACATGTTATTATGTTTATTAAATTCCATAATTAATCCATGTACATATATCATGAACACAAACTACAACTTTAGCATGTTTAATTTATGAGCTAATTAAAAATATGTTATTTTCTAGAAGAACAAGATTTTACTCTTAGTGTAATAACAACAAATGTTTTACCAGACTGTTATGCTACATAAATGAAAACTCACATTCACAATCATAACAACAGTTCTGCAGTTGTGCTTCTTGAGCCTTTATTATTTATAATTCCAGTTTGCATCCCAAGCCAAAATGCTTGGTACAAAGACAAATCACCATAGGTTGCTTTTTGGAAAAAAATTAAGAACACATGCATCAAGGTGATTTTGAAAAACATCATGAATGACCAGATAATACTTTATATACATTATAGACATGAAACCTGTGACTTGTAATATAGTTCATTTAGAAAAGGGCTCATGTAATCTTCCTTGACTTTTATGAATTTTAGCTTGTACATTCCTCTATATGTTATATTACTGCTGCAAATCAAAATTCTTCCATTATAAATGTATTGTGTATACTATATTCTCTTACATATGAAACTTTACATATGCCTATGGAGGTGTTTTCCAAAAGTATTGTATTGTATTTGATTGACACATTGGGCCAGATCCAGAACTACGTCCGTCTTCCATAGACGGACGTAATTCAATAAACAATAGCTACTGCGCATGCGTAGTAGCTATTGTACGTAATCTGTGTATCGTTTCGATACGTAGATTGCGTTGCGGCGGTCTTTTAGACGTATCAAAACGATATGCAGATTACGTACAATAGCTACTACGCATGCGCAGTAGCTATTGTTTATTGAATTACGTCTGTCTATGGAAGACGGATGTAGTTCTGGATCCGGCCCATGGTTATTAATATTGTTTAATTTCTATGAGTGCAACCTTTACTATTAACACTTTTCTATTTTTTTTATTTTTTACCATTTTAACACATTTAGCAAACCTTTTAATTTTTTTTTTTTATATATTTAACTAAATAGGATTAATTATCAAAATGAAACCTAATTTTTTGTTTTTACTTTTCAGGCACGCAATAGAAAAACACAGAGACACTTTGAAAATATAATCTTTTATTTTTGAAAAAATTTTGTAAAAAAAAAAAAAAATTATGAAAAAAACCCAGCTTTGGGATCCTCTGCGCATTACTATTATATACACAATTGCATGAAGACTATAATAATTAATGATGTATAAAAATGCCAACAAGGGATGTGCCAGAGGGTGCAGCAGCCAAGATTAAGTTCCTGTTAATGAAGTAAGAAAAAAATACATAACATAAATAAAAAAAAAAGATGTAAGTGAAAACGTGTGACCATTAAACACAATACAGAGCGCACTAGTGACCTATATACAATAGAGAGAGCACATCAGTTACCTATATACAATACAACCAGTAACTTCCACACATTGCACAGAGCACGGCAGTGACTGCCACACACTGCATACAGCCCACCAGTGGCCACTGGCACTACACACTGCAGAAAGAACACCACTGACCATAATACACATTACAGACAGCACATCAGAGACAGTAATAAACATTTAATAAAGCACGCCACTTACCATAATACACAATAAAGAGAAAACAAAAGTAACTGTAACACAATAAACAGAGCCAACCAGCAAAAAAAATACTGAAAGCCCACCACTGACCACTATACAATATAGAGAGAACACAGTGGCATTTAACCAGACCTTACAGTAATAATAATAAATAGTAAACATAAATGATTATTAAAAAAAACCAACAAAAATATGATTAATTTACAGTACAAACCCCAGTAGTTTTATGTTTTATTACTTATTATGTTTACAGTATAGGGGCTAGACGGAGATATCAATACACGGACCTCCATACTGACTGTATAAGCTACAGTATACTTCTTTAATATTGATTATCTCAGGATGGTGCAGTGTCTCTGATCAACAGTTGTCTGAATTAAAATCCAGAGGATGAAGTTTAAAGTATATTAGAGTTTGCTACTTATACTGATGTTGTTTTTATTGCATTTTAAATCTGTGGTTACATGTTCAATTGAATACATCTCTACATGTTTTTTTTCTCTTTTTTCAATGCCATATGATATAGCTTTAGAAATTGATATAGTCTGCGCCCTCGAAACACCTATGGGCCTGATTCACAATTATGTAGGATGTGTGCACCAGATGTTACATTCTAGAAAGGCATCTGTACAGAACCTTGTTCTGTACGGAAACAATTCTGTAAAAGAAGCCGGCATTTAATTTCTGCCTCTTAGTAATTAGCAACCCCTGATTATGCCAGCCTTACTGAGACTCTTTGCCCCTCTCTGATGCTATATCTGGAGCACCCAGACATTTACATACAGTCACTCTTACCCCTTGACATCATATGCCATATTCCTGGAGAACACAATTGTATCAATCTATAACATGGTTTGTTATTTTATACTATACTTTACTACTGCTCCACAGATTTAGTATAGACAACACAACTGCTTCCAAAATAGGTCACTAAACATGCTTTCACCTTGATCTGGACGCTGTAAGAACCAATAATCGGCCTGTGTCTGGCTGACAGTGTATCGCAATAAGCACTGACACAGAATCATTACTAGAAGATGTTGCTTATACTTTGATCAATTCTCTTTCCTAACACAATTCCTTTCCTACCAAGTCACATTAATAGTAGTCCACAATCTCAAGCATTACAACGCCGGAGCTCTAAAAAAATGTTTCAGCTTACTGTAACTACCAGCCAGCACATTAACACTTCTCTTGACTTTAAAAAACGCTTTTAACATAACTCTTCCCTATGTAAAATACCCTTCTTTGTTGAATTTTTCCCCTAGCTTATTGAATATAAACCTTTGTTCATATACTCAAAATGCCTCAAGACTACAACTGCTCTAAACCTTACTGCACAAGATTTATTTACTTTTTTTTATCATTATTACAAAATATAATTTTTACTCATGTCTTATTATATATGCATTCTCAAAGTTTACTTCAAGAATGGTCATAGATTCTTTCTATTTCCCACAGTTTTGAAGTTACACCATCTTTAACAGTCAATATTGCGATACATTGTGCACCCAGTAGAGCAGCCCCCCTTTAGGTAATGCAGCCCTCCCCCCGGCCGTGGTCTAATAGACCGTGGCTCACACAGATGCATTAGTACTGATGTGAACAGTATCTGACTCTGCATCAGTACTGATGAACATTATTGGATATACAGGGATCCTACGGGAGCCTTGTAGTACCAAATCATTTCCATTAAATAATGCTATGAGGCATCCTTATTCATGGTAATAGATTTGCTCCCGAAGGAGCCCTGTATACCCTGTACTATCCATCTGTACCGCAAAAAGAAGGAGCAATAGGGAGAGGTGAGTGACTTTAAAGTTTAAGTTTTTAATAAAAAAAGTTTATAGTATATAAGGATGCTGACGCATATATAGGGGGCACAAAAGGAGGCCGATAAATATATAGGGGCACAAAAAGAGGCTGACACATATATAGGGGGCACAAAGGAGGCTGACAAACATATAGGGGGCACAAAAGGAGGCTGACACATATATAGGGGGCATAAAAGGTGGCTGACACATATATAGGGGGCACAAAAGGAGGCTGACACATATAAGGGGGCACAAAAGGAGGCTGACAAATATATAGGGGGCACAAAAGGAGACTGACACATATATAGGGGGCATAAAAGGTGGCTGCCACATATATAGGGGGCACAAAAGGAGGCTGACACATATAAGGGGGCACAAAAGGAGGCTGACACATATAAAGGGGCACAAAAGGAGACTGATACATATAAGGTGGCACAAATGGAGGCTGACACATATAAAGGGGACACAAAAGGAGGCTGATACATATAATGGACACAAAAGGAGACTGATACATATAAGGGGGCACAAAAGAAGGCTGATACATATAATGGACACAAATGGAGGCTGATACATATAAGGGGCATAAAAGGAGGCTAACACATATAAAGGGGGATCAAAAAGAGGCTGACACATATAAAGGGGCACAAAAGGAAGCTGATATATATAATGGGCATAAAAGGAGGCTGACACATATATAGGGGGCACAAAAGGAGGCTGATACATATAAGGGGTACAAAAGGAGGCTGATACGTATAAGGTAAAAAAAAATATGGGTGTCAAATAGTACACCAAGGTTTCTTGGCTGTTATGAAAAGCAGCTGTGAGGGGAGAGCCTCACAACTGATTTTTTTGAACACAAAAAAGCAAAAATAACACAGTGCTGATATTTAGAACTGGAAATTTTCACCAATTTTGAATAATTTGTAAGCAGATAAAAAACAATGGGGCAGATCCAGAACAACGCTTTTGTGCGAATTTACGCAAGGTGGACACGTAAAATCGCATTTTTGTATGTACTGTGCATGCGCACGATAGATAATACGCTACATAACGTAATATAAATTAGAGCGTATGGGTCATTTACGTTTTTGCTGCATAAATTCGTACGTGTGGTTGTGCCAATTTTACGTGTGGCAATCCGTACGTATGCGGATGACAACGGTTACACGGCCAAAAGTTAAGGTAGGGTTTGGTAAGCGGAACTTGGTCAAAATACGTACATCCAAGTGGAGTGTATAGAAGGTACGCACACGTAAATACGCTAGGCTAGTAAATGGATTGCAAGCGGAGTTCTGGATCTACCCCAATGTATTTTATTATACACAAATGACTACAAACAAACAATACAACCAACAATAAAATCTATCAATGTGGTGAGAGCTAAGCTGATATAAAGGAGTTTGTATTAGAAATGTATCCACCTCAATTGCAAGTGAATTTTTCCAGTGCAATGTTCCGCCACTTAAATAACAAAACCAGAATTCAGATCCAATAGCAAGGTTGAAATAAATAGGCCATGGATAATGAAAGATTTTAGCAACAGTGTTTTGATTCATGCAGTAGTGAAAAGTATTTCAGATCCGCAAAGCAGACTCCAAGGAGGAAAAAACATACATAATGATAGATAGTAATAACATTCAAGTAGTGATAATAGTCAAAACTTTTGGACAAAGCATAATCTTAGTATATATTATAGTATTGAGAATGAAATATATTGTTTAGTCATTCAATATTAAAATTTGGTTACAAAGTCTAGAATATATAAACAAACATTACAAATATCCCTTATATCCTTATATTCCCATACCCTCCAACTGTATCGATTTAGCAGGTACAGTACCATTTTTTAACAGAAGAGGCTGTACCGACTTCCATACTTATCTAGGATCCTCTGCGGTCTGTTTAGCGCCTGGCACTTTCTTTCTGTTTAGACTGCAGCGGAGCCACTGCTCCGCTATGGTCTAAACAGAAAGAAAGTGTCAGGCGCTAGGATCCTCTGCGGTCTGGTCTGTCTGTGCACTGACGCTGACGGGATGATGTCAGCTCCAGTGTAAGGAGTCCGACTCTGCAAGAGCACGCGGCAGATAAGTATTCTCTACACTAAAGAATTATCTTTCTTAATTCTTATTTATTTTTTTAAATAGGAGAGACAGTGGGGATATTGAGGGGACGCAGTGACATGATGATTTTTGATAGTAAGCTCATATAACAAGGTAAAAAATAAAGAGATTAAATCCCCGCCCCTTCTCTGGACAAGCCACATCCCCTTCATGGACACGCCCCCTAGGTGTACCGGTTTTTAAGTAAAAAATGTTGGAGGGTATGTATTCCTTATCACTACTTGATTGTAGTAGTACCACTAGGTCATGCTGATGCTATGATGGAAGCACATGGGAGCATGATGATGGTCATTTAACTCTTGCTGGGACTGCAACTTGGTTTCACAAACTATTGTTGTTTTCAGTGTGAGTGGGAAGCAGAGGCCAGAGAAACCATTATGTTTGGAAGCAGTGGCCAAAGCGAACTTCACTAATCCTGGTAGTTTAGAATACTGTCGATGCCCCACTGGTTTATCCTGAGAAAATCTATCAACCTCTGCTCTATATATAGCTTGGATTTGCAAAGAACTTTATTAAAGCGCTGGCTCAAACTTGGTTTGTATTTACACACTTAAGAAATTGCAGTGAGTGGATTATTAATATGGTTATTCTGTGGAATTGATGTTTATTGATGTTTTTTCCAGAAATATCCTTTCCACAATACTGATTGCAAGTTATGAATCTTGACTCAACAACACCATAAACACCACCAACACAGTCAGCAGCATACGAACAATTGGGTCTCACATAACAATACATGGCAGGAATCCACTCAAAAGACATTACAAGGTCCCTAGCAAAATGTAAGATACCTTTAATCCAGAGGCGCCCTAGGTTTTGCAGGGCCCTAAGTGAATAATTAGAAGGGGCCCCATCAAATTATCTCCCAGTCTCTGCCTCTGTCAATGCTATCAGACTTCCGAGACCTATGCTATCTCCTGGGCTGGGTTCAGCATTACAGTGGCAACCAGAAACCTGCTTTTACTTCCTTCTTATAGCGTCCTGACCCCTGGCTAGTCTGCGACCAGATAAGAGGTTATTTCCGCTGTCCGGTCAGGGACCTGCGGGGCCTCCTGACCCACAGGGCCCTAGGCGGCCGCCTATGTGGCCTATGCCTAGGGCCGCCTCTCCTCCAATCAGAACCACCTCAAATACCCCAAACACAGACACAGATATAGAAACAGACACAGAGTCAACCACCACAGATCTGAAACACACACACATTCACCATATACAACACAATGTACAAAGAAGTGTATATAACTAAAATTCAACAAGGTCAACAAAATGTACAGGAGAAAAACAAGACAACAACCTCAGTACAAACACCCAACTATGAAAACCTCAGCCAACACCACAAACCCAGACATTAAACACAACATGCAACACATAAACTGCAATTCTTCAGTCAGCCCCATATTTTTATGCCCAAATGAAGAAACCTCCTTAAACACCCCAACACAAAACACCCCAGTGCAAAATAGAAACAAATACAGGTGAAACACGAAAAATTAGAACATTGTGCAAAAGTTAATTTATTTCAGTAATTCAGCTTAAAAGGTGAAACTAATATATTATATAGACTCATTACATGCAAAGTGAGATATTTCAAGCCTTTATTTGTTTTAATTTTGTTGATTATGGCTTACAGCTTATGGAAACCTCAAAATCAAAATCTCACAAAATTAGAATAATGTGAAAAGGTTCAATATTGTCACACTCTAATCAGCAAATTAATTCCAAACACCTGCAAAGGGTTCCTGAGCCTTTAAATGGTCTCTCAGTCTGGATCAGTAGAATTCACAATCATGGGAAAGACTGCTGATCTGACAGTTGTGCAGGAAAGCATCAATGAGTCCAGTGTGAAGTTCCACAGTCTGTGTTGATTTGGGGAGCAATGTCATCTGCTGGTGTTGGTCCACTGTGCTTTATTAAGTCCAGAGTCAAGGCAGCCGTCTACCAGGACATTTTAGAACACTTCATGCTTCCTTCAACAGACAAGCTTTATGGAGATGGTGACTTCCTTTTCCAGCAGGACTTGGGTCTGCACACCCTGCCAAAGGAACCAAAACCTGGTTCAATGACCATGGGATTACTGTGCTGGATTGGCCAGCAAACTCACCGAACCTGAACCCCATAGAGAATCTATGGGGCATTTCCAAGAGAAAGATGAGACATGAGACCGAACAATGCAGAAGAGCTGAAGGCCGCTATTGAAGCAACCTGGTCTTCAATAACACCTCAGCAGTGCCACAGGCTGATAGCATTCATGCCACGCTGCATTGAGACAGCAATTTGTGCAAAAGGGGCCCAAACCAAGTACTGAGTACATATGCCCGATTTTCAGAGGGCTGACTTTTCTGTATTTAAAAACCTTTTTTTGATTGATTTCATGTAATATTCTAATTTTGTGAGATTTTGATTTTGGGGTTTTCATAAGCTGTAAGCCATAATCAACAAAATTAAAACAAATAAAGGCTTGAAATATCTCACTTTGCATGTAATGAGTCTATATAATATATTAGTTTCACCTTTTAAGATGAATTACTAAAATAAATGAACTTTTGTACGATATTCTAATTTTTGGAGTTTCACCTGTAAATGAACAATTCATCAGAACTTATAACTGTCTAGTTGAGGATGATCTGGAGAAACTTGGAAATAAATTGAAAAAGATCAGTAGGTACATCCGACAACAAAATCTAGCCACAAAACACAGGGCTGCTCTAAAGGAACTAAGACAAAACCACAAATTAGTAATTAAACCAACAGATAAGGGGGGTGGGATTATTTATGGATAGTGAGGTATACAACCAAAAATCACAAAGTTTACTAGTGTTTCAAAGGATGGAACTTAGAGGGTCACATGCAGCCTTTCCCTGGGTATTGTCAGCTGCGCTCATGAGAAGGCCAGATGAACAATGGGGCTAATTGGACTACAGTCCCAGGCCTCCTTCTGAAAATAGGCCCACACATACTGCAAGTCTCCAGGCCTTGCACTGCAGTGCATAAGGATTGAATGTCAGGGACTGATATCCTTTTCCTAGCATACTATATAGTATGGGCCTTTTATAATATTGAGCCCATGGCCCACATGGCCCTCAACATAAAGCTTATCAAGTGTGCTGCTTAATCTTCAAGCTTCAAAGCTCCAATTGCAAGAGGTGCAACATCTTTATTTGCAGCACTGCTAACCCTCAGTTAGCTATCCCCTCACTGCTGCTCTGACAACCACTGTGTCCCACCAGCTCTTCACTGATCTGCTGTGCTGAATCTATCTCAGCTTACTATCTGCTTCACAGTGCAGTACTAACTATCCACCGCATTATCTACAATTACCTAGAGGGCATAGTTCTCATTACCTGCAGTACTATTCAGTCATCATCCAAGTGTGCACAGCAATCATCCCAGCAGTGTGTCCTGTGCAACCACTCTCGCACAGACCAGTCTGGAAGACCAGGTCTACAAGCGCAGACATCAACCAGCCAGGCAAATGAGGACTTCTAAGATCGTAAGCATCAACAGAATGCATAAGGGAGCAGCAGAAAACAAAATGGGAGCTCATTGTGACAGAACTACTTCTGATCTATATACCAGCAAGACAAGGCAAATGTAAGTGCAATACTGATGCTTTATCCCTGCACTTTGATAATATGACACAATTGTGTCTTGTGTATGTCTCCATGTTTTTATCTCCATTCCTACTCCTGACTAACCCCTTTCTATACTGCTGGATGCCTACCAGTACAACGCTTACCACACATTGCTGTAAATATTGCTTTCTCAAGATTCATAACTTGCAACCAGTATTGTGGAAATTCCTGGACAAACATAATTTATCTACATTATCAGATACACTGACTGCATTTGCTTGAGCGCACCGATCCCTCTCATTGAGTACTTATATGTACTACTAGTGACAGTTGGGCCACTAGGGGATACAGTGCAGCCTGCAATATACACATCACCCCCCACACACCCCTCCCCCATCCCCATTCCATGGAACTCTCCTGAGCGCTCTCTTCTCAACAATACTCTTGAGAAAGTGTTTTTGAGAAATATCCATAAGGATCAGTGAGGCAAAGCTTAATAAGGGGATCTTTTGTTAAATAAGAGAACTGATGCTTGAGGGGACCTTCAAAGGTCTGCTTAATCCTGCTGCAAAAGCTGCATGTGGGGCTTTCAAGAGCATTTGCCAGAATTTCTTAGGGAGGCATAAGGTAGAAAATTACAAATAGATGGTGGAAAATCACTTAGATGTGGTGTAACATGTTTCTGAAAGTCCACTTCTTGGACTCACAACTGGATACACCAGAGTTCCACCAGGGCATTTCCTTAGAGAAAAAGCAGTATCAGGAAAAGGGGAGTCTAAGTATGCTGGGTGGAGTCATTCTAAAACCCTTGTTTGAATTCAGCACAGAATAAACTATGCAATGTACATATATGAACGCTTGTGAAAAAAAGTAATCATTATTTTGTTGACCAGTGTTATCCAATAAAGCAACAGGAATAAAAAGACACACAAGAAAACCAAGTGAAACAGCACTACAAGTATTGACAAAATAATTAGTGTTGGATAATATATAAATTAATATCAATAAAATAAATAAAAATATAAAAAAAGAAAAAGAAGGAATGTATAGTTGACCTTGATAAGTCGCATGGAGAACGGCACCAGAAACTACTTGATAGAATAACTTTCAATTTATTCAAAACAATACCTCTAAAATCAAGATAAACTATACATAAAAAATGTTATAGAACAACATAAGGTGTGCTTTTGTAATCTCTGTGATGTATATCACTGGAGATCAGATCTTGGTGGTAATTATATAATAAAATTCAGTTATTTAGATGCACAAAATCCGTATCAAGGTACAAGGGAGTTCCGCCCTTAAGCAGGGTTAATAGCTGGTTACAGAGTTAGTAGTCGGTTGTAGGATGACACAAGTTAATTCTAATCTCCATCAGTGCTTTGGAGTGCTAATGCAGACACTACATATACAGGAAAGTTCCTGTAGGTCTTACCCCAGTTGGCGGGACAATCCTCTCTCCGAAATCGAGATGTTTGGTCCGTATTTACACGGGACTGTTCCGGCTGCTCAGGCCGGGCAGTCTGACCGTGTGGTGGAATAACAGCTTGTTGACTCGTGTTGTCCTCCGTCTCCCAATTTGATACAGGCTGAGTATCGACTCTCCCACGCTCTAAGCGGCTCCACACTCCCTGCTCTGTACGGAGGGTTTTCTCTCGCTGTCTGTGACAGTCCTGCCGCTATTATCTTCTAATCCTCAATAGATGTATTACGGATGTGCACAGGTATAAAATCTCCAGATTAAAGTCTCCAGACCAGAAAAAAAAGTCTATACAGACAATCAACACTTTTATTATATTTTATACCCCCTGATGAAGTCCATAGAGGTGTGACCGACCATAGAATGAAACACATTGGGACTGATCACTGCAAATGGCATATGGCAACATGACACACAGATTACCTGTCCAGGTGCACAGATCCCGTTCAGGAGCCACACAACTGTGAGGTCCTGTAAGCAAAGCTCTTTATACAAAATGTCTATCATTTACAAGTTTCTGGCATGCATGTTGCATATTTGCAAAAAAATGTGTTTTACCTTTACACTATGATTGCACTCTCTTCTTTTCTCTGATGAATTGAACCGTGACTGATTGATGATGCCAAATACCTATAGGCTGAATTGTAACCTACATCTGGTATTAATATATCTATTACCTTATTACTACAAGTAGCAACCTCCATTTTGATCTGTGTTTGTGGTAGATTTACAATTTACTCTGAGAGAAAAATAGAATATTGGTGACAAGCTATACCATTCACAAATGTGGTGGTTGCCGTGTTTAAGAAGTACTACACCTGGCATAACAAACTCATTGCCCGGGGGCCACATGCGGCCCAAAATCTTTTATTTTGCGGTACCATCTCACAGAGGAAAGTCCAGCGATTGTTGATGAAAAGGACCTGCTATCAGCTACTGCAGCAGTTAAACAGGACATCTGATAGCAAAGCCCTTTTCAGCTGTCTAGTATAACTGCTGCATCAGCCAACAGCAGGAAACACATTGCTATGGCCACTGTCAAACAGAAGAGCTGGAAGATAACACAGATGAAAGGTAAGTAAGGTATAAAAAGGGGAGGCTGGAGACTACTGAATGGGGAATTACTGGGAGCGGGAACCATAGGAATGGGAAATAAAGGAGAGCTGGAGACATATGATGTGAAAGACTGGGAGTTGGAGATATATGATGGGGGATATTGGGAGCTGGAGAGACATGATGGGGATACTGGGTACTGGAGAGACATGATGGGGGATACAGGGATCTGGAGACACATGTTTAACAAATGAGTAACAGACTGTACTATTCTATCTGTAAAATAAAATGCAGAAATGTCCCTTACACATGTTTGCAAATAAATGATAAGCCACCAGCCACCGTCAAGGCCTTTTTACATATTGTGGTCCTAACTCTAACAGTGAGAGCCCCAATATTGTGTCATATATTTATGTTTTTAAATTGAGATCTAACTTACCTCAGGAGACACCCCTTAAAGCCACCAAAATAGCTACTGTGGAACAACACCCCCTCTCCGCTGCTGATACCAGACAAGCTTCGAAACGGAAGAGACAAAATGGAAGTTGCTCAGATCAATTTCTAAGTTAATGCAAACAGGTGCATGAAAGGGGTAATCTGTTAGCAACAGAAACAAACGTAAATAAATGCCCCAGCAACACTACCATTAACCAGTAACTGTCTGATGACCTCTACTTCCTTCCGCCTCCTTATGTCTTCTGTAAGTTCCTCCTTCCCACTTAGTGTGTTAGCTCATGTGAACAGGGCACTCCATCCTAGTGTTGTTCCCTCCTCCACCACTCCCCCCTCATGTTGTACCCTCTTGTACCACTCTGCTACCCTTTTTTTCCATACCCACCTGGTGGCTCCCTCTCAACTCACTGCGCTCTATCTCCTCCTCCCTGATCTGCCAAGCTTGACACCTCACATTTTGCTTTGCTGTCTGTGCTTGCTTCACTTTATTGTATTTTTGTGATATTTTATTGTATTTTATTATGCACTATGCTGTCCATCCCTACCCTGTATGTCTGTACTGTATTTTGTTGTATTTTGTATGGCGCTGCAAACACATTGTGGTGCCTTATTATTATTAATAATAATAATAATAATAATAATAATAATAATATTATTAATAATAATAATAATTCACCATGGTCCGCCATGGAGACAGCCACCACTCACCCGCCGCCGCGACTTACGGCCTACAGCTTTCCGGAACAGATAAGTGCTGCACCACACTACCATCATGTGGGGCCGTATTCAGAGATCTGTTACTTTAAAGTATGCAAATATACGCATGGCCGTTGCAAGGCAACACCCATGACACTCCCCTCACATGAGTGGGTTGACGGTGACTTACAAATGCCTCGATCCACCCATATCTTTAAGTATGTAATTCCGAGCGTGTAATACTTCCGTATACTAACCGCGCCCTCACTGTACCCTCAAATGGTCATTTAAATGCCTCCCCCCACCCACTTACACGGATCTTGCTCCGAACGGATTATAAACATGCCCCTCCATATGGATCTTCCCACATGCGATTCACAAGTCCGTGCCTACTGGACTTCCGTGCGTAAAATCAACGTGGATTGCGTAAATTTTGTTACTATGTATGAGCAGTTCATCGGATCGTAAAAATACGCACGGAACTTCAAGAAAAACAGATCTCTGAATATGGCCCATGATCAGCATGATTATCATCAGATAACCCTCCAGTATGTATCAAACTTAAGTGGAAAGATGTGTAACAACCCTTTACCTTCCATTTTGGTGATGTCATATTCATGTGCGATTATGTAAGCCGTAAAAATGTGTCTTCCCCTATATTCTTCACATCTGTCATACCATTCAGAGTAATTCTTCCTGTAAAATAAAATATGCAACCCTGAAGCTACCATTCAAACATGTATATAGTTACAGGAAGCAGCAGTGGTAAAATGACTGGCCTTGTTAAACCAAAACCAATGGCTGTGATAGTAAGAGCGAGTGTTAGATATGAAGTTGTACGTGATCTGCTTGATGATAGACTATCTAACTCCCATCTTCCCAGCTTCAACTCATTATGCTAATGAAGTGCCATCAGTTAAGCTTTTCCCATGATTATTGAGTCTGTCAGGTGAAACAAAACGATGCAGCTCCTTGCCTACAGCTCTTATCCCTTGCTCCCAGCATTCACTGCCCTTCTTGGAACACAACATCGATTTTCCATAACTCATTTTTTTTTTATAGTGGCTGTAACCTTGAGTGGAATAAACATAGGATATCTTTTATGGATGGGACACAATATTATAGAAGTTCACCTGACCCTTTACAACAAGCTTAATTTCCAGTCTTTGGTTTAAAGCAAATATCCACATTTGTAGTATTGTACCACTCATAGAAATAATAAAACAGTTCCAGAATATTATTAAAATACTGTTATGTTATGCTCCACTTTAATTACAAATAATAAGATTTTTATACCACATGATTAAAAACATATCATTGTATTTCACATCAAACTATTTTCCCATTTCATTGTTATTTACAAGGGTTGACCAAGAGGGCACAGTTATAAAAGAAATGCACTATTGTTTCAATGTCAATTATTTATTTCCTTTCTTCATTATAAACCATCCTGGCCATGAAGGAGTTAATGATTTATTGTCCGTCTCTTAGATCATCAATCACAGCTGGGACACCCACAGGATTAAATATCTGCTCACAGCTGTTGGTGACAACAGAAACAGGTGTAATCTGGACCAGGATCGGAAATTTTAAGGAATGGGACACGTTAATTTAGAGTGTTTTGATTTTTTCTGATCAGGGGAAGCTATTAGATATTAAGAAGAGATACACATAATGAGAGTGATCTAAAAGTTGGCCTACTTGCAGGAAACAACCTGCATGGAAGGTCTATCAGCTGTTCTCATGAATATAAAGTGAAGCTGTAATTCTATATCTATGTAGACATCTGTAGACATCTGAAAGTCACTAAATTTAGACAAAACTGTCATTTAATACCATCATTAGAACTGGCAATTTTTACAAGTTATACTGATATATCAGGGTTGCCGACTTTTAAAAGCTTCTCTCCGGGAGATCCCGGAGGAAAGCCCTTGATACATGCAGGGGGCGGGGTTTAACAATGCAATTTATGCAAATCGCATCATTAAGCCCCATCCCTTAGAAACATACATAGAAACATAGAAAGTGACGGCAGATAAGAGCCACATGGCCCATCTAGTCTGCCCATTTGTTTATTGAAAACTATACGGACCCTATTAGGGATGGGGGTGGGGCTTGATGACGCAATTTGAGGGAGATTTGCCTGCTCTTCCGGGATACCGGGAGAACTACCCAAATTTCGGGAGTCTCCTGGGCATTCCAGGAGAGCCGGCAACTATGTGATATACTGACTACAGAGTAATGCCCCGTTCTACCTCTAATCTTGTACACTTGCTGATGCATGCTTTTAGTGTCGACAATTGCACAGTTTAGACTAAGGACTTCATATTAGCTTCAAAGTCTCGCAAAAAGTGATTACTGATTTGCTGAAACTAGTCACATATCACTTCTGAATATGGAATCCCTACAAACATCCGAAAATTCACTGAAATATTTCATATTTTGTATTAACTTAAAAACTGAGATAAATTCTATAAGGTGAAATAGATTTAAATGACAAATTTTAATGGCTGTAAGTTGTGCTACAGTGTGCCTACATTGCACTCTCCCCCATTAATATTTATACCCCCTCCATCACATCACTCATCCCACATAATATTTTAAATCCACAGTCACACCACTCTTTTCCCATTACATGTTTTACCCCACAGTCACACAACACCCCCCACCAATGGCATAACTTCAGTGGGTGTTACTAATATGGGATTCAAAGGACCAAAACGGAGCAACAGGCTGGAAGCATAGACAGAGATCAGAATTCAGTGCTAGCAGCAAATAACCTATCAATGGGCTCTGATGGTGGTGTTGGTGGTTGTCACAAAACACAGTACCTACAGAGACAAATGCAGTCTTTATTTGGGATTTGCCAGCCACGCTGGTCCAGGACCTGCCCTCTCCTGAATCCCTGGTCTTTCCTGATTCCTGGCTGACCTGAGCTCCATAGGTGTGCACATTGTTTGGCTCATGGGCGCAGCAAGATTGGAAGCAGTCAGGTGACTCCTTTGGTCCAACCATGCCACGTGGACACTACATGGCTCTCAATCAGCCTATGAACTCCACCTGTATCAATGCTACAAGTACTTTGTATAACGTTCCTGGTTCCCTGAGTCTTCTAGTGTGTACACAGCTCTCCTTGTGTTAGCTTTGCTATTCTGCGTCTTCTGTTCTTGTGTTAGTATCTGCAAGTATGTGCAGTTCTCAGCATAGCACTCTCTGTACTGGAAGCTCCAGCAAGCATCACCTGCAAGTGTGTGCAGGTCTCATTACATCACTCTCTGCACTAAAAGCTCCAGCAAATATCATCCACATAGTGTATGCAGTTCCATTCCAGTGTTTCCTACACTGCAAGTTCCAGCACACCTTGTTATTTATCCTCAGCTGCACAGTGTGTGCAGTTCTCTCCTCAGTGACTGTACTACAGGCTCCAGCGGTACAACCACCATCGCAGCACCTTTGCTCAATACTAATCACCTCTGTAGTATCCGCTGTTCAAGTTATAACCATCATCACAGTTGTCACCCCTCAGCTCTAATCTCTATTTCAAACTTTCTACAGTTTTCCTTGTGGCAATCTCCTCAGTGTGCTTCCACTGAGATCCCTAATGATTCCTTGTGTTCCTAGTGTGCTCCATCCTGGTATACTTACCTGTGTGACACTGGTCATTCTTTCCTAATGCATCTCCTTGTGAATCAGCCAATGAGCAAGCCCTTTATCAAAACTCCATGCTCCTGTATTCTACCAACAACCCAGGGGCTCTTGAGTTAGATCCCAGAATCCCTGAGTTTGTGACAGTGGTGAGTTGAGGTAGGCAGAGTCTATCTACTACCTGTCACCTGCTTTCTACATTACATATTATACCCCTACAGTCACACCACTCTCCTCACAATACATATTATATACAAACACAAACATAATACTCAACTGTCAACATTTTCACTTGTCGACATTTCGACAGTCAACATTTCATACCAGACCCACGCATTGCATATTATAACCCCACAGCAACACCACTCTCTCATATTATACATTATATACATTTGTTACACAATTCTCCTTAAATTTCATTATACCTTCCATCACATTTACTCAGTGAAACCAGGGAAAATTACAAAATATAACTGGCACTGCTAGAAAAAGGGTACTTGCTTCAGGTGCACTCCAACAAATTAAAATAATGCAGCAAAAAAAGAGGCACTAAGAAGTCATGTGAATTGAGTGGTAGAGAAGCCCCAACGGGCAATCTATTTAAACATATCCCAACGTTTCAGCTGTCTTATGCAGCTTTCATCAGGGATGATGAGCCTACAGCTTAAAATTAAAAACATCAAACTATTAAAGCAAAATAAAAAAAAGTCACCTATTGGTGATGATTCACTCCCGCAGGAGCACTTCTATGTCCCTGATACCAGGAATCCAGGCAATGGAGGATACCACACGAGCAGCAGTTTATACTTGTGAAAGACGTGAGGTGACTTTATTATTTTGCTTTATTATTTTGTTGTTTTAATTTTTAAGCTGTAGGGTCCTAATAGGGCCTATGAGTCCGGCTTCCACTGTTACCTATGGTTGCGGTACAGCAGTGAATTGTGTATCGGACCAGGTGTCCAATTTAGGGACTTAATTTACGGAGGTTATGTTTAGAAGCTGGAGGGAACCCAGCAGTATGTTTGTACTGAGTGTGATAACCTGCATTTATCCGTGATTTTTATCATTTATGTGGATTACAACAGTAATAGTGGTTTTATATATTTTGTCAATATTATCGCTGGCTTACGAATATTTTTTAAGTCAATCTAATTAAAAGTTATGTTTTTACCTGCTTTATTAGTGTACATCTTTAAATGTGGCCCTTTTTCCTTTATCTGGGAGGCCAGTTTCTATAGTCCCCACAGTTAAAGACACTTGGCTATACATTTCTTTTGAAACATGGTTGTACCTTTCTATATCATTTCAATGTGATTGCCCAATAGTTGTCTTTTTACTTGGTGGGTTTAAAAGTCCTATCGTTCACCAATTATCCACTGGTATATCCCATCCTTTTTTCCAAAATTGAATTTTCTACCCCAAATTCCACATGCTGGAGTACAGAACATCCCCCATGCACTCCTACATCAGAATGGATTTCCATGCCCTGGACCCTACCTTAAGAACAGATATGAGTGTGGAATATCCTGCATGGAGAGTGGGCCTATCTCCCGAACAGAGACAGAATTCAACACATCGGGCCTGATTCACAGATCAGAATGAGATAAGTATGTGCAGATCCGCACAAATAAATTAAAGCTCCCTCCCACGCCACCTCCCCCTTATTTTATGAACTTAGAGCACTTAAGAGTGTCCTAGGGCTTCCCTAACTTTCCGTGCATATTTTCCTTCTTAAAAATATATGCACGGCTGTTCCCTTGCCGCACTCTTCCTGGCTCATTACTAAACATCACCCCACCCACTCTTCTTAAAGATTCACCAAGACTGCCCAGGCATGCCTCTTTCTTCAAAACCAACTATGTGTGGTCTTTAAAGATGTATGTAGACAGCATAAATAACCTACTATGCAGGCATAGTAGGTTTTTCTTTAAAAAAAATGCACCTAAGAAGCCACCACAATGGATTTGAAATGAAACAAACAAGATGTGCTTTAACTACAGACTTTCAGCTTTAATTTGAGGGTATTTACATTCAATTCAGGTGAACAGTGTAGGAATTACAACGGTTTCTATATGTGCCTCCCACTTTTTAAGGGACAATCAACTCAAAAGCTATTTCATGGACAGATGTGGGCTATTCCCTCATTATTTCATCATCAAGTAAGCAGGTAAAAGGTCTGGAGTTGATTTTAGCTGCATTTGGAATATGTTGCTGTTGACTCTCAATATGAGATCCAAAGAGCTGTCACTATCAGTGAAGCAAGACATCATTAGGCTGAAAATCTAAACAAACCCATCAGAGAGATAGCAAAAACTGTAATTGACTGTAAAGTATTTGCAACAAAGTATTAAAAAGTTAAAGTTTGAGACTTCCGGTTGAGCGGCGCACCGAGGTGGCCGCATTTTAGTTGAGCTCCCGGCGGTTCCCTCTAACCCTAGGATTGTTGGGGTTGCAGAGCCTCATGTTGACTCCGCTGCTGCAAGGGAACCCCCTTGGACCCCCAGGGTGCTTATTAGCACACACAGTACAGCCGGGATTGCTATTTTTTTCACTGGAGTCTGCCACTGACGTGAGCGGCCATTCCAGTACGAGGGGGAGAGTATCCAGCCTCACTGACCATCGCGGTTGACCCCATTGTTTGCCTGGGCTGGATCCTGGGAGAAGTGGAGTGCGGAAGGTCCTTCCGTAGCGGCTGGTAGGCGTCGGGTGGCCCGAAGTGGAAGTGAGAGGGTTGCCACCATTCCAGGGTGCTGTCTGCGGGTGAGGGCCACAACTTACCAGATTGGAACCCCACAGCTGCATAGGTGCATCAGAGAGCCAGATCAGCTGTATTGGGAAGCGTGAGTAGTGGTGTTGGGGGCTAAAAAAAAGGGCTCAAACGCCATCTTGCCCATATAACAGCCCACGTGGCGCCTTGCCCTCACTCCTGCCGGGACCCTAACTGGGAGAGGGATAAAATTGGGACACTCAGCCCTGCTCACCTACCTTTCCTCCCCTGTCTGCTGTTTGCTGCACTGAACTACTGGGCTGGTCACTCTGGATCCTTGACACGCTGGGTGCAGTGGCTGTGAGTGCTGCATCTGGGTACCATACAAATTGCCTTTCCCAACATTACCCTTTCTGAAGTCTACAGTACTACTACATATTGCTTTATTAGCTGGATGTGGCTCCCTTGTGGCTATCCCTGGCCTAGATAGGGGCTACAGCTGTCCTGCTTCTCCCTATGGTGACTTCGGGGGCTGGTGGGAGTCATCCGTGAAGATGAGACGCCATTTCCTGTGGTGCTTGGCCCTACAGCTTTGAAGCCGGAGGATTTGGCAGCTGAGTAACTATCTATGTTCCCATACTGTGCTCATGCACACAGTTCAGTCCTCACTTCTACCAACAGCATATATATATCTTGGAAATAGTGTTTGTCCAGGAATCCTTTTCCCTTCAATTGACTGGCTTTATTTATACTATACAGTACAATTTGTTCCTGCTGCAACTATCTAAGTTCCCATATTGTGCTCCTACACACAGTTCAGTCCTCACTTCTATCAACAGCATATATATATATCTTGGAAATAGTGTTTGTCCAGGAATCCTTTTCCCTTCAATTGACTGGCTTTATTTATACTATACAGTACAATTTGTTCCTGCTGCAAGTTCTCCCGCCTATCAGTCCGGTGCTGGAATTGGGGGCCAGTGGGAGATATACGATGTGGGTGTGCCATTTCCTGCGGTGCTTGGTCCAAGCAAATTAAAGACGGAGGGCTTAGCCACTGGGATAACATCAAGCTCCCATACCCTATCTGTGCACGCAATTCAGTTCCCACTGTTACCAACAGGATATATGCCTTAAAAATTGTTTGCTAAGGAACCCATCTCCCTTGAGCTGGGTGGCTTTATTCAAATTGTATGGCGCACCTTGCCTATATTGCCTGTACCTGGGCATTGCACTCCCTGCGAGTAGAGTGTATGCCAGCATCGGGCAATGGAACTGCAACTGGGGCATACCACCATATTGAAAGTTCTTTCTACAGCCTCCCCTTCTATACCTCCTAGAACTCATTATTTGACTAGGATGCATCCTCTTGCACTCTGGGGTGGTAGCTATATGATAAGGTTGCAGAATATTGTGTGATTGTATTCTCTGCTATCTGTGTTTGTATTTCCTGTGCCAGTGTATCGGGGTGGGACCCTGCATTGGGAATTTATTTGAAATTAACCTCCTATTTTGTAATCAGTAACAATGTAATCTCTTAACATACTGTGAACTATAGGGCACTTTATTATATCCTGAAATAGCACACAATTCTTTCTTTTTAATATCACATAATATTTCCACTACTCTCACTGAACCGATTTACTAAACCTCCTGGTTGGGTGTCCTGATGGACAAGTTCCTGGATCGCCAGGCATCTTCCTCACAACAGTCTCCCTCACAGGGCACAAGAATGGGACGTAATAAAGGTCCTCAGTCTAAGGCAGCGCCACCCTCCTCACCCATCCCTGATCAGTCTAGGGAGCCTGACTCCCCCCCTCCGGCTGCATTAGCTGCTACTACGGTTGAAGCCACGGCTAGGGAAATCTCCAACATTCTCATGCCACACATAGATAAAAAGTTCCATGACTTCCAAATTCGCCTAGATGCAGCCCTAACCAAAATAGAGGCAAACTCTACTCGTATGATGGTCTTGGAACAATGATCTAGTGATACAGAGGATGCAGTTCATTCTCTACAAGACCTTACAGCCACACAAGCCCAAAAAATCATAGAGCTTTCTAGTAAAATTGACGACCTTGAGAATAGGAACTGTAATCTGCGCTTTATTGGTATACCAGAGGCAGTTAAAGATCCTCAGTTACTAGATTACATAACAAAACAAATTCCCATGGCACTTGGTATTTATGAGCCCACAAATGAGATGCAGGTGGAGCGTCCCCATAGAATGGGGGCTGAGTGGTCTGCGCAGCAGAATAGATATAGGCCTGCAATAGCCAAATTTCTTGATTTTCGGGTGAAGGAACACCTGCTGCGCGCTTACCGTCAGGCGGGGAGATTGCTGGTGGATAGTAAATCCATCCTGGTGTTTCAGGATTATTCAGTGGAGGGGACCCAGAAGCCGGCGGAGGTAACTCAGAAGCGCAAGGCGTTCTCTGAAGTCTGCCAGAGTCTAATTGCCCGCAACCAGCGATTCGCCCTTCTCTACCCGGCAAAATTGAGAGTGGTGGATAATGGGACTGTGTACTTTGCACAGATCCCGCACAAGCTAGAGCTTATCTACAGGCACATGATCCTCCACCTGCACCTTAATAGCTTGAGTCCTCAATCTATGAGTATCTATGTTGACAGGTGTTTTGTTTACTATGAAAAGTCTATTGAGGTATATTAGTTTATGTACGAACCGCTATAGTTGACAACGTTCTTTAACTGTGACTGTTCCAATGTTCCTGGGATGTTCCCGTTTAGAATTGCAAAATGCTATTCTTTTCAATTGTTTCTGCTTTTATTTAACTTTTTTGTTTTCTTTTGAAATTCGGGTGCTTCTCAGTATGCCGACTGAGAACCACCACTTTATTCTCTAAAAATTCAAACTATCTTATAAAATGTACACAATGGGGTAGATCCAGAACTACATCCGTCTTCCATAGACGGACGTAATTCACTGAACAATAACTACTGCGCATGCCTATTTGTAAGTACTGCGCATGCGCACCATAGAAAATACGCTCAATAGCGTAGCGTAATTGTGAACGTATGGGCCATTCACGTATGTGTCACGTAAATACTTTCGTGTGAGCGTTCCAATTTTACGTGCGTCAAAAATACGTCTGAAATACGTGAAGTAGGTGGGGGGTTGTATTTAAAGTGTAGGGGGTTGTGTTTAAAGTGTACAGTATGGGCATGCTTAGCTGCGTAAATGTTCTTAAAATTAATTCACCACACGTATCATTTCCCGTTACAATTATTTAATATGGGAGTCAAAGCTTCGCACTGTTGCCCAAGGTGTTCCATCTCGGAGGCCCCTTAATTCGTCAGTTCTGGCTACAAGTTAAGAGGTATGCGGAGCGTCACCTATTAAGTCATATACCACTGACGGCCGAGTGGGCCTTATTTGGCATATTACCTAGTGGGCAGAGAATTGATAGGCATTCTAAAAAGCTTTCCCTAATCTTATGATCGGCAGCTAAAAAGGTAATATTACAGACCTGGATAAATCCCTCAGTCCCCCCAGTTGCCCTTTTTAAGGAGAAGCTATATTTTTTGTTTTGTATGGACTGGATAGAGGCATTGTTGGAAAAGGAGAAAAGAACAGAGGGTTTTTTTTGGAGTATATGGGAGGCGTTTATTGATACTCTGCCAAGTCCTATTAAACTCAAGATATATCATTCATTCCAGCATACTACATGGTATCTTTTAAGACTGGTCGAAAACGATCCTCCAGTGGCACTTGACTGATTACTGAATTATGAGGTTCCTAGTGGCGTGTGGCTCCCCATATTAACAGTGACTTATGTAATTATGGTTTTGTATCATAAGCAAGGGAAAATATGCTTGCACAGGAGCGTTGGTACGCTAAGCCCTCCCTCCCTCATTAAACTAACTACCCCCCGCCCACCTTCAGTAACCTTAACGTAGTAACGCTGGGGGACGCCCCCTCTAGCATCACTACGTTGTTCCTACGAACGCCCGATCTGCCCGGTGCATGCGCAGTTCGGCTTTTCAGCTAGTACGGCGGGCGTAGTTCTGGATCAGGCCCAATGTCCCAATATTTATGCACCTAACTGTATGTGTTCACTGAATTCACTGTACTGCTCATGACTTTAAATGAGGATCATGCCCAGTGTTTGGAAATCTGAAAGTTACTACCCTTGTAGCTTTACATGTCTGGGGAAATTATTGTTGAAAAATTATTAAAATTTTTTATTTGCCAACACAAAGGTCACTAGATGTACAGTAACTGTAGTCTATGAACGGGATCTGAACTTTTTCAAATTGGGTGGTTTTTATCATAACAATCAGAAAACGCATGCATTTGTAACATCTGAGGTTGACGAAAGACACCAGTCTATCAAGTTCAAACTATTATGGATCTCCTGCGATCTCTATCTTATAATTTAAATTGATCCAGATGAAGCAACATTCAATAAGTTGCAATTTGAAAAAAAATCTCTGCTGACCCAAGATGACAGTCCTATTTCTCCCAGGCTCCACTACTATATTTTTATTAACAGTACTGGTAACCCTGGATGCATTTTTCTACAAAAAATTTGTCTAACACTTTCTTAAACATATCAAGTGAATCTGCCATCACAACCTTCCCTGGCCGTGAATTTCATGTCTTCACTGCCCTTAGTGTAAGGAACCCTTTTCTTTGCTGGTGGTAAATCCTCTTCTCTAACCATTGATGGTGACCCTGTGTCCTGTGTACAGTCCTTGGGGTAACAATTTCCATGAAAGTTCTATGTATTTGAATATAGTAATCATATCTCCTCTTAGACTCTCTTTTCTAAATTAAACATGCCTAAACTGGTTAGCTGTTCCTTATAGCTTAGTGGCTCCATATCCTTTGTTAATTTTATCGCCCTTTTCTGAACACTTTCTCTTCCCAAAATGCCTTTTTTATAGAATGGTGCCCAGAATTTAACTATTCAAGATGAGACCTTACCAATTATTTATATAATGACAACATTACACTGTCTTCCCTTGCATCTATGTCGCTTTGTATGCAAGCTAATACATGTGCATGTGTGAATGTGCATATCCAAGCTCATGTTTCCAGTAGGGAGATGGATCCATCCTTTGAAGATAGTAGTAGGAGGGTGGTGTTACGTTTTTCGAACACCCAAAGCAAGAGACACTTGAAAAGAAACCAGAGTGAGCTGGAGAGAAAGTTTATTACAGAGACACAGCAGTAATAAATATATGCAGGACCAACAGAAGGTATAACTAGTAACAGAAGCAGACTGATTTAGGCAGGCAATATATTTAGACACAGATTTGATGACTGGTAAATGGTAACCAGCAAGTAAGGTATACAGACCCAGATGAGACAATTGGTAAGGTAACAGACTGATGCAGGCATGCAAGATACTGGTAACAGAGAGGCTAGGTATATAGACAAAGATGATAACAGACTGATAATGCAAGGTCCAAACAGGAGGTTAAGACCAGTCCATAGTTCCAGCAATAAAGGAGATCCACCAGGCTTGTAGCAACATCCAAGGTGTAACTTCAATGATCCAGCACTGAGTGCTGGATTTTCAGGGTATAAATAGCCAGGTATCAGATGCAAACCCTAATGGATGATGACAGACACCTAATACTAGAACTAAGGCTAAAAGACAGTGTCTCCTCTGGTGTATACTAGAATTGCAGGACTAACCAGCAACACTGGTGGCCTCTGATGGAAAGGGTCAGAATCACAAGTCCTGTACCACAGACATAATATTATGCCACACTTTAGAAGGCGGATTCCATGCGCCTACACAAATTTCCTAGGGCAACTCTAGATGCTCACTAGAAATACTGGGCAGGAGGAGTCAGTCAGAGTCCAGACCTGGAATATAGAAATTGTCCTCTGGAGGAGAAGACCACACTGGCAGAGAATTATTGTCAGAGACCACCTCTGGATACTGATGATGATGACCTCTCCTCTTTGATTTGTTCCTGGCAGTACTACCTACCGCTGGATACCCTGGACTGATTTTTGGTCTTACAGAAGGTAAAGTTGCTTTTGGAAACTTGCTAGGTGGTGGTCTGGCAGTTTGGAGCTGGACCAGATGCTTAGAAGACCTAGACATGTCACATGGAGACTTGGACGACCTGGATGTAGAAGTGGAACTAGAAGACTTGGACACAGGATGTAGCTTAATAGGCTGGGACTGGACAGATATAAACCTGGAGAGGGCAGACAGATTTGCGATAAAATAATGAGACAGAGCAGTAGGGCTGGGAGTGGAGTCCCCCTCAGGGACGACAAGGCTAGAGTACCCCTCAGCATACTGAACATTAGGCACAGACACTTCTGGCTGGTCAGCTGGCACAGGCAGATGTCGCTGGGCAGCAGGCACAGGCACATCTTTCTGGGCAGCAAGCAAGTTTTGCTGGACAGCAGGCACACCTTGTTGGGATAACAGACACATCTATCTGGGATGCAGGTACAAGCACATCTCACTGGGCAGCAGGCCCAGTCACATCTTGCTTGGAAGCAGACACATCTTGCTGGAAAGCTGGCACAGGCACTTCTGGCTGAGCAGCAGGCACAGGCACATCTCTCTGGGCAGCAGACACATCTCGCTGGGCAGCAAGCACAGGCACATCTCATTGGGCAGAAGGCACATCTTGCTGGGCATCAGGCACACACACATCTGCTTGGGCAGCAGACACAGGCACATCTCTCTAGGCAGCATGGCTGGACACCCCACCTGGGGTTACAGAACTGGTCATCCCACCTGGGGTTGCAGGACTGGACACTCTATCTGGGGTTGCAGGACTGGACACCCCACCTATGGTTGCAGGACTGGACACATAATTCACGGTTAGTGAGTATTTGGGCTTATAGAATAGAAAGGTCAGGAAGAAATGATCCAGCCTGGCACAATACACAAAGATGAAAGTTCTTCTGAAAATTACACTGCTGGAAGCCACCCCTGGACCTTAACTGTCGCAGACCAAGCTGCTTTTCTAGCAACGGTGACTCAGGGAGCTTTACCATTGCAGCCTCAGGGTTGTTAGGGCTGCTTGCCTGACTGCAGGACTGCTATTTACTGTAGTCCTTGATGGTGGGGACAAGCTTGATTGCGGTCTCACAGCAGGTCACAAAACAATTGGTAGCCTCAGAGGCCATCTGAGAGCAGTCTGTGGAGATTGTCTGGAAGATGATACTATACCAAGGGAACAGGAAAGCAAGGATACTGCTGAACTGAGTGCTGACCAAAGCTGACAGGATTTACACAAAATGAGAACTTTTTTCTCTTATGGTGGGTAAGTAGAATAAAATCATTTGAGAATGGAGGAGGAGAATTTCAAGGTGCAGAACATAGAGAAAATGAGAATCACCTAAAGCAAAGACAGAGGGTGTCCAAGGGATTCACAGCTCAGGATATGGAGGGTTCATAAAAGCTTGCTCCATCAGGTTCAGTTTAGGCTGGGTCATTATATTATGTGTTCAGAACACCAAGAGCAAGAGAAACTTGAAAGGAGACCAGAATGAGCAACAAACATATGCAGTACCAACAGGAGGTATAACTGGTAATGATAGAAGACTGATACAGAGAGGAAAGGTATTCAGACACAAATGAGATGACTGGTAAATGCAACAAGCAAGCAAGGTATAAAGACACAGATGAGAGAAGGTAACAGACTGATGCAGGCATGGTAAGGTAACAGACTGATGCAGGCATGAAAGATACTGGTCAAGGTAACAGACAAGCTAGGTATATAGACAAAGATGATAACAGACTGTTAATGCAAAGTCCACACAGGAGGTTAAGGCGAGTCCAAAGTTCCATCAAGACAGGAGATTCACCAGGCTTGTAGCAATCCAGTGCTTGAATTCAAGGATTCAGCACTGGATCCAACTTCAATGAGCCAGCACTGAGTGATATCATTTATTCCTTGAATGTATGCCTGCTGCTTTGTCTAGCGATTATCTGCATCCTGCCTTTGGTTTGTGTCTCCTCGTTCTCCTGGTGTCTCTCGTCCTGTTGGTTACATCCTGTCCGTTGTATGTACTGTGAGTCTTTACTGCTTCACTGTGTTCCAATGCTTTACTTATACCTTTCACTTACCTGTATTTACCTTTTTTACTCCTCGGCACGCCAGTCTGCCTGGTCAATCTAGTGCGTACCTACCCACCTGTACTTACCTTGAATCTCCTCCGCACATCAGCCTGCCTTGTCAATCTAGTGCATATTTACCTGTACTTACCTTGTTTACTCAAAAAAAGAGATTTTGTACTTACATTCTTATTGTCAAACAGTATAATTTATAATGCAAGAGTGTGCAGGACTCATTTGCATATTTGTGTTCTGTAGATAATAGGTGGTAAATTAAGTAACCTCCTATGTTCAATACCAATTATTTCAAAATAAAAAAATGGCAGCAAGCCACTTTAATTGTTATTGTCAGTAGGATTTTCATTAAATCTTAAAAATGTGTCAAAACTTTTTTCACTTTAAAGTTTAGCTTTACTCTTCTTATATACCTATATTTATGCACATATTTGAGATGTTACATCAGTTAAATCTTGGGACAGTAAAAAAACGTTGTAAAGTAGATTTTAAAATTTGTATAATTTCTTTATTATACATTTTTCTATTGTTTTCCCCCAAATATTTCTCAATTTATCCTCCTTTCTATTCTAAATTAGCCACGAGAGATATTGAAAGTATGTTTTATTGCACTTTTTTGCTGAGGTGAAAATTTCTCTGCTGTTATGATAAGTGGAAAGTCCATTTCACAACATTTTGTACCCTCCCAATACTTAAATGATGCAAAATATGTGCATAAATATTGTGTATAGGACTAATTTGGATGTTGGTTCACTGTAGATAACAGGTGGTAAAAAAAAAAGTGATCTCTTATTTTGAATAGTGTTATTTTAATAAATAGAAAATGTTAATAAATCAATTAAACATCATTTTTTTTTTTAAACTTTCTTTTATTAAAGCAGCAATTGTACAGTAAGACACATCAGCAGCAAATTTACAACAGCTGCAACAGTATTATCAAAATTATTCCAACAGTGTGAGTAACAAAACAGCAGACAATAAAGACAGTAGGAATCCTGGTTGGAAAGGTAGGGTAGAGTGGGGGTGGGGGGAGGGGGGGGAAGATCACTGAACAGGTGAGCATGAGTATGGGCGAATCGCTGGAGATACACGGTTAAAGGGCAAGAGAGTTTTACGGTAAACTAAGTGGTAAATTTATCCCCGAAGGGGGTTGGGCAGAGACTTGTAAGTTGAGCCAAGGGGACCAGACTTTGTAATAGGCTTCCTCTGTGCCCCTAAGGTAAGCCGTCATTCTCTCCATGCCTGCGACAAACCAGATATATGAGGTCAGAGCACGCAAGGAGGGGAGGGATGGCTGTTTCCAAGCTTTAGCGATGAGGCATTTGGCCGCAGCCAAAACATGGGAGGCCAATTTGCGGGAGGAGGCATCCGTGTCCGGAATGGGGTAACATAATAGGAAGATCCATGGATTTTTAGGGAACGAGCAGGGGAGGAGGGTCATTAAGAGAGAGTGTACCATATCCCAAAATGGAGTTAGAATAGGGCAGGTCCACCACACGTGAACAAGCGATCCAACCTCTCCACAACGGCGCCAGCACCGAGGGGAGGAGGAGGGAAAGATCTTTGAGAGACGCTCGGGAGTGAGGTACCACCTATAATAGATTTTATATGCGTTCTCTTTAATCTTAGTGCATATGGAGGATTTAGCCACGTTTAGACGGACATCTTCCCAGGGGTTGTCATCATCGAGGCAGGGGCCCAAATCCCTTTCCCAGTCTCTCTCATGCTTATCCTGGGGTCCCACACACGCTCCCAGCAGGATGGCGTAAAGTGTAGAAATCATCCCCCGGCGGAGAGGGGCCGTCAGGCAAAGAGTTTCAAATGCAGAGGGGGAAGAGAGACGGGCCTCCGTCGGGAGAGAGAGCAAATAGTGCCGGAGTTGGAAGAAGTGGAAAGGGTTTGGGGTAAGATTGGGGAATTTCTGGAGGAGGGAGGAAGTGGTGAACCACTCATCTCCCTCTTTGAGATTTTGAATGTAACAAATTCCAAGGCGTCTCCACGGGCGAGAGAAGCTCTTTGACTGTCCCGGAGGAAAGGCCGGGTTATCCCAGAGGGGTAAGAGGGGGGAAATCAAAGGGGGGGAAGCTACGTGGAGTCTGCACGAGTCCCAAATAGAGGCTGAGTGGGCAGTTGTGGGCAAAGAAAGCATAGTGGGAGAACGACCGGCTCGTGGGGTCCCCCAGATAGACGATAGCGATGACAATCCCAGGTAAGTGGACTCAATATCTACCCAAGCTAACCTGCCCGGGGGCGCATATGAAGCCACTATGTGGCTGAGTTGGGAAGCCTGGTAGTAGAGTTTGAGATCTGGGAAGCCCCTACCCCCCTGGTCAGTGGGTTTCTTAAGCAGCGCTAAGCGAGTTCGGGGGGGGCGACGGTTCCAGATAAACCTGACTAAGGAACGTTGAATAGAAGCAAGAGTAGTATTTGGGACTTTTACAGGGAGGGTCTGAAAGAGGTATAAAAGCTTGGGAAGGAGGGTCATTTTGATCGCTATGATCCTACCCAGCCACGACAGCAGCAGGTGTCTCCAGGAATGCAGCTCAGAATTAAGCTTGTCTATGAGGGCAGGGTAATTGGCGGTATACAGCGAGCGGTAGGAGTCAGTCAAGAAAATTATCTGTCCCCGTCAATCTTTTTCTCCAGTGACCCTTTTGTTTTCATGAACAACAAGCAAAGGATTTATATCAAGATGTAAGACGTGGTATGTTTCCTATGTAACTTTTAGGATGAGTCTGGATAAATCTAAACTTCAGTTTAAGGAAAAGTTATATATTTGAAGAATAATTTTTGCATTTAAAGGAAAACCAATCAAAAGTAAGTAAAATTCATATATATCTGCCCCAAAACCTATATTTTATTTTACATATGTGTTTTAAAGGATAAGGAATGTACAAATACAGAATAGGCACCCCGGCACTCTTGCAATTAACCAGTAACAAACCATAACATTCTATCTTTCAAATAAAAGTCAGAGAATTTGTTACATACTTTTGCAAATATATGATAAGCCACCAGTCACTTACAAGGCTTCTCTGTTTTGGTGGTCCTAACTCTAAAACTGTCAGAGTCCCAACTTTGGGTCATATATCATGTATATATCATGAAAGCTATAAAGAGGAGTAAAGATTAATTCAATTTGGAAAAACAGTAAAAATGAGCTATTCTACACCTCTGCAAAACCATGTTGCCATTTCAGGGGTGCAAAAAAAGAGATCGCTGGGGCTCCATCATTTTCTTACATTTAAATTATAATGACTATCATACAAATAGACATGTTACTGAAAAAATGCACTTCTTAGTTGCACAAATAAGATCTGCTTATGAGTTTACTCTTTCAGAATACAGTATATGGTTATATAAATGACCATACATAAGCACATATTCTGACCATTACCTTTGCTATCTAGTTGTCATGTATGAAGTATCTTCATTATTTCAATTACAATGAAGTTTCACAGCATGAAATCCTACTCGTTTACATCTCCCTCTCTTTATGAAATATACTACTAATACACTTTGTTGAATCCATTAATGTATTAGGCCCTTTTGGCAGTGAAGAGGTGAAAGGAAATGGAATTACTTTCTATTTTTATCACTTGGGTATTAGCACAAGCACCTTTAAATCATAAAATAGATGTGGGTCTCTGCTTGGTGTTCGTTCCACATAGTGAGCAAATGGGCCACATGAAATAAACCTTTAATGTGGGGAGTCAGCAAAAATCCAGGCAATACACTTCTATATTACAAAGTGCACTTTTCATTACAGTACTTTTAGGCAACCATTAGCTAATGATATGGTCAGAATAAAAATGGTGGCTGGTCACTTATCTACATTTGCCATTGAGTATAACTGGTAAACATTCAAGGTATAAAATGAGTAACATGTTGTTACAGGTAACAATGAATACAAATTATTTGGTTCAGAAGGTAAACAAATCTTCCAAATGGGGTGAAATACAAAGTTCTCAGTTTAAAGGTAACATGCTGTAAATGATAACATGCCTTATAGCCAATAAGATATGTTAGCATTTATTGCATGTTACCATTAAAGTCAGCCAGAGAAAGCAGTGATGTCTATGAATTATTTACATCTTGCCCTCCCACTCAGCAACATGGGTTTCAAATTACCCATAGAACTGTAGGTCCTGTCAGTTGGAGATTTCCCCATAATTCCCCATAATTTGTGGTTCACTTACCTACACCCCCTGGAGCTTTAGAACAAGGTATGCAGACAGTTTTGTCTTGGCCTAATAATAAGCATCAAGAGGTGTGCCTATCTATACCTCAAAAACCCTCTCCAGTGGGGCAGCCTCCAGTACCTCTGCCTGCCACCTAAACCTCAGAAAGTACCCCAAAGATGTTCATACCTCCCCCTCACGTGTGTATTTTTAAGTGGGAGATCCATGCGTATTTACCCACGTGCGATTCACAAGTTCGTCTGTGAGGCACGTATAGTCTACGTGAACTACGTAAATAAAGTTACTACGCATGCACAGTTGAAACATACCTAAAAATACGCATGGAAATCGCGGCAAAAACGGTTCTCTGAATACGGCCCTAAATATCTAATTAAACTAATGGCCAGCATAGTCGAGGCCTGCTGCTTGTTGATGACCTGAACCACGACAAAGTTGTCGCACCAGAAGAGAATGAAACGTAACAAGCACTTAGGCCTGGATCCGGCCCATTGTCTCTAATTGCTGCGGAAAGGTGAACAAGATGATGCACAACTTTAACCCTAGCCATTGCTTTTTTCAAACACCTACAAAAAATTCTACCCATAGGAATGACCCTACAAGCTAAATTTAACAATCCCTGCAATGGATACACTTTTTTTTTTAGAGGAACTCACTGTAGAAGATACAGGTCATTGAGGGCAAACTTAAGCTTTTCAACTTTATCGTGAGGAAGCTGACAGGACCCTGATACTGTATAGATTTTGATTCTGATATGTGACAAACAAGTAGTAGTTCAACTTATCCGCTGCGACTTGAATGCCAAGTTGTCAGAAAAAAGACCTAGCTGAAGAGGAGGTCTGTGCGCAGGTTTTAGAGGACACCTCTAGGTCAACGAACAAAAACAAAAGCAAAAACAGCCCATAGTCAAACAACAGTCAACAGTCTAAAGCTCATAAATTTAAAGCATTTGGGATGCAACAGCAATTACCAAAAAGCAGATTCAATGTCTAATTTTTCCTAACTTTTTCAATGCATCTTCCCTGTTTTCCCAAATTATTGCAACGCCAGATTCAAATGATTAAGTCTGGAGGTGCAATCCTTAACTCAGTGGAAGGCACCACATCGTGAACAGTAATGCTTGTATTTACAGCCCGAACCTCTGCTGCATTATTAAATGCAAAACATTTCCCATTACCAGCTTTCCAGGCTGAGGGCTGAAAGGAAAGCTTACATTTGAGAGATGTATAATCCTCTTCCTTTGGAAGTCTGCGAAACTCGCATCCAGGTCTCCATATTGTGTGACCCAAACGCAATGCTCTTTTGACCATCAATTTTTTTGCTGAAGCGTTGTTTGTACACCCTCCATAAACCTGCTTTTGCCATGGACTGCTGTTCCTGTCAGGCAGCCAGGACGCAGGGAATTGGGCGCCAGTTCCTGGCCACTACCCTGCCTCTCTGAACAGTTTAGTTCTGGCACGCTGAGGTTGCTTAGAAGCCAGGGTGACAGCCAGTGTTTCTTGGCGCCATGACCGATGGCTGCTGATTGGCCAGTGGTCTCTGTAATTAACTGGCAGCAGAGCAGATGCTGTCAGCTATAGCGTTTTCTAGTTTGCTGCTTCTGGTAGTTTATTGTATTTTTTATTTCTGAGTGTCCCAGTTTCCTGCCCAGCATCCTGCCATGGTGGGCTCCTCCTGGTTGCAAAAGTGAGCACTAGTGCCTATTGTCCTTCTTCAATCCTCGTTCCTTGTTCTGTGTTGTGAGTCCAGGATTAGTTGCTTTTAGTTCCTTTGCTCCCACTGTTCTGCCTCTTCCTTGTCTCTTCTCTCTGCCGGTTCTTACTTCTCCACAGCCTGAACCTAACCCTCCCGTCCTTGCAGCCTAACCCTAACCCACCATCTACCTTTTACATGTCCCTATTTTGGAAATGGGACATTCTAACCGGGGAATGCAACCGGTTAGATTTCGCACCTTGGTTGTGTTACCCATAACACTGTATCAGATAACTTTGCATTCAAGATAACATGCCATGAAGACACAAAATAATGATGATAACCAGTTGGTAAAGAATTTGTATGGTTCCCCACCTTCTGATTTTTCTGACGCTAGCCCATTCTTCCCCTCATGAGTGATGCAAAACGTATTCACAAATTACCACTTTTTGATAAGCTCCGTGGTGGAATTGCGCAGATTCCAAAGAATGTCAGTATTACCACAGAGTATATGTCTGTTGACCCTTCTGACCATGCAAATTAGACGCCAATAGCTTAGCTCATTGCTTCTCTT
>WWET01000419.1:613260-627027 GCA_011038615.1 Limnodynastes dumerilii
TATTTTTTTTTTTGTTTGCCTTTAAACAAGGGGTCTATTTAGCAAAGAAAAAAAATAAAAATAAAAAAATAAGAAAATTAGATGCATAACTATATGATAGGAGGATAGAAATGTACTTATGCTTTTCCATCAGATGTGCCTGCTTCTAATCAGCAAATGCAGCCACTGTCAGACAGAAATATGAAGAAAACAGCTACTGTTTGGATGATTTTTCTAAGTGTGCTCTGTGATGTGACCATGAGCCAGATCCAGAGCTACGCTTTTACTACGCTGCGTTCTTACGCTAACATGCCCTCTATACACTCCCCTCGGCACACCCCTCTCATGTACGTATTTTAGGCGCCTTACGCTTTCAATACCCTACCTTAACTTTACGCTGCGTAACCACTATCGTACGTACTTCCCACACAAAGCTACGCAGCTAAGCACGCCCATACTGTACGATTTAAATGCCTCACCCCGCCTTCGAAGCGTAAATACTGGCTGGCACGTCCCTTCGTAAGTTGACACGTTACTGATACGTGACTGCCCCTTACGCTATGCCTTACGTGGTGTAACATCTGCCGTGCACATGCGCCGTAAGTACTATTGTGTGAATTTAGCCTAGTGGCTAGCGTAAATTCACTCGCGGACGTTGTTCTTGATCTACCCCCATGTATTCAGTAGCATGGGCACTAGGGGCCGTATTCAGAGATCTGTTTTTTAAAATTATGCAATTGTACACACGCATGTAGCAAGGCAACACCCATGACACTCCCCTCACACTGACGGGTTGTCGTTGACTTACGATTGCCATAGGGCACCCTTATGTCCACGTGTGTAGTTACGGGCGTACACCAAGGTGCATAGAAAACTAACCGTGCCCTCAAATGCCCATTTAAATGCATCCCCCCGCCCTCTTTCACGTAACTTTGAACGTATGGATCTCAACCACGCCCCTCTGCACGTATGTCCTCAATTGCGATTCACAAGTAAGTGCCTAATGGACTTCCGTTCAGTTGCTCTGATCCTAATAATACGCACGCAACTCCACGTGAAGACGGATCTGTGAATACGGCCCTAGGTCTGTTGTTCCCTCCCATTTGGTCAATTGTTACAAGCTTTGCCCTATTATTTTGATAACTTGTTCATTCAGGGTTTTACTTCATGTATATAGTATCTAAATACTGTATCTGCTGAGGACACTATGCTTCAGCTAATTCATAGAATGTAGTGATATGTAATTAATAAATTGCAAAAAATTTCATATGCTTTATGGACTGCATATAGAAAAAGTTGAGGGAAAATAAATGGATGTATATATTACATTCTGCTTTAAAGATCTAGGTTTATATAGACCCATTTCCTCTACCTCACTTATTGCAATTCATAGCTTGAAAGCTGTGACAGATTGTCCGTGACTAGCACTTTATAAGTAAATAGTAAAATCCAACCCGTGTTTCCACGCTGACTATGTCCCTGCTGATGCATTTTAATCAAATTCTTCCAGTTTAAGTAAAACAATCTGTCATTCTGCCTACACTGCTGCTAGTGGTGTCACAAAATGAATGGGATGTATTAAAAATTAAAATGATTGGTTTTACTTTCCATCAGGATGAGAAGTGAGCAGTGCCGTCGCGCGACCCTATCGTTCCTCAGACCCATCTGTCTTGCCCTGTGCCACAGTGCCAGTCATAAACTGCTCTTCAGTGCCCATTAAATCATGGCTGGGCCATCGGGAGCACTAGCAGAAGACAGCAATGAGAAAGCCACCTTCACATTATAAGCAGCTATTTGGTAACAGAAATCAACAGAATGTAATTTTTCAGCACTAACAATGAGAGGATACACTATATTACAAAGTAAACACAAAACATACATGCAGACATATCTACTGAATTAGCAGTTAAAAAACTGTGCAAAATTCCCAAGAAAGAAAGAAAGAAAGAAATATCACACTAATCACACAAGAAACTACAGACAAAGCTTTGCACCTCCGACATTCGAAAATAAGTATTGGAACTAAACACTATACTCATAACCACAGTAATGGGAGTCGGGACATTCCTTATTGAATAGATAGTCTTCAGTATGATATATATCGGACATTGATTCCCTCACGATCATAACTGTATTCTGTCTAGGTTAGCTGCAATTTAACAGTATATAGGTACAATTCTCCTTTACAATGTGAATTTCCTTTATATGTTGGCATTGGTGAATGTTATTTCATTATAGAGCTTATTGCGTTAATTACTATATATTAATTGACATCAGTCCCTGTGAACTCTCTTTCCTTCAGTGCAGGAGATACACAGCGCTATATATTATTTTTTTTTCTAGTTTATTTGATTATTGTTTAGAAGTGGTGGATCCTTCAGTATCACCCACAGCACAAAGAGTAACGGGCAGCAGGGATAGTAGTGCTGCTTTGCTCTCAATATTATTCAATATATAAGAAACAAGTGCTTGGAACAATTTCTTTTTAGTGTGTACGCTTTCACAATTCTGTTTTATTGTTTCAAAGCACATCGCATCTTTTGATTTGTATTTATAACCTTCCTAATTTAACTGGTCAACGAAGGAACGATGCCAGAAGAACAGATGGTAAAGAGAGGAGAATGATCATTAGGACTTAAAATAGTGGGTAATATATTTTAAATATAATGCATCTTATTAGAGTTAATGCAGTATTTACCCAGCTTTAGAGCTGACGATTTATGATAAATATGTTGTTTTGACCTTGGGTTAAATTTAGAAAGTGACATATTAAGGTTTAGGGCTTTTTCTAATTAAGGGCAATGTTCGAGTTAGGATTTGATGTATTGTAAATAAAAAAAAAACATTTATGGTTTTAAGATTTATTTTTAAATGCCCCATTTCTATTAAAATGTTTTTTATTTATTTATTTATTTATTACTGGAACACAATGGGGCTGAGATAAAAGCTCTATTCAGGAGCTCTTTGCTAGGAAATGTTTTTGTGGGGACACTGCCCAGCTGTATACAGAGCAGATGTCCCTTTTCAAGGACAAAAGCAATTTTAAATAATTTAATTTGTTATCACTAGAGCAGGTACTGCGACAGCGTTATCACCAATGATGGCATTGCTATTGCCTCTAGTAATACGGCTTGGTAAATCAAGCTTCTTAAAATGTTCAGTATGTATTGCCTGGTTATTAAAAGACTTGTTTTATACAAAGAAAGGCAAACGCTGTAATAAATTGGGTTAGCAAAACATTACCTATTGGTTGATATACTGTAAAATGCCATTTACATCAGCTTGAAAGATCGATTCTCAGGTACTCATTATAAGACAAAGCAAGACTCTCATTTTATGGAATGTGTAAGTTATGTGGTCTGTTACCTTTGACTGTTCATTAACTCATTTATTTGCTATTTTCTCTTATCAGTAAGGGACAGATATATACTGCAATATCCAGGCTGTCTTACTGCTTATACCAATGTTTGATTTTGAAATAAAACACAGTGACACCTGCAGATATATCTTCGGGAAGTCCTTTATCCCAAAAGAGTGTATAAATCATTTTTATATTTGGTTTAATACAAGTGTTCAAAAGCTGCAGAGGAACAATTTATTTTCATACACCAGCCTGTTTCCTGAGGTTCTTTTTGGAAATCGCCTCCAAAAACAACTCTGTTCATTTTGGTGTATACCATTTTAGTTTATGTTCTGTATCAAAGGTGTGAAACTGGTTTATCAGAATATAGGTCTGTCAACAGCAATCAAATTGTGCTGGCAACACTTGCAAGGAAATAACCCAAAGATAGATTAAAGGAAGAAAGTTCCAAGCAGGCAAACCTTAGTCTACGGTAGTTTAGAATATTTAAAGTTGGACTTGTGGATGAGCCTCGCTGCAGCATTATTTCTGAAACAATCTACGCAAACATGAGTACTAGTAAAAACAATAACCTACTGTGCACCTAACTAGTTGAAAGCGAGGCAGTAGCTATGCTAAGGCTGAAACTGATTGAATGACCTGTTAAATAAACTTATAATTATTTATATTGATGTTAAGGTTTTATATAGCAGAAGTGTAGCAGTAGTGGCATTAGATATGGAGGTTAATTTAAAATGATGAGTGAACCAATTACTTAACCAATTTATTGGTTTGTTAGGACAGTAGAAATGATAGTTTCTGTAACAGCATAACAGTTTTCAGATTCCAGGATAACAGATGATACAGGATATCCTATACATTGGCAGATAGTAATAATAGTAACAGGTCTCACAAAAAAAGGAAGGCTTTCTCACTCTGAAGCAGGGGTGGATGTAGAATTTTATTTTAGGGGGGGCCGTTTAATGATCAATTTGATCCCCTCCCCTTATTCTTTTTCTCCACCCACTATCTTCATCATATTCTATAGAGCTCCTTCTTCCCTATATAACCATTACCCAATTGTTCCTTCTATAGCTCCCTTAAAAATACAATCTAAATCTGCCACTGCACAGATGGTGACATTATCACTGCCATGCACACACACGTGCGGTAACATTATCACTGTCTGTGGGCACACATGGTGACATTGGGGTAGATCCAGAACTATACACTAGCACCGATCGTATTTACGCTGAGCGTAAAAACAATGCACTCCCCCGGACACTCCACTTGGTTGACCATAATTTCACCTCCTTACGCTTGCCGAACCCTGCCTTAACTTTTCCCATTAAGTACGTCCGCACGTAATTACGCGATGATCGTAACAGTCTTAGGACGCCCACACTGTATGATTAAATGTATCCCCCGCCTACATTTCATAACTGCATCGTACTTATGGCTATTGTGATATAGCACGCCCTTACGCCAATGTTACGGATGACCGATTTACAACTACGCATAACAGCAAATTACGACAGGAAGTAGTCACTGTACGCAAGCACAGTGCCTATGTTTTGATGAGGTTACACTTACGACAGGCGTATTTAAGCCCGCGAGCGTAGTTCTGGATCTGGCCCATTATCACTGTCATGTACAAACACACACACAGTGTAACATTATCACTGTCATACACACACACACACACACACACACACACACACACAGAGGAACATTATCACTGTGTGAGAGGAACGGCGTGCTGATTGACTGGCAGCCAGTCACATGAAGCGACCGTGAGCCAATTAGGGCTCATGACAGCCATTTTGGATATGGGCAGTGCGGCAACAAGGGTGCATTGTGGTGCCGTGGCCCTGATTGTCACTGTTCCCATGCACCCCTGCAGTTTTACATAATCTGGTAGGAACCTCTGGAGTCAGGGTGGGACTGGGTCTGTTCATATTCCAAGGCACTGTGATATCCATCCGTTACAACTGTCAGGGGCACACATGGTGACATTGGGCTGGATCCAGACCTTGTTAAGTGCATGAACTTAGTTACTCAAGGGCTAAGCCATGTTGCTTTCAGGGGGAGCCATCCATGCATATTCTTTGCATGCAGGGATATATCTTTAAATTGCTTACTGCACACAGATACTGACCAGCTTTACTATCACACTGTTATTTAGACTTGAGATAGGAAACATCACCTCCCAACACTAATACTGTTTGCAACATATGAAATATGACTCCCCTGCAATCAACATGGTTTAGCCCATGAGTAACTAAGTTCAAGCACTTAACTAGGTCTGGATCCAGCCCATTATCACTGTCATGCACACACACACATGGTAACATTATCACTGTCAGGGGCACACACAGGGTGACATTATCACTGTCATGCACACACACACACACACACACACACACACGGTGACATTATCACTGTCATGCACACACACACAAGGTAACATTATCACTGTCAGGGGCATACAAGGTGTTACGTACCGCAATCAGTGATACAACATGACACTCATGACTATAATACACTATTAACAGACACCCCTGGTGTCAGTCACACACATGGTGACTCCTCGGATGTCAGTCGCTGTTCACTGACTCTCCCTCTCCCCACCATGAGACCCAGGGTGGTCTCTTCCACATGCTGCACACACTTGGACACCTACAGAAGATACTTGGGCATGCTTTCAGTGTTGAAGTGCAGGGCTGCTGGGGCTGAGATACAGATATGGAGGGAATGGCCAGCACATCTGTAGGGGGATGCGATTGCTCCAATCACCCCCCTCTAAATCTGCCACTGCTCTAAAGTAAGAACACAGGGCTCTATTTACTAAGAATGCCTGAACGTAGCTCAGGCAAGTTCGAATTTGCTCTCTGAGAACTTCTGAGCTACGTTCAGGCTATTTACTAATACTCACCCTCTGCTGGCTGTCCCGCTATGACATCTGAACTTTCTTCAGGCATCGTGGGCTTTCTTCGTGTGTCTGGAAAGTCTGCACAAGCGCAGTGGCTCTCTGCTGGGACTGCTGGGACATGTGCAGGCTCTCCATGTCGGGACCGGTACCTGTGGGCCGACACGTCTTCGGTCCAGTAGGTATTTAAAGCTATTTTATTGTGTTCTTTTATTTCTGTTGTTTTTTTTAATTGTTTTTTTAATTTCCAAAAATTTTTTTATTTTAATTTTTTTAAAGAAGTTATTTACTTATATTCCACTGGTCTACCCATACATATACCCCTTTTTCTCCCCCTAATAACAGATATTAGGGGGAGGAAAAGGGGGTTTTATGGGGAGATTGCTGGAAGAGAATTCTGAACGCCAGTCTGAAGTATAAAACTCCGCTCTGAGGGTTAGTAAATAGCCAGCCCCATTGAAAACAACGGGCTGGCGAGGACAGGTGAAGTTTTACTGCATGGCCATGGAAACTGGTGATTTCCATGGCGGTGCAGCTGTTGTAAATAGCAAAAAGGTCATTTTTGGAGTTATAACTTCATAACTCTAAAAATTTACTTTTTAAAGCTTTAGTAAATAGAGCTGACAGTGACATATGTACTGTAATGAATGGAAGACTGTAAGTGAGAAAAGGAATAACACTAAGGCTTAGAGTAGCACCTTATATGGTCTACTCAACAGCGCCAACTAGGTGCACATGAGCAGTATAACATCCTTGCGCAGATGTGTTAACTGCATCTCTTCTAAGTAGAGACAGCTTGTACCTTTGCATCTCCAATAAAAACTACATCCTACTTCATTATACCAAATGCTTATTTTATAAATATTCAACGCTGTGTACAATAAGTCCTTGTGTTAACAAATAGTATAACTTAATCATATTTTTCATTTTGATCACATGACTTTCCATCCATCCATGCATGTGTATTCCCACCATCTCCCCATACATCAGAGCTCCAAGAACAGTGGCAGCGAGGATCTGATGTCGGATGCCTTCTAGATGCTGTCTTCCATACATTCAAAGAGAGACCAATCCCCTCACTCAAATGGACATAAAATATAAAGACCCTATCTTAAAACTGGAGCAATATATGGTTGTGTGTGTGTGTGTGTGTGTGTATGTATGTGTGTATGTATGTGTGTGTGATTTGATTATCTTTAGATTTGTTTCTTTCTCCTGATCCCATCCCCATGTTTTTATTACATTTCTCTCCCAACATCTGTGCTTTTTATAGTCATGCATAAAGTCAACATTTTAATATTCAGACGAGTCCTGTTGTAAACTATTATATTAAATACTAAACTATACCTTAATTTGCATCCAAGGAATAGGCAGTAAAGACCTTAATAATAAAATATTTTCTTTGTCAAGATTTGAAGAACATTTTTCATTTAGAAAACTGGTTAAAAATCAATGTTGGCAAATGGCATATATATTCCAATGTTAGACTCAATATAAGAAATCAGTCATCTTTTTTCACTGATGATAACATTGACGTCCTTTGCAATCTGTTTGTATTAGTTTGTATTAGTATGGCCCATGCGTTGCAGATAAATTAGTCCCAGTTCTAATAATTTGACAATTATAGAACCACTGGTGCTACTATCATATAAGCAGGTGGCACAGCTGCTACCGGAGTGAAGGATGCCAAAAGATGGGCACACCCAATGCACCTGTTGTGATTACACTTCCTCCAAGACCTCTGCTCCTCTTTTAAAGGAATTAATTGGGGCTCTCCTCTGCACATATACATTATAGTGTTTGTGCTATAAATGTATGCATCTGGTGTCTATTTATATCTTGTATAGTACATTATGTTACACTAGAATTAATAACTACTATCTTCATCATATATCATTTATTTTCTTAGATAAATTGAATAAGTGCGTGAGACAATGAATGTCTCTTTTGGATTCTGTTGTAGGAAATCTAGAAGGCAGACATGATTTTTCTTTGTTATTGTCTGTTTTTCACCATACCTGATGATTATATCCTCTCCATCATTTTATGCCTTTTTTTTATACAAAGATCACTAAACATATAAAGAATGTATTCTGCAAGAAGTACACATCAGACCTGTCAACAAAGCTTATATCTTGCAGGCACAAATAAAATATCTGCTTCCTATAGCACAGGTATACGTCTTAAATGCAAGAAACATATAGCAAGTTGTAAATGCAGAAAAAGCATGTCATTATGGTGGCATGTAAAGCTATTCTGAAAGAATGGACTTCTTCTTGTTTTTAAGTACCATTTGAAATGCGTTACAAGAAATATTGCACTTTAATAGGAGAACTATACTCTATGGGGTAGATCCAGAGCTAGGTACGACAGCACACGGCAGATGTTCCCTTATTGTAAGTACTATCGTACGTAACGAAGTACAACAGTATTTACAGGGAAGGGGCAGAGCCTTTCCTTACGATGGCTCTATCGGGATAGCCATTTAAATGAAGCCTACGGGACAGGGAAAGCCAAAACGCGATCGTAGTTATGGACCCTCGCATGCACGTAATGCGTGCATGGGTCTGGATCAGCACCCATGACATTAAGATAAAGGTCATTAAATTCCATAAAAAGTGGTGGTTATACATCACTAGTTTTCTGTTTACTTGAGAAGCCACAAGCAAACATTACGCAACTGTTTAAATCAGATACTTTGATTCTTTGATTCTTTAACGTCAACTTAATGTGACAGGGGATCATTGATAGCCAGTCTGAGGTCTGAGAAACTAAATGGGAGCATTTCTTTGTTTTCTAACATCATGGGCATGGATGGCGGTGTGGCGGCCACAGTGGTTAACCTTGAATCATTCAAATGGATTTGAATATAAAAAACTAAATTCATTATTTTAGAAATGGATTCTATCTTTCTAAAATCATATTGTTTTTAATGAAAAATTCAATTTATGCAAAATACAATTTATGTGTCATAGAATTACATAGCATAAGACAATAGTCTGTGTCATTTTTTTCTCCCTGTAATGTAGGCAGTCTTGAAATGTATGCATGCATAGATCTGCATTATTTCACTGTATATTTGTACTGAGTTATGTTGGTGGAGCTGTTAAAACATGGGAACTGATGTCTCCTAGTTAAACAATGGCATACTATCTGTGCCAAATTGATTTTCTTCTGCTGTTCAGAGGTCTCTATAGGGAATTCCTCAGATATGAATATTTTTCTACACACATATTGTCTATAAACCCCAGGTGTTCCTAACTATGTAGCAAACAAAAGATCCTCATAAAATATATATATCTATGTATTCCATCATTTCATTACTGATGGTAAGAAAGGTCTGGCAAATAAGAATTGTGTTGTGTGACTGGAAATGTTATACTAAAAGTATTATACTAAGAAGTATATACCATGTGAAATAGATCCACAATAATGGCACTCACTTTTTCGAAAGGTTAATTTTCAAGACCCCATTCTCGAAGATGGAGCTCGTCTTCCTGCCCCGCCACAAATAGGTAAGCAACACTCTCTATTTCCCTTACCCCAATCCATATACTTACCTCTTCCGTTACCCTAACCCTAACCTCCCTTTCCCGCAGTGTTACCTTAAGTCTCCCCTTCTCCCATCCATCCCCACCCTGCAGCTTAACCTTAAGACCCTGCTACTCAATTACATCCCCTCCCCTGCACTAACCTGTCTGGTTATTCAGGAAGAGATCAAGAAGTATCGGGTCTGACTGCGGATCTGTGGTGGAATTTTTGGAATGGGGCCATATTCTTAAATACACACAGCCAACAACTAGCCGTAGGCTGTGTGTAAATCTAAAATGGGTGTTTGCAGTGGCGAATGAAACCTGCACTCAGAGTATGCACAGTGCACTTGAAATGATTTGTGTAAACCAATAGTTGAGACACAGCTTAGTTCTTTCCTGTGTTGATATTAATAGTTGTTAATAGTTGTCCACTTCTGTATTGCAACCAGCAGTAATGCCTACTGCCTAGCGCTAGTTTCACCAACATATTTTAAGATAACCAGTACATAAGTTTTGGTCACACCACCATATTTGTAGTCTAGCCTAAGACAGTCAGTATGTAGGCCTGGGTTCTAGGACTTTTTCCGCACAAGAAACAATAAAGGAGTTCTGAATAATGAAAATGTAGAACTTTACTTAATAACTTAAGGTCTAATCCAGATCTCTGTCTGACAACCAACTTCCACAAGCTTTTTATCTAGAATGAAGTGTGCATGCCCCAGGCCAATGTTACACAATAAATCTCCTTGTACACGGAACTCAGCTATGCTAAGAGATCGGTCCGACGGGCCATTCCTTTACATTTGCATACCTAATTCCCACAAGGGAGGACAGGGATAGGTAATCAGATGATGGTGAGTGGGTGGCAGTATGCACTTCTACAAGGATCTACATTCAGGCGGACGCAGATCCATGCAGAGAACTTAGAGTAGGGTTCTGGACACGTAAGTTAGAGGGGAGTGACATAGGAGTTCACTTCCCTCTCAGGTGCAGACTTTTAGACCTCCAGGAATACGGAACATGCACAAAGGTCTGGATCAGACCGGTTGACTCACAAAAAGGCTGCATGTAGAACCAAATGTAAATTTTGCAAAGTTCAGTAACAACAATTTTTTACAGAACCAATAAAACGTGTGTGGGACCCCGCTAAGAGTGGACCTATTGCGAAAGGCAAATCAAACGATTCCCGGAGCACCAAACACAGTGCTGCGAAAGGTGAGTATAAAAAATCTAACCTAACCCTTTTCCAAATCTTTGCTTAACCGCAACCTGACCCTAACCCTCCCCTTCCATGGCCCTAACCCTAACCTTCCCCTTAACCAGTATACTCACCCATCCTGAAGAAAAGGGAAAATGGCTGCTTATCCGTAACAAACACAGCCGAAAAAGAACTTTCAGCTGTCTCTACTTCTGAGAGACATCCCTCGTTCCGGAAACTCCCACCGCAATAAGACTATTAACTATTAACTATTAAAATCCTCAACAAGTTTCCCATGCCAGCTGCATGGCCTTTCCAATATGAACAAATCATCCATATCAAAAATATAACAATATAACAGTTACTAAAATCACCTAAAATCATCAACAATGAAACTACCTTACCGCTTACTACATCTGCTAGAAGAAGCAAACTGAGCACATTGAACAAAAGGAAAATGTATTCTTTACAATCCTTCAATCTGCTTCCAATAGAAAGTCCTTAGACTCCTTTTTTTTGCCTCCCACAAATGGGAGCTAACCCCCAACTTTATTAACCTTTGGTTATATAAATTAGCACTTGAATTTTGGATATCCAGCCCTGGGTGTATTTTGGCGAATCAATAATCTGTCTTTCGACAGATAACTTTGAGGCAATGTACCACCGACTGCTGTCAATTTTCAGGAGTTTGCAGCTCGAAAACATCATTACCTTGATGTTAGTGTATTCAAAGCCATCCTCTTTCCGAAACCTAACCTTAACCCTCTTCTTTCCACAGCCTAATCATGACCCTTACCTAACTCTAACCATCCAGGTTCTGCAGCCTAACGTTAACCCTCACATCTTCACATGCTAATTTTAACATTTCTTGTCCTGTAGCTTAACCTGAAGCCTCCTCTCTCTGAAGCCTAACCCTTCCTGTCCCGTAGCCTAACCCTAACCCGAACAGGTAGCTTATCAAAAAAAGTCTATTCAACATGGTACCCATTCCGGGATTAAAATTTTACTCGTTGCAAAGTTAACCAGTACTAGTATGTATATAGTGATATATATGAATGTTTTTCATCGTACTTACCTTTCTCCTGAAACGAGATATATTATGGGTACAATTAATTGAATCCCAGACAGTCAAAGATGTGGAAGGGAAAACACATCACTGTCTTTGGGAATGCCCTTTCATTCACTATTTTTGGTTAACAATTAAAACACATGCAGAACAACATCTGCTTTCTCATGTCTCATATACCCCTGAATGGGCAAACATAGGTATACTCCCAGCTTTAAAGCTAACAGAGAGAAATTATAAGAAAATATTGTTATCTATAAATTCAGCAGGGTAAAGAGCAATCCTACAACATTGGGCACGGGACAGATTCCATTTGCCTTATATGAGGAAAAGTTGTTTCATATATTTAGAATGGATTGGATAGAGGCGCATATGGGGCCTCATTTACAAAAAATGATTTGTGGCTGCGATTTCAAATCGTTGTATCTCGCAGCAATTTGCCCGTGATTTTTTTATTTAAATCACAGGATTCAGAAAGAATTGATTTGGTCGCAATTTAAATCAAATCACACGAGTTGCTGCGATTTTAAAAGGGCTAAATCGCGGTGATTTGCAATAGAAAACCCACCGCGATTAGCCCTTTAAAATATCGCAGCAACTCGCGTGAGATAAAAAAAAAACTAAGTGCTACATGGCTGAAAGCCTTAGCCATGCTGTGCTGATAGAACTGCAAGGCTAAGCATTGCTTAGCCTTGTAGTAATATCAGCGTCAGCATGGTAAGGCTTCTAACCATGCGGCGCTGCGTGTAGTGTGTGTAAAAAAAAAATACAGTCAGCAACAAACATACATTAACCCCTTACACTAAGTAGGCATGTAAAAAATAAATATTCCCTAACTAACAATGTTCCCTAATGTGTGCACTTACCTCCGGTGGTCATCTCTCCTATTCTAAGTGTATGTATGCAGTGTGTTGTTTAAAATAATAAAAGTTTTGGGCACTCACCGCTTGCTGACATCTCTCTGGGGAAGTGCTGCTGGATTTGATGAATCTTCTGCACTTGATTGGAGTCTGGGTTCCCGTTGATTGGAGTCACTGGTCCGGTTCTCGGGGGTCTTCTCCAGATGCCACGAAGAGGACACCTCTTTTTCTTCTGCGATGCTGCTCCTAATGACCATTTGGTCGCTAGGGGGCAGTGTTTTATATAAGAGATGACGTCAAAAACAGTAGAGGACCAGTTTTTTTTCACACACAAAAACACATGTCAAGTATATAGACGTGTTTTTGCTGGTCCGGGACATGAAATCACACTGAAATCGTACCTCTCTGGCTGCAATTTTTTTTGGGTAATTTCATGTCTCACTAAAGGCGATTTCTTCAATGGCAAACATCTGGATGATTTCTGTCCAGCGATGTTTGCCATGGCGATTTTTTTACACACACAAATCAAGCGATTTGTGAATACCGCGATGTGAGTTCAGAGGGTCAAATCATGCGATTTAGGGCGATTTTTAACAAATCATCCTTTGTAAATAGAGCCCATGGAGAGAGAACTATAAGCATTGAAATTCCTCAGTACATGGAAAGGATATATATCTGCTTTGCCATTAGCTACTTAAAGAAATACGATAATTTTAAGAATACTTCATGGTACCTGCTACAAATAATAGCAAATGACCCACAAATTAGCATTGAAACAGTACATGGAAAGGATATATATCTGCTTTGCCATTAGCTACTTAAAGAAATACGATAATTTTAAGAATACTTCATGGTATGGTAC
>WWET01000419.1:650982-661855 GCA_011038615.1 Limnodynastes dumerilii
TCGGCTTGCTCTCCTGTGTGCTGCAATGGGAATCAGAAATTCCATACATTGGTCTGTGTTGCAGAAGCTACGGATGTAATTTAAAAGTAAATCTGGATCAGGACCCATGAGCAACTCTTTAGGCCATGTACTGCTGCTCAATACTTAATAACTGGCATACTTAATGTAAGTGAGCAATCTTACTGTAGCATTACAAGGTTCCCATACTAGGGATTTTCAGTGTTTATGGGTAAGCATTACAAGTCACAATGCAGCTTTGTGGTCACTTGGTATGCCCATTAAACCAATGAGAGGGCTTCTGTATTGATTTGTAAATGGTCCTTTTCAGGTCATATAGGTCCCATGATTATTATTAGGCTTTTAGGGGTGCCATGTAGTTTCTGCTGGAGGGTCTACATTCACTGGAATGAGATGATGGCTTAAGCTGCACCTTAGGATTTGTTAATGTTTTTCTAGCTTTAGAATATTACTGGCAAGTTATTAGGTGTATGTGATTGCAAAGTTTATCCATTTAATTATCCATTTATGAGTTCAATGATGTGCCACACAGCCAATAATGTGGCTTTCTGCCCATAACATAGACACGGTACAGTGTAGGCTACAGGTCTAAGACGGGCCAGACATGGTGGGGAAGACTGGGTTGCATTACCATGGCACATTGGAAGCAGTATTTGTCTGGTGGCCTTAGCTCCTGTTACACTGAACTTCAGCCATCAGATACAATGACTAGTTAACGTGTGCTAGAGGTACCTTTTGTCACTACCAATTTTTCTGGCTTGTTTTCAGAATTGCCTTCTTGAGAGAGCCTGTGAATCAGTGATTTTGGAGCTCAATTGTTCTGGATAGAAGCCACAAGATCAGCGGCTGGAGCAGATGCTTCAGTGACAGATATCTAGAACTTGGGACCCGAACAGGACCGAATTAGCTGGTCTGCTTGCTGCACTTTGTGTGGGATTTGTGACGGGATTTTTTCCTCTCAGCCTGGGGCAGAATTTAATCCCCCTCTTATTAGAAAAGACCATTGCCGAGTCAGGAGGTTTTTCACCTTCACTCAAGGTTTACAACTGCCCTCTTATTTCCTTAGGCAGGATGTTATGTTTCACATGTACCCAGCGTCTCTCTATTTTTCAGATCTGACATTCTGTTTTGAAGTTTATTCAAGGTCACAGGTTCCTTTAAATTGTTCCTTCAGTGGTCTCTGCTGAAGAGTAGTTGTATCCTAGGGCATGGCATTTTAATTGGACCTGCAGTGGTTTGGCAGGGGAGATATGTTGTGGCCTGTCCTGAATTTTTGAATTGGCTGGCCAGGGACATAGTGCTAAAAGGTGTGCCTGAGTTGGTTTTTATTGTTATTAGTGGAAGAGTATAGTTTTATGAGTAGTATTCTGAGAGCAGTTGGTTCTCTATTCCCTTACTGATTGTGATGGGACTAGAGTGGTAGTGTTAAGCAATAGCAAGTTGGCAGTGTTGTGGTGGTGGCGTGGTGGGCACTACAGAGCTGGCCATTTTTGAATTGTGTAATAACTGCTGTACTTGTTATGCTTTTGTGGCCCCATCATATTCAAAAATAATTTAACAAATAGACAACTAAAATTTAGTCCCCAAAGATTTAACCTAATAAAATTTGAAATACTTTTAGATAAATCCCAAATCTGTGTCATGTCAATTTATTTTAGTAGTGTGTGATTAGAAGGTGGCATACAACATGGGTAAAACCATCAGCCATGGAACGTTTAGAACTTTATTTTTTTCTGCATTGTTTTTAAGCAGAATATTTACTTGTAATGTAACTGCTGACTGCTCAATTACACACTCTAGTAAATTTGTAATGTAGCGTTGTGTACACAATACTTTTTTCCATTGTGCAACTACATTTTTCCTGTATTGTGGTTGTGGGAATGTTGACACTGTAATCTTAGAGAAGCCTCTTTCAACCATTTATGATCCTTCTTCCAATGTGTGGATTACCATCAGCAAAATAAATGATGCTGTTGGAGGTGACATTGAAATTGAGAATGCTATTTTGGTAGTAAAAAATCAAATAGGTTAGGAGGGAGCATTGTGTATCTGACAATAATGTGGATGATGATGATGATGGTATTGAACAACAAGTGGAGGATGATATTGTTTGTGTTGAAGACAAGTCACACTTCGGTATAAAAAAATTGTGACAATGTTTAGTGCTTTGTCATGTCTGGACAAAAAAAACAAAAAAATCCACGTCCTCTGTGTGGAAATATTTTTACCCAAATCCTGAGAACAGTTTTTAAGGCATTTGTGCCATTTGTAGTGCCAAATTTAGTAGAGGAAAGGACATAAACAATCTAGGCACCTCCTCCCTGTTACTTCATTTGTAACAAGTCCAAGCTAAATGGTTATCCAATTCAGCAAAATCTGTTTTAGCAAGAAGTCCAGGATCAGCTGTCAGCAATAAGGATAGATCCCAATCCATCCAATCTCTACCACCAACACACATCATCAACATCCTCATTAGCAATGGGGGGTAGTCCTACATTGGGGGGGGGGTAGTTGTGCATTGGAATTTCTTGGTAACTCCCTTGAGAAAGTCGTGAGAGAATGTTTTGGTGCTGCTGCTGCTACTGTTACTGCCGGGGTTGAATCCCCATTATGTAAGGTGACCAAGAAGACTATCCATTTCAAACAACAATTGTCTGTGGAACAAGCCTTTTCTAGAGGAGCCAAGTAGGATAGCTGCCATCCTGTTGCAAAGTACATCACTGAAGCCATGATAGCTATGTTAACAATAGATTTATGTCCTATATCCACAATTAATATGTGAGCGATGCGGCGGTTGATGACATTGTGGCGTCCCGCGGTGAGGATGTTTCAGCTGGCAGCAGATCAATTATGATAAGCGGCAAGCCAGTCACATGGCACTGATTGGCTCATGGCAGCCATACTGGTAAAAGACAGTGTGGTGAGCCAATCAGGGCTCGCCACAACACTGTGCACAAGCACCACTCCGGAAGGGTTTATAGTCAGATGAGGCCAAAAAAAGTAACTGGCATGATCAAGAATAAGAGCAGCCCAGCTAAAGAGGATTTGAAGCGTTTGCGGCGAGAGGAGCAGAAGCGCCTGCTGAAGGAGGGAAGAAAGTGTCGACTGAAGCAGTGGAAGCCAAGGAGCGAATGTACAGGAGGGTGAGACCTCGGATGGGGAACATCTTCCTTTAACCCTTCCCCCTAGGCAACAAGCAGTGGAAGCATGACGTTATGGACGTCATGAACGTCATGACGTTTAAGACAGTTGCCACCCCTCACACTCATGGCGGAAGTACCTGCGAGGTAGTTACCTGTGGGAAGGAGAAGAGCCAATTGCTACTGTTCTAGCACTGACTCTGGGTAACCGGGCTTTGGTTACCGCCCTTCTCTTCAGACAAGCAGCACACGATGGGTTAATCTTCCCCTGGACCTCTACTCTGCATTGATAATGGACACCATTGCCTCAAGCCTCTGTGATTTACCTGGGTTAACAGCGGCTTAAAATTTAATCGCAACTTTGGTGCCAATACTGAACAGGAGAGTGCGTCCATCCTCACCACGGACTCTAATACCACAGACACTGCCTGCGGAAGGGGAGGTGAGTCATTCAAACTTCTTAACCCTATCCATTGCGGACACTAATATTCTGTACAATAAGGGGTGATCCTTTTTCACTAAGTCTACAAACAAAGCTGGCCAGATCCCCCTCAAAGCTCTAAACCCCCCTGAATAACTCTATTGACTTAAAACGCAGGCTACTTATGTGCAACATTTTAACCCCACTACTTACAACGTTCCCACTTGTTACAATTAATAAATTTGACTTAAATAAATAAATAAATATTAACAGTATTGCAATCTCCTGTCCTATTTTTTTCTCATCAGTGCCTGAGCTTATACTGAGTACTGTACTTTCTCTATTTACAAATTCTCTCTGGCTCTGGTGGAGCCTCTAACAATACTCTTCAAGCAAAGGCTGCTCCCACCTGCACTTGGCTACATATGTGAGAAAAACCATTTTTCCTACAATACTGTTTCCCTTGGACTGCTTCAACAGCGCAGCACTCCAGGCTTGGGCTAATACAGGACTCCCCCCTACTGATGCCGATATTGGTCTCCCGCCAGTCCAGGTATGGACTGAGGACCCACCACCCCACTAGACCACCAGGGCACGAACTCCATAAGGTGAGGTGGGTGGGCTTCTCCCAACAGAGGGCAGTAGGTCCATTAGTGTCATAGGGCCTGATCCAGACCTACGCTCGCATGCGAACGTACGCTGATCGTAAGCGAAAAAACGGCAGAAAAAAACGCACTGCGCATGTGCATAGTGACAACTTCCGGTCGTACCAAAGACCTTTTCTTAGCGGCGATTCTGGCGTCCGTATTGTTTGCGTTTTTTCGTAGACGGGCGTGTGTATAGTACGAAGTTAGTACGGACGCTGGAGTTAAGGAATGTAGGCTGGGGAGCCATTTAAATTGTACAGTATGGGCGTGCTAAGCGTCGTTTATACGCAATGAACGTACGGACGTCCGTGGGAACAAGCACAAAAGTTAGGGTAGAGTTTGCCGAGCGTATGGATGCTAAACTAGGTACCAGCAAGGGGAGTACCTTTTGCCGTGCATCGGTGGTACGTTCGGCGGCTGAAGTTAGGGTAGCCTTCAGCCGGCGTAAGGAAGGGGCCATACGCCCGCACAGGGGGAGTGTTGGGGAAAGTGAACGCCGATACGCTATGCTTTAGTAAGCACAGAGCATCGCGTAGGTCTGGATCAGGCCCATAGGGCACACACAGGCCCTATTAGGTAGATGGACACTAGGCCCCTGTATAACAGGGCATTAGGCCCTTTAGATAGCAGTTCCTTGTATGGTTGCTGGGTACTAGACCCTGGATTAGTTAAGGGTAGTAGGCCCTATTTTGTTAAGTGGGTGTTAGTCCCTGGATAGGTACAGGCAACCTTGGTTACATTGGACACTATGCACAGGGAGGGCGATAGGCCCCTTGATGTCTGTAAGGAGTGCTAGGCTCCTTGTTAGAGTAGGAGCAGTTTAGGCAGGAGTTGGGCGCTAAAGTGGACGGACGGAGGTGATAACATGGAAGTATGTGGTGTGGCGGCAGGAGGTACAATCGCCTGTCAAGTTGACCAGAAGCTACGTTAAGTATCAGGCTCTGTATGACCGTCAGTGTGCGTGACCCTCTCATTCCACTGGCACTGAACTGGAAGGCATGCAAGAGGTTCCACTCCGTTAGCCTTGGCCGGTGATTGTGAATACCTCGCCTGTGTACAAATGTTCCCCAATCTCTCCCACAGGTATCCCTGGATGTTGATTAGTTTACTAATTGTTGTATTTCCTTTGCAGCATTAGAGAATGTTGCACCTTGGACTGTGAGAGGGACAACATGTCTTCTTCATCATGGTTCTACAGGATCGTGTAGGAAATTCTAGGGTGGAGACGGACCTGGGTCTGTTCTCATTCTAGGCTGCCATGATACCCACCTGTTACAAATACACCTGGTTTTAGAAGATTAGTGAAAGTCATGTGCCCACGCTACCAAATTCAATCACAATTCTACCTTTTCAGAACAGCAATTCCTCAATTAATGAATTTGTGGTCTATAAAATACCATTGTACCAACTATCCATGTAACTATAGACATGTGGACAAGCGTTAGCGGTCAAACGAAAGATTACAAGACTGTGACAGCACACTGGGTAGGGGAATTCAGCAACAACAGCATCAGTTGTCCAATACCAGCTCATTCACAGGCAGGCTACTCTTTGCATCAGTGGTTTCAGTAAGAAGCATACCGGTGTAAATATTTTAGATAAACTACGTAATGTCTTAGCAAATAATATTTACGAGCCTTGCAAATTGGCAAATTTGACCACATACCCTGTTTGGCGCAAACATAATTAACTTGGTGGTGCAGCATTTTTTTTTTTAAATGACAGATCTGGACAGGAGATGCTGGTTGTGGCATGTAAAATTACTGCCCATTTCCTACATTCGATCACCACCTGCCAAACTTTTTATCAGCTGCAAGAAAAGTTTAATTAGCCATCTTACCAACAGAAGCAGTGGTAGTAACTAGGTGGAATTCCAGACTTTATAGACTGCAGCGACTTGAGAAACAACAAAAAGCTATACAAATGTACACATCAAGCCATGACATAGGGAGAGAGGGATGTTACCTGAGTACAGCACACTGGAGAATAATCTCTGTGTTGTTCAAGACTGAAACCATTTGAAATTGTAATCCATGAGGTTAGTTCAGATGCTGCCAGCATCAGTCAGGTCATCTCCTTAATTAAGTTGATGGATATGAAGCTGGAGAAGCTAAAGGATTAGATGAAAGTTAGCAAATCAGCAAGGTGTGTTGGACTTGTAGATAAAGTTCTTAATTTGCTTCACCAGGGCAACAACAATTTACCAGATCTTGGAATCTGATCACTATATTTTGGCAGCCATGCTTGATCCTAGGTTTAAGTGTCATGTTATGTAATTTTTTCCCATATTGCACAGATCTTAGGAGATGCAAAGAGCTACTTGTGAGCAACTTGTCAGATCAGGTTGCACATAACACGACTCCTTTTTCAGGTTATCGTGCTGCCAGGAAATCACTCATTTTTAAACATAACCCATGGTGGTCAACACAGCGCACCTCCTCGAAAAATCATGACATCTGGTCTGGCTTATAAAACATCCCCACATATAGTGACACTACCACCGTGATACTGTAACCATCAAGAGAATGGTGGAGGATTACGTGAATGATCAAGTACAAATCAGCACCTCAGTCAGTCCATTTTGAATATTTTCAATACAAATGAGCAATACTGTACTTAAGCTCCCCACCCTCTAGCGTGTACTCGGAAAGAGTATTTAGCACAGCCAGGAACATTGTAAGCAATCGGTGAAGGAGGTTACTCATTTTTTTGGAAGAACACGTCAGCCATAAATGTCAATTAGAGACTCTCACAGTGGATTCCAGTGGGCATGAGCTTATATTATGTGATGATGATATAAATAATAGTGATGAGGATCATGGGCAGGATGATAACTGTAACCTTGAGGATATTTAGCAATGTTAGCTTTAATTCCATTGCTGTACCAAAATGAAGTTTCATTTTTTTCTTATTCTTTATGCCTTAATTTCAATTAAAAAAAATGTTTATATATGTGGGAGCCAGAGCCGGAGTTGCAGTAAGTGGGGGGATGCAGTGGTCCAGACGCTCATCCCCTCGCGCCCTGCTCTGGAGCACCAGTCCGTTCCCTAAGATGGATGCCACTGTTGAACAATGTAAGGTGCTCTCACCACTCTGGAGCTGTTTAGGAAGCTCCTATCATTTGCTGTGGCCATAGTGAGCACAAGCTTTACCATCTTGGCTACCACTATGACCCTGTCCTGCATCCTCCCAGGTTATCTCCCAGGTGCTCCACTCCCCTGGAGCTTTTCTGTCCCACATTGAAGGTCTCCTCTGATCCTATTAATGGAAGTGGGCTAACAAATGCCTCCATTTAGGAAGGGCCCCTAATGGTCTAAATAGGGCCTAGCACCCAACTTAACAAGGCCTGAGCCTAACAATGGCCTACTGCCCCCTAACTAACACAGGTCCTTGTGTCCAACTTATCAACAAGGGCCTGATGCCTAACTACCTACAAGGGCCTTTTGTATGGCTCTCTAGTGCCTCCCTTGCTGTCTGGTCTGTCTTCTTCTTCTACCAGAACTGCCACTCCCTCACCTTCTTCCCTGACCACTTATCAACAAATGCCCAGCTTGCACAGTTTTCAGCCGCTTCAGGTCTTCTTCCCTTTCCAGCATATCCTCTTCTTTCTTCAGCCACTTCTGGCCTCCTCTTTTCTCTGCAGCTCTCTTTAGGGAGCTCATAACTTGGTGGTATTATCTTCTGTGTTCCACACTGCGCGCTACTTCATTTGTGCCTCTCTGTACACACCAAGGTTTTCTCTGGCCCTCTCACACTAGCAGTAGGCTAACAAATTCCTCAAATTTATTGCTTCATAATGCCATAATTCAGTTTATGGTTTAGGTATAAAAAGAGTCAATTACAGGACACAGCATCACTTGACATCAATTGAGGGTAGTACATGATTTACCTTATAACATTTTTGAAAGCAATTAGAGCTTACCCTGTACATATAAGAACATATAATATACTTTATCTTAGCCAAAAGGACTAGAAACATAAACATAAAATAAGCCCTTTAAGCTCAGGTCCTGAAGAAAGATGGTCAAGCATACAAAGAAGGTTACTATTAAGTGTGTAAGTATATGACCCCAACCTGGTGCTTTCCTAAGGAAGATGGTCAAGAAAATTGAAATCAGCCAACATGCAAAGAACTCATTCCTTCTGTGGCAAGACTAAGGTGAGGAGAAGGGATGTTGGAATCTGGCACTGTGGTTCTTGCATGAAATTTGTAGACAGAGGAGCCTGGACTTACAACACAACCTCTGCTGTCACAGTGATATCTGACAGCAGAAGACTAAAGGAACTGAAAGACCGGTAGATGGATTCTCTTTGTAAAAATATGCTCTCTGTGTTGACTGGACAGTTCTATAATAAAGGATTTCTTGTAAAATGGAAAAAGAACACATAAAAAAAATATATATTTAATTTCATGTGAGTCTTGGAATTGCAATGGAATATATCAGAAAAACAATTATAACATTTCTTTGTAAAAGCAGGAACACAGCTGTTCAAAAAAGAACATAAGCTATGAGGGTACAAAAAGTCTATAAGCTATCAATATTTGCAAACATATTCATGTTGTTTAAAACAATATACAATGAAAAATCTAAAGAAAAACAACTATTAAAATGTAGTGTTATGGGGTGTGTCCTGACTGCACACGTGAGTGGACCTGCGCTGCTTGAGCTCCGCTACAAACAGTGCTAAAACCCGATAATTTTACATATATCCCGACCTTGAACTTTTCAAAATACTCCCTTTCAACTGCTGCAGACATCTGCCAAAGCCCTATCGCTGTTGGAAGTCCCCCACCTTCACTCCCCCCGGTGAAGGTCCCCAGGTCTGGACCCGGCTAACAGAAATACCTCAGTGACTGTACCCAGCCTCCCACAGCTGAGATCGGCTAATCGGCGGGGGTTCTCCATTTTTCTGCCGATGAGCTCCTACGCATGACGCCTGGTAGCGGCTGCTCTGACTGGAGGGTTAATCTCTGCATTTATTGGAGACACCGGGCTTGTTGGTAGTGCGTTCTGGCCGAGCTTGGCGGTGTGGTGAGCTGTCCCGTCAGAGGCAAAGAGGCAGGGTGACAGAGTCTGTGGACACACTTGCTCCCTCTGCCTGGACTGAGGGATTGCTGTGCAAAGCTGTGTCTGGCCGCCTGCAGTGAAGACCCAGCGGTATTGCTCACTGCTGGTCCGCTAACTTGAATAGGAATTACTTTAGGCTGGTTGCCCTGTTACTCTGTGAAGTTTTAAAGCAGGGCACCTAAGTACCACAAATACTCCCTCCTTTTACCCGACAAGGATAAAAATAATAAATACTCAATTTTCGGTAGTGTTTCTGTGGTTGGCCAACCAAAGTTTTATTATTCATTTTACTATAAAAATCTCTTTGCCCGTTATTAAAGTGCAGTTTCCCGGTCTCATGTGTCTGCTTATGCTTACTGTAAATTGTGATAATAAATTGAGCGAGGCTTCTAAGAATGAAGAAAAATAGTGCTTACAAGAAGAAAATACATGAAGAGAATTTCCTTTTTGGTAAAAAGAAACTACAACAGTTGTTGAGTTCAACCAAAGCTTCATCACCATTTTCATTTCATTCATCTCTATTAACCTTTGTGTAGAAGTTCATGGGGGTGGGGGGGGAACACAGTTTTTACCCACCCAAGAAAAATCATGGGGGGCAACTGCCCCCTTTGCCATCCCAGTTCCTACACCCCTGCACACATATATAGCCACCTTTAGTCTGTTTGTAAATATAGAAAGCTGCACTGATATACCAAAATCCACCAACCATGAAAACAGTTATACAAAGTCCCAATCTCCTGTAGCAGATCTTCGATGTATTCATGCATCTGTGGGACAACACTCCCATTACTTTCTCCGCTCTCCTCACATGCACGGACTTATGATCCATACACTATACCTTAAGCTTTCTGAACCATCCTCACTTAAAATGGGAACAGCTTGGAAGCTGCATATAGCAGAGGGCACTTAGCATATGCCCTCACTGTACAATGTCCATTCCATCTTCCCACTTTGTATCCTATCTGCTGCCCTGTCCTGTTTCACCTTCTAAAACACTTCCAGTACAGAAGACTGGATCCTGAGGAAATTCAAGGTCACAAAATGCAGAAGTGTTCTGATACTATTACAGGAGTCTGGATCCAGACCAGTATGTCTAAAGCATTTATACTAAAGAAATTTACTGGTCTATTTTCTATTTGCAACATAACCAAATGTTAGTGGTGTTCATTTATATTGAGGAAATCAGACAGTTTCTTTTAAAACAGATCACATTTGGCCTAAAGTATCCTGCGCAGCATGAGAAGAAGTCTTAAAATCTCACTTACCCATCTACTTAACATGATGCACTGCAGGAGTTGATGCTTGTTTATTTATATTCACGAAGCTAGGAGCTCTATCTAGACTGAAATGGACTGTGTTAACATACCTGCACTTCATGTCACCTTGCTAAGTGGTTTTCATTCTGCCTGGCTTAAATATATTGGGGATAGGGAATGAGATTCATCTACATGTTTGCTCTGCTTTGTGTTTACTTGACCAGCTGCCATTTTAAAAATTGCCTAGCATTTAACAATACTCTTAAGATATTAAGCCTATACAAACATCTTTAGGCAATGCTTTGCAAGAAAAATGTGAAGC
>WWET01000419.1:694240-712738 GCA_011038615.1 Limnodynastes dumerilii
GTGTTGTAAACATTGGTTTAAGTATAATTTTTTTTTTACATGTTAAACATTTGTAACATTTGCTGTCAAATTTATCAACAAGAGTACAGCTGTATTAAAGTCCTATCACAGACCTTTCTTTTTTTTCACAATAGCGCTTTTATAATATCAAAAAAAAAAAAAAAAAAAACACAGAAAAAAGGGGGGAAAAAAAAAAGTAAAAAAAATATAATGGCCGGTCTCTGACCGGCCTCCAAAGTGCTTCAGCCTACAGGGAAATTTCCCGGTAAGGCATATGACCAATCCGCCGCTGTCCGCGCCCCTTACTCGGAAACCTTTTGGGCCCTGAAGTGTCCACAGCAGGCTACTGTGTAGCATGCGTGACCTCCAGCCACAGCTCTACATCCTTTACACCAAATAGTATATTCTCATTCAGGCGAAAATGCTAATTGTACTGGCGCCATGCCTGGCCCTTGTTCTTAATATGAATGTCCTGGCTAAGATGCAGATAGAGGACCATGCCCTTATATTCGCCTGGACTCGTCTCTAAATAAATGTCCATAAAGGTACACCACACTGAAAGCCATCTATCAAAGCAGCGATATTGACCTTCCGCTAGCACGCCCTTCTTTTGAGCCACGGACAGCGCTTTATGACTATTGCTAGTTAGAGCAAATATGTCTACATATTTTCCTTTATTGATTTTTCCCAAATTCGGGGGTGCATGCCACGGGCTACAGCCGTGTAATCGCAAAACACCTTGCTTCGATCTGGTTTAGGGGGCGCGGCGGGGGCATTGGCAGATTTTTGCGCTTTTTTTTGGGCCCTTTTACGTAAATGCCTATCTTAAGCTTTACCTAATCTATATGGCTGCTCATCCGCTTCTGCGATGCCGGGCGTTTCTTCTGGTCATTGCTTGCCGTTGTTCATAGTGGTGCCTACTGCTGCGCTGGCCATAGCCCACCTCCTCCCTCCAAGAGTGTGTGTATTCACTGTTTGCATAGGCTAGAGGACCCATATGCAGTCTGGCCATGTTTGGTCAGTGCCCCGCTGCTGCTATCAGCGGGCGGGCTGACCTCTCCAGTGCTACCAGAAGTTCGGGCGCTCCCCAGAAAGTCGCGACTCCACCAGCCCAGGTAACGCTCCTGCCTCGTGGTCAGCTGTGACACAGGCTGCCGAGCACCACCGCTAGCCTGTGCTTGGCTGCCTGAATGCAACTGGGATGCTGGCGCTGCTGTCCTTACGCACCCATGGCTCCCCCTCCCCAGGCCTGGCGTCAGAGCAATCTCCCCGGCAGGGGGTGTCCGGTATGCAATCTGGGGAGGGATCCTGCAGGCAGACAGGCAGGCAGCTGGGCTGAATGTCAGGGCCGACCCATCACAGCAATAAACAGGTAAAGAGGATGGAGGAATTAAGGGAAGGCAGGGAACAGAAGAATGGAGGAGAGAGTCAGAAAATCCACAGTGGATTTAGAGGGAATATATGTTAAAGAGACAGAGGAAAAGAAGGAGTAATAGAGGAATTGAAAGGACAGTTAGATATAGAAAAGAAATGCAATACAGATTAATCCAAATGCACTTATCTTTTGCTGCAGTGACCAGGCAAATATAGGAGAAAAGAGAGCAGCTTCCCTGCAAACACCAGCTTACAAAACCTCTGGAGACCACCCCCAACACCCACGAACCAATGAGAAGTGACTAAGGTGATTGGCACCATTCAGCCCACCCACACAGGGAGTTTAAATTGCTTCAGTTGAATAAATTAACCCTCCGCTTCCCAAAACATAAATCAATAGAAGGAACGCCTCCAGGGCCGGTGGAACCCGGTAAGCGGAGTCTAGTAGCCCAGGGAACCCGGTAAGCGGGGTAAGTCTGGCCGGGGAGCGCCAAGCCAGAGAGGTGCTTCCCTCCGCCACAATCTCCTGCTGGTCCCGCCACCAACGTTATTAGTGAGGAGCATGCAGAGAGGAGCCAGGATAGAAGAAACAAGCGCTGCAGCCTGCAGAACAATGTGAAGGCAGAAGAACGAAAAGAAGAGAAGAAAGAAAAACAAGAGAAGAAAGAAGTTAAGTAATGGCACAAGCAGGGTCATGTAATGTTCATCACAGGGGGAACAAGCAGGGTGATTATCAAAAGAGGACACAAGCAGGGTTATGATGATAAAAGGGGGCACAAGCAGGATGATTATCAAAAGGGGGCACAAGCAGGGTGATGATAAAAGGGAGCACAAGCAGGGTGATGATAAAGGGGGCACAAGCAGGGTTATGATAAAAGGGGGCACAAGCAGGGTGATGATGATAAAGGGGGCACAAGCAGGGTGATGATGATAAAGAGGGTGCAAGCAGGGTGATTATAAAAAGAGTAAAAATGATCTACTTATTAGGCTGGTTCTATACGAGCATATGAGAGATTACCGTTCTCAATGGAACCCATGGCAGATCACAGCTTCGCAGCGTCCTGGCAGGCTGACTGAAGATCTCTCTCCACGTGAGCAGCAGTAGACGATCAGAGACACATTGGACGCGGAGGACCAAGATAGTCCAGGCCCTATGCCTTTCATCTCAGCGACTTCTCCAAGGGGTGTGTATGCTAATCAGCATACTTACCTATTCTTAAAAAAAAAAAATGAAATGGCGATCTTTTTGAAATAGAGACAGCTGAAAATTAGCTTTTGGCTGTCTCTACTTCTAAAAGAACCATTTTGTTGTAATACTCACACATTCATTTTTGGAAGCGCCGCTGCCGGGGACTTAGGGTTAGGCTGGGGGGGATGACTTAGGGTAAGGCTGCGGGTGAAGGGGGGGGCGACTTAGGGGTAGGGATTGGGGTTGCTTATCTTTCTGCGAGGCATAAGAGGCAATATCCCAGCCAGTTCAGAACTAGCTGGGAGCAAACGGCACTTTAGAAATCCACACCCCTTATGCACGGATCCCATTGTACTGAGATCTGACGCGAGCATGTGCAGATGTTACTTGCAAGGGAAATTACGGAAGTAACTTGTGTAAGATTCCTTGCTTTATTAAGTGTGTAATAATAATAATAATAATAATAATAATAATATTGATAATAATAATAATAATAATAATAATAACAACAATAATAATGACAGGTAAATGTAAATCCCATTAATACCCTACCAGTGACTACAGGTGAAATTAAACCCTGCCTTCTTGTAGTACTACAGACAATTATACTCAACTACGATTCAAGGATAGCAGCAGCTGCAGCTTACCAAACCCACACACTCGTACGTGTCTTTCCGTGTGAATGTATGCCATACGTAGAAATAGTAAAGGTCCTAGAATATTGCCCTTGAATCAGGTGTGAATTTGGGGACTTATTTTTTGTAGAGATTCATACAAACATTTAGCAACGCAGACATTGCTGTCTAACTTTAATAAATTGTTTAACTAGCATGCCTTTGTATTTTTGGACTATCAATTAATTCTTTGAAGAAGTGAAAATAGAAGACAACTCTAACTCTGTCATGAGCAACTTAAAATAAAAATAAAAAAAATGTAAAAAAAAATACATGCGAAAAATATAATCCTGCAAAAAGGATGTGCTGGGCATGATTGTTTTTACAATTTTCAATAAAATATGTTTTTAATTAAAAATCTTACAAATGTATCATAAATTACCAAACAACAGCAATTATGCATACTGGTTTAAATAAGTCGAACATTTAAAAAAATAATACTAAACTGTAACATTATACCTATATTGAAATTATACACAAATAAATGAAACAAAAGGTTATCTTGACACTGTTAAAAGTATTTTATAATACCCCAGTCAGATTACCACCTAAAAGCCGGGGTTTTAATGAAATTGCCGGGTTTCATGAAAACCCCGGCTTTTTTTGGCAATCTGAACGCAAACCCCGGGTCTCTCTAGCCGGGTCTTAGACCTGGCTAAAAAGAAGGATTTTTGCCGTCTTTTTCAATAGCCAGCTTTTTGTGTTCAGATTGAGCTAAAAAGCCGGCTATTTTCCCTGCTGCCGGCTTCTAAAAAAATAAAAAATAAAAAAAAAAAGCCGGTGCTTTCAGCTCAGTCTGAACGCACCAGTTTGAAATTTTCAAAATTCTGCCCACTGCCTAAAAAGCCAGCTTTTTAGGCAGTGGTAATGTGAACGCGGTATTAAATAGCAAAAAGCCCTAGCTTTAAGTAGTTGAGCCTTATATGTGTTAATTAAAAGGAGATGTGCATTGATTAAAATTACGCAGCAGCTGATGGCTGTGTGCAGTGTGTGGATGCATGGACTTTCATATGGTACGACAGGCTTCAGCAACTTATGAGTGGTCAAGGACTACCTTAACTTTTCCCATGCTTATGTTTTGCTCTGCAAGCCACTCCTGCTTGTGAATCAGTCGTAACACTGTTGGCACGCCCATACTGTACATTAGTAGCCTGTGAGGAGCTCATTTGTATCTTGCCCCTCTAGTCACACATGTGGGACTCGTCCTGTGCCGATGCGTGTATCAGTCGTAAGTCTGACCTCCGTGTGTGTGAATCAGACAGCTATGTTTTACGTGCGTATATATTCGTTTTAAAAATTGAAAAAATACGCACGTAGATACCACACTTTCTTATGTGTGAATATGGACCAATGTGTTACATGTCGTCAGAGTGGCATGCAAACTCTCTTACCGTATGCCGCTAACCATCTTTCCTTCACCGGCATCTCCGACGTACATACTGTCACAGGGGCATAATGCAAATTATCCATGTGGAGAGCAGCCCCGACTGGGCAGGTGGGCGCATGCTCTCCTCACTCTCCTGGCATCCTGGCAACAGCCAGGACAATTCCAACTGCGCCCCAGCCTCAGTATTGTCCTATCAGAGGCTATTAGGCTCTATTGAAGCACCACCAGCACAACACTCCGCTTTGCTGGTTATAGCTCCAACTTGTCTGTCTGCGCTTTCTTTCTCTAGCTCGTTGCTTCTCTTTGCTTTGCTTCTATTTTCATTGATTCCCAGTGTCTCTCTCTCTCCTTTGTCTACCCTGGCTGCCCTTTGTATTTTACCTTTGTGTTTTGAGAGTGTGTGTGCTTGACCGTATATTTATCCTTGTCAGTCATGTTTGTCTCTGTCTGTCTGGGGCTTGCTGCCTCCCTGTGCAATGTGTGTTCTCCTGTCCACACCCCTCTGGGCAGTGCTCTCAAACCTTTGTGTTATTCTTCTCTCACCTATCTTTTCCCTTGTTCCTTTTGCTGGTAGCTGCAGTAGTCCTTCTGCTGATATAAACATATTACTGCCAGGGGCCGCGACTTCCAGGTGTCTGCAGCCTAGACTATCCCCACCATTAGTCTCCTGGACTCCTGCCTCCTGGATAGACTCCACACCCTGGTTAGTGGTACTAGTCATAACATAATGTATCAGAATGCTACCCCAATGACTTTATGAGTATCATATACAGTATTACTTACTATAGTATATATAATACAATTAAATAGTGTCACAGACCAACTTGCATCCCTTAAACCGCAAGTGTAGAGTATGAGGTTTCTGTGGGATTTGGAAGAAGAAGTTTCCTCAAGGTAACCACTGTTAAGGAACTGCTCCCATTGTGTGGAATCTAACTGGGCTTGGTCTTCTCTGGAGCCTCTAGTGGTGAGGACAGATTTGTGCAGCAGGTTACCCAGCAGGTCACGATTCCTAGAAGACAGCCCCAGGTGAAACAAGCACTAGTAACCAGATGGCGAGGGTGAATAAAACAAAAGTATTTATTAGTGCAAACAACAGAATACAGGTAAAAGGAGAATGAGAACTGGGAGCAAAAATAACAAAAAAAGAAACAATACAAAACCTTACCGGCTATAAACACTAAGAAGTATAAACAGAAATCAGAGGGAAAACTAAGCACAAGGTAGTAGTAATCCAAAACACTAGAAGCTGGAGCACAAGGGTAACTAGATACAATAATACAAATATACTGAAGCTGGAGCACAAGGGTAAAAAGATACAATGATATAAATACATACCCTCCAACATGACCCCCTCCATTCGGTACAAAAAACTCTGCTCCTGCTTCCTAATCTCTGATTGCAGTCACCAGTTTCACACCTTTCTATTCAAATAACTAGTATAACACAGGTAACTGCAATCAGAGATTAGGAAGGAAGAGCAGGAGCAGAGTATTTTGTACTGAATGGAGGGGGTCATGTTGGAGGGTCTGCAAATATACTGAAGCTGGAGCACAAGGGTAACTTAGATGCAATGATACAAATATACTAAAGCTGGAGCACAAGGGTAGCTTAGATGCAAACTTACAAATGAACATGAATAAATACCAGAATATAAGGAGTTACCAACAAACAGAACAAGGGGAACTGAATCACAAGTGAGCAAGGCAGCAGCAAGGCAGGAATGAACAAGGAGCTAACAAGGCAGAATGACTATCACCTGAGTTAGTTAGAAGCGTCCTAATATCCCAGATGCTCAGGTGCTGAAAATTAATCAAGGAAGCCAAGTCCAAACAGCAGGGGTAGGGGAATGTCCATGCTGTGCAATGAGTCCCACAGCAGCCCCTAGGGGCAGGTCAAGAAAGTGTCCAGCATGTAACAACCACCCCCATTTCCCACTGTGGTTATGCCTCACCTATTTCTATTTTGCTCTGAAAAGAAAATAGCAGGTGACACATTAGTGCATTTAGAGCAGAAGCCAAATCTGAATCATAAATGTTCCTAGAGTCTTGCTTTCAATTTTTGTGAGTATAAGGGTAAGAAGGAGACCCTTGGAACCCAGTATTCATTTCCCATGCTGTTTAGAATACAAAGTAGTACTCCATCCCTTCTTCATGTGTTTTTATACATTTGTTACTCGATATTTATCATATGATTATTAACAAATAACAAAAATAACACTATAAAGTAATCAATCTACTTGAAATAGTTCTCTCAGTGAGTTGCATTGCACATTAGATTTTTTTTTCTATCTACAGTATGTATCAGAGGCCGAACTAGTGTGTTGTTGGCCCAGGTGCTTTGGGCCTGATCTCAGGTAGCCCAGTGGGGAGCTTCAGCAATGCAATGATGATGGTTGTGGGCCCTTGTATCAGCATGGGCCCCGGTGCCGCTGCACCTGTTGCACCAATGGTAGTTCCGCCCCTGGTATGTGTAGTAGGAATGTCATGTGCATCTCTACCAATAAAGTAATATAATTATATCACATAGTATGCAAATCGACCTCCAATAAGGTTCTATTCTAAACTTTACTGTGGACCGTTAATTTGCTTGCAGAATAACCCTAACCATGTGTCTGTTTGTTTTCAACTCAATTTGGTTTTTTTTTAACATCAGTAGTTTTTATTGGAGACATTTTTGCAAGGAGGGTACAGAAAAAAACCACAACAGATCCTTACACAACAGATACTTCTAATTCTGGGCAATAGCAGCCAGAGTTGCAATAAAGATGTAACAAAGCACATACCAGATATGTGATATGATAGAGGGGTAAAGGTGAAACAACGTATCCTCAGGGACAAAGGAAAGCTCAGGTTTTTTTTCATTATTGTGTTTTTTTTGTAAATTATAATGCTTTTAGGAGCCCACTGGTGCTAATAAATAAAGTAAAATGTGGCGCTGAAAAAGCCAGCAGGGTTTTTTACTAGATCACTTCAATGTCAGATAAGTGTATTTCAATTTGCTCATCCACTTGGTGGCCAGCCTATAAATAGTAAACCGCTGCTAAAAACTCCAAACTGCTGCCTTGTTATCACCACCTCTTCTGGTAGACTTCTCAGTTTGGCCTCATTTATCATTTAGATTTATTAAGTGAGGAAATCACACTTTGAAATCATCCACTCTGGGAGATTATGGGGAGTATGTCCAGCATGGTGCTACTGTCGTTCTGTGATTTTTCACTAAATTGTGTCATATAGGGGAGAGAGAGAGATCTAAAAAGTATATATGTATGTATAAAATGTGTAACATTATTTTTATACAAACATGAAAATTATTTAGCTTATACATATTTCTGAAATAAATAAATAAATATAAAATATATACCCTAAAGTTGGCACAATAACCTAAAAATACAAATAAATCTCAATAAGTATACGATAAGAGTATATAAGATAAGATCACCATCACCAACCCTTTCCTATAAAAAAAAAACCCTCATAAAACCTAAATAGATCTTAAACCTTAAATAGATTCCACATCAGACCCCTCACCTGGAGCCTGAATCAGACTTAAATATGAAATAACAAATAAATACAAGTATATCACTTTAAAAGCGCCAAAGCCACTGCAGCAACTATCAACCCCAAAAACGGTCCCAACCTTCAAACAGCATAAACAAAATAAATAAAAAGAGAGGTAGAGGAAAGCATAAAGGATGTGTATCTATCAAACCTTTCATGATCGCATAAATAAATAAATATATAAATATAAAATAAATATAAATATATGTTAAAAGCGAATGAAATAAATTGTCTACTATAGAATGAAAATAAATTGTCTACTATAGAATGGAACTCTGAGATGTATATGGTAACGGCTGACGTTACATCATTGTATACGGTCATCCAGCATCAAAAAGGCCTTGCCGCTGTTAGTTCATTTCTTGTAGACACTAATTTAGGGGATAATTTAATTAAATTTATTTTAGAGGGAATAAGTTTCATTCTCACTAATAATTATTATTTTTTTTTAAATCCAATTATTATATTCAGCGGGTAGGGACTGCCATGGGGATGAGGTTCGCGCCCAGCTATGCCAACCTGTTTATGGCCTCTTGGGAGGCCATACAGGTTTGGGGTGGCCATGGCTGGTCAGCGAACTCTCCTCATGGCATAGATATATAGATGATATCATTTTCTTTTGGAGGGGGGATCTCACCAGTTTAAATAATTTTTTTCAGTATTTAAATAAGAATGATTTCAATATTCATCTTACATTTCAATACAGTCAATGTTCAATTGATTTTCTGGACCTTACTATTTATGTTAAGGATGACCGTATACAAACCTGTACATTTAAAAAGAAGACAGATTCAAATTCTTTTATTGAAAGCACCAGCCTACATCATCCCACATGGTTGAAAAGTGTCCCTGTAGGACAATTTAGGAGAGTTAAAAGAAATTGCAGTGAACCGGAAGTACTTAAAGATCAGCTAAATGAAATGAAGGATAACTTTATTCATAAAAACTATAAAGCACAAGAACTGGAAAATGCTCTGATAGAGATTGAAAAGATAGAAAGAGCTGACATTTTAAAAGGTACAAAAAGGTCAAAATTGAATTCAAAAAAATGGTCATTCTGTACAAAATATAATTCTAACCGTAAAAAGATAGAAAATATTTTCAGAAAACACTGGGGGATTCTGAAAAAGGATGTGATATTAGGTCCACTATTACCTGCGAAACCAACCTTTATATACCGAAAGGCGGACAATATAAAAAATATTGTAGTTAGAAGTTCCTTGCCAGAAACTAAAAAAGAGACACAAACTCGAAATGTGGGTTTCCATAGATGTGGTTTCTGTATGGGATGTAAAATGGTAAAAATGAGTCCATCAAGATTAACAGATTTTTGTGTTCACAAACAATCTTTTTCTATAAAGAAATTCATCACATGTAATTCAGTTAATGTTATTTATCTGTTAAAATGTACTTGTAATTTATTTTACGTTGGCCGCACTTCTCGTCCTTTAAAAGTGCGCCTGGCAGAACACATAAGGAACATTAAAAATGGTGTGGAATCTCACTCAGTATCTTCACATTTCAAAAAATTTCACAATTGTTCTGTTTCACATTTGGTTGGTTTTTGGGGTATAGACCAGGTGTTTAATACCTGGAAAAGCAGGGATATACACAAAACACTTGCTACCAATGAAATGCGTTGGATTTTTAAATTACAAACTTTACAACCTTTTGGTTTAAATATTGATTTTGAAATAAAATGGTTTCTTAATTAAATTTATCTATTTTTTTCACATAAATAACACTTAAGGTCTGCTGAAATCTTGATGGACTCCGTATTCAATCTTATATAATAAAATAAAAAAATAAAAATGTATCCTGAGATTAAGACTCTGAATCCGAGGATTCATTAGTCTTATATATGTACCCTCTAGATGTGGATAATGAGTAATGAGTCGTTTTTACGGACGCTGTATTCTGGATGATCCAGATTTAGAGAGACATAAAATATAATCAACTTTATAAGAGTTAAGACACCACTTAAATCCACTGCTGGAAATAAAGGCCTTTATTTAGAGTTAGTTATAATATGTATCATTTCTGTAGCTAATACATGTCAACTACATAATTAACATAGAACCTAAAGATTCGTGTATGTCAACAAAAAGCAAAATGAAACATAAATTAATTCCTTAGTAAATTAATAAACCTGTGATTAGAGATAAAGATAGGGGTTTATTGAGAGAACCATAGAGATGATGAGTGTCCAAATGTTTAAACAAATTAATAGTTTGTTATCCTTTGTAATGCCTACCTTTATTTCTTAAAATGTTGGGAAATAATGGAGAGTATCTTAAAGTGATTGTAACTATGTATGAATTGTATAGTGTTGTTACTTTTTGTATTACATTGTATCTGGTGAAATGTCGCTTTCCCTTTAAATACATGCTGTCTTTTTAAGTAATCTCAATATTATTGTGCAACGCTGTATCATTTCATTCTAGATGTATTGTGTCATTGTTAAACATTTTTATCCTAATGCATTTAATGATTATATCGCTGCTATCACTTATAAAAATAGTGTAATTGTATATAACGGACAAATTTTTTCTGTCTAAATGCAATCACCAATTAGAAAAGAAGGAAGGGTATTTAAACTCTGTACTTTAAATTGATATTTTACAGCCACAGTAATTATGTATGGAATGTATAATGTTGTTACCCTTTGTATTTCATTTTATCCATTGGAAATGTCGCTTCCCCTTTAAATATGCATTGCCCCTTTAAGTGACTCCACAACACCGTGCAATGTTTTATTGTTTCATTCTGAATATATTGCTATTGTAAAACACTTGTACCATAATATATTCAATGATGATATCGCTGGAATCATTTATGAATGTAGTGTATGTATAAGTAGTGAAGTTCCATACAACGGACACATGTTTCCTTTTTAAATGCAACCACCAATAAGAGGAGAAGGAGGGATATTTAAACCCCTTGCTTCAGATCAATACCATTGCACCTTGAGAAAGGCCGGAGATTCCCGGCTGAAAAGCGTCGGTGGGAGGAGCTAAGGACGTACGTGCAACCATACCTGGTACAGCGGTGCTTTGGGATCCCTATACTATCTGCCCCTGTTATATACCATCTAACTAGGTACGATTTGCCTGTCCTGATCTCCTGAGTATTGTTTTATTTACTGTTTTATTATTGGTACTGCTCGCAGTACATCGTTTGAAATAAACACCATTTTAACTGCATCTTGTTTTCTTTTTTATACTGTATACATGGTCCATGGTGGGGACATTCTAAGATGAACGTTAATTGGTTCACACGATACCTGTGAGACACTTATCTGGGAGGTGAAGCTTCCTGAACATTTGGACTGGTTTTTGCTGTTTTCCAGTTGGATAGGAATCCTAACAGCGCTGCTTGTGACTTGCAACATTATTTAAAATATGTTAAAAGCGGCATACAGTTAAAAACTCTAAAAATACAACTCTAAATGTCAAAGTTCATGTTCCTCAGACTAAAAGTTCTTAAAAGCATGGAAACATAAAAAGTCACTTTGAATTCATAGATGCCTTGAGAAAGCTCATTTTCTCGAGCGAAACGCGTGTTGACTGCTAGTGGGGAAACTTTACTTTGCACCGCATTAATATTGCTTTATCTAGTACCCCTAGTTTAAATATTTATAGCTCTTGTTCCAGAGCACTGTTCTGGCTATTTTTCTCCCTCACATGAGAGGGTAGACTGTACCTGAATAGGCTTTGGGAGGCACGCTTGTTTATCGTCTCGTATGAGGGCTCACAAGTATCCTTCTCAATATACATATTGATTTCTACTACATATTTTTTTGTAGTGGGACAGTATTATCTTGTAGTGTAATTATTTAGGAGCAATTTTCTTGTCCTATGATTGATATGCTCCAGGACATAAACCCATATGTCTTCTTTATTATTATATCTACTACTTAGGGTAGTTTATATATAGTCTTCTTTTGAGGACTCTTATTGTCAAAGGTTTACCTTACATCATATGGTTCTGTGATTTTTATATATATTTGTACTACAGATTTGGGGTTACTTTTATTTAGAATTGGGCCAAACTTTAGTGTTTCCCACTTGTACCCCTTTCACATTACCACCAAATACCCGGGTTTTTCATCAAAAACTCGGCATTTCGCAAAAACCCGGGTTTTTGGTGGTGATGTGAAACCGCCACTTCTGGTAGACCCGGGTCAAGAGACCCGGGACTTCAACACGGGAAAAAAGAAGGGTTTTTCGTGTTATGGATTCCTCATGTGCAGAGGACGAAAGTTCGGTGGACGACAGTTCATTTGCCCACAGTCCGAGTGAATGCACACAGGGTTCTGTAACGCAGACGCAGAAATCCGTGACATCCATCCCATCGTCCACGCATGATGATCCGGACGCAGCAAGTGAATTGCGAGGGAATGGTAAGTGCGTTTATTTCCATTTTCAAAAATTGCCTTTTCATAACTTTAGCAAACTGTTTTGGATGTCCATATTTTTAATAGTTCCAGATACAGGATTTTGTAGAAGTCCAATAGTTCAGTTGAAGGGAACTTTTAGGATGGTGTTTTCTCTTTTTGAGTAGTCCTCCATACTAGAATTATCATTTTGTAAAAGTCCAATAGTTTTGGTAGAAGGGCATTTTTACATTTAAACATTTTTTCAATGTGACAGCAATCATGTATGAGACAAGTAACTGTAGAAGCAGCATACACAACAATTAAACATAGCAAGGTACAAATGTCATAATATACAAATGTGTCGCAGAGTGCAACAAACGCAAGAGAATTGAGGCCTCAAGCGTAATGGATTGCCAAACTGCTTTTGATATACAAACATACATTTTACAAATGTTATAACCTTTTTTTTTTTTCTCCACAGTTTTTAATGTTCCTAGAAAAAGGAAAAGACTCAACAGAGTCGAGGTGGCTACCAAAGCCATGACAGCGGTCATGTTTGACCAGTTGTCCGAAATGGACAGAGTGATGCAGCATCAGGAGGAGGCCCGCATGAAGTCATATTTTGAGCACGAGCGTCAGCTGCAGCAAGCCTTTCTTGACCGCATCACTGATATTAATAGAGAGAACAGGGAGGCCAACATGGCATTCATGCGCGAGATGTTGAATTCTATGCGGAGCAGCAACAATGCCCCCGCGCCACCAAACCCACCCCCACCCCCGCCTCCAACTCCAGCTGCCTGGGATGGCGGACCTGATGCACAAATGTGGCATGAAGATAACCACGGTGACAACAGAGGTCGTGACTATGCTGAAATGCCTGAAGATTATGGGGCAAGTAACCAACCAGCATACAGTGGTGCGCCGCAACAACGGCCATGTGGTGCGCTACAGCGCACTTCAACAATTAATCCAACACCCTTGCCTGCCACACCCGCTAAGCAGTACAGCAATGTACACTTTGCCCATCACCACCAAAGTGCCTTAACACCGCATCAGTCTACATTCTCTGGTGCTCCGGGCCCCTTGCCTTCCTTCCAGCCGCAACAACCTCCTACACCCGCTGGACATCACAATACTTCTGGCTACGCTGGAATGCGCCATCAAGCGCACAACCCAAAACACCCACCTGATGTTAATACACAGGACATTTCATATTGTCAACTGTAGGTTTACGATAGGTGAAACTTTTTTTTTTTTTATAGTGTTGCATTAAGAATTATTAATGCAAGAAGACTGCGTTCTATTTATGTTACCGTGTTGTAAGTTCTTGTTGTTGCACTTTTACAGACAATGTTGTCTGCATATAGTATACCCATATAGTATTTACTATAGTACCTTTACTTATGTTACCATAACATATATTTGTACACTACTCTCGTATTGTGTTTGGCATTCTTGGAAACCATGTTTGAAGCACTTATGTAGGTATAATACGTGTTTCTTAAGTTCTTATGTTTCCTTTATCTATGTTGAGAAAACATATGTTTCTTTGCACTTGTACATCAAAGTTTTGTACTTTTTTTATGTTTTGAGAAACATCATGACATAAGGCCAAAGTTTAATGTTCTGTTGATTTTGTGTACAAATTTTTGCACTAATTCATGGCAAGAAGTAACTTGCCAATACTGAAAAGGTTGTTCAATAAAAAGTCTTTTGATCAACAAAAACATGTGTTTATTTTACAAACATCAAACAAGGGAAAAAATGTTTTGGGATAGGGTGGATCTTATGTTCTCGACACTATGGTGGGGACGTTCAACATCTCTAGGTTCTGACTCAGGGGGCTCCAGTTCATTATAGTCCACAAGGTTCCATTCTGGTAAAAACTGGTCCCTCTGAATCTCGCAGATGTTATGTAATATGCAGCAGGCAGCAACGACATGAGGCACTAAATGATTGTCTATATCACAGCGCTTCATTAAACGCCGCCACCTGCCTTTCAAACGCCCAAAAGCATTCTCCACCACCATCCTAGCGGAGCTGAGACTGTGGGTAAAGCGCACTTGTTCAGGAGAGAGGTGATGGTGCTGGGTGTAGCCCTTCATAAGCCATCTTCGCAGGGGGTAGGCGGCATCTCCAATGATATGCACTGGTATCTCGACACCGCCAACAAAGATGGACTTCTGCAAAGAAAGGAAAAAGGGTGTAAGTACATCATAAAGGTTTTCTGTTTGTTACACAATAGCTGCAAGGGGCACACAACACAATGAACATTTGCAGATCCTATAGCAGTGCATGACACTACCATTACACTCCTCCCTGCATGCGTCAGGCTGAAAAAAATTTGGTGTTAATAGCACATAATCACATTCCCAAAAAAAAGTATGACAATTTACCTCTCTCGGGAACAAGTAGCCATCTCTCTCCACCTCAGCCAGATGGTACAGGTCAGAATTAGCCAACACACGGGCATCGTGGGAACGTCCGGGCCAGCCAATAAAGACATCGGTGAAGCTATGGGGGGGGGGGAAATGGATATAATTAATTACATTTAAATGCAAAAACACATACGCAAAGCAATGGCACATCGTATATCGCATAACACACTTACCAATACTTATGGTCCACAACTGCCTGAAGAATGATCGAATGCCAGCCTTTGCGATTGTGGTAATCCGCAGGGTTATGTCCTGGAGCTAAGATGGGGATGTGAGTACCGTCTATGGCTCCAGCACACTGGGGATAACCGCGTCTCACAAAGCCGGCTACGGTGTCATCCAGACGCTGACCGTGAGGCAAACATATGAAGCGATGGTACAGCACTTCCAGTAAGATGTCCGTGACTTCACGCACAAGCTTGCACACGGTGGATATTCCAACGCCAAACATACTTGCGATGGTGCGGTACTCGCCTGGTGTAGCGTACCACCACAACACAATGGCAAGCCTCCTCCATGGTGGGATTGGAACCCGCAATCTTGTGCGCTGTCGGGATAATGCAGGGGAAACGAGGTCCAACACATACTTGAAGGTCGCACGTGGCATACGAAAGTGCACCATCCACTGCTGGTCTTCAAAGGCTTCCACAGTCGCCCAGAAAGCCTCACCGTGACCACGGTCTCTGGCCCACAAACTCCGCTCTGTCAGTGTGCTGAACCTCAAGATGGACATGAGGCTGGACCTGATGTATGACCTCCTCCTGCGCAAGTACTGATGCCGAGCGTGTTGCCTCTGCGTCCAGAATTGCGCCCTTTTCCTCTGCAAATCACTGTGCAACATCTGGCACAGTGTCAGCAGCTGGAACAAGCTTTCATTTGCTGTTGAAAACAGCAAAATGCACCACAAAACCATGATGTCAGGGTTACAGAGCACTAGCTCGTCAGCCATCATCAAGGACAGTGGAAATAAAATGGCCACTGAATGCTGACATCATCTGCATGTGCAACAGTAACGTCCCCTTTAAATGAGGTCACTTTTTTAAGCCAATCAGAGGCACTATCTGGAATGATTGACACTTTACTTTCAAGGCAGACCCGGGTTATTTGTTGGTAATGTGAAAAGGACAGACCCGGGAAATTCCCGGGTTTTTGGCTGGACTTATAACGCGGTTTTGAAAATGACACGGCAATGCTGCCAGGAAAAACCCGGGTACAAAATACCGGGTTTTTCAGAGATGGTGATGTGAAAGCGGTATTACTTTTAATTACACTAATAGTTGTGTGTTGCACTTAATTATTTGCTTTTTATATTTCGCTGCCATCTGTGGCCACTATTGTTTTCAGTTCTCATTACTTATTATTATTTACCCAGTAAAATTAACAGTATTAAGGAACAGTATTTACTTTAAAAAAAAATATATATATATTATAATAAAGTATCTTCTTTTAATTTGATATTAAGCTGTTCTCTGTTTTGTGGATTTTGAGTATACCCCTTAAATATCTCTTTATTGCTCTTCTTCTTTATAATTGTTATTTATTTAGGGTGGATTAGCACCAGAATAGACAATTTACTCTATTTTGAATAACTTATACTGACTTGACATGAGTCTTAGTATCATTGGAAACTAATAATTTCAAAGCCAATACCAGAAATCTTATAACATATACCACAAAAATGAAACGCTGTTAAAGTTGCATAAAACAGTTTACTGGGATATGAAATAAATACTATATAAAAACATGTGCTTCAAATATAGTAAATAACAATATGGAAAATAAAGACCACCCCAAAGACCATAGAAGTCCATACCCTGGAGTCTGTGATAGATGATCTGATGTTCTGTACTTTGCCCCGCTGGGACATCCAATGCAGCTGCAGGCAGCTAAAGTAGAAATGGTTATTCACACTGATTACCAGAGAGGAGAACTATAGGTCCGGGTGCCTTCACCTTCCTAAGTCACTTGTCGCATTTCGGGGCTCTGTCCTTTCTCAAAAGTATTTAGAAAAACACCCATAACGCTTTCCTCTACCTCTCTTTTTATTTTTTAAGTATGAAACAAGTATGCGTGGATTCGCAAAACTACGCACTTTAGTGACAAGTGCACTCCCATTCACTCCCCTCATTGTTATGGATTTTTGCAGACTTCCACCACCATAGGCCTACCTTAACTTTCTGTGCGTATCTTTGTGTGGAGTTTGCTAAAATAAGAACAGAAATAAAATAAAAGAGATACAGCGCTATTAAATTTGGAAGTCAATTGACATAATATTGTTCACATTGACAATAAGAAACCAAACAGCGCTTAATTTAATAAGCATTAGTATTGCTATTATTAGTAACTATATCATAAATTTCTCACAAATAAAATCTCAGGCACAGCCCAAAGCACTAAAACTGGTCTCAATGGCAGGTCTAGATTATCCATTCTAATAATTCCATATATCTGTAGAAAAAATATTGAACTGACACTGAGTCTCAGCCCTTTTCAAGGAAGGGATGTAACTGCAGGCTCCAAAGAGAATGACACAACCGTAGTCTCTATAGCACTATGAAATGAGCTATTGTATCCAACTCACAGTTCAAATGAATCACCTTGATTAATAAGTCAATTAGCTGTAATAATATATCAAATATATCAGTATATGGACCAATTGTAGGAAAGGAGACTTTAAGTTACCACACTGGGTGATGTCCGTTTAGTCGAGGGTCTCCTGGGGTAGATGATAAATCCCTCTATACGGAGCTCTCCTCTGGCATTTGTAGTAGTAAGTTGGTCACCAGATATGGTCCCACCACAAGGTCCTAAAAGTGAGAATTATGGAACACGTTCTCCTGGGGTAATTGGGTTCCTTCTAGATGCAGAGTCCTGGCGTTCTGGAGAGCAATCAGCTGTTTCTTGGTGCTCTCTGAAACCCAACCTCGGGTTCCTTGCTTAATGTGTCTAATATCTCTAATGGGAGCATGATGGATCCAATAAATCAACAATCAATTGGTAATAAGGCAATAAGGTGCTGGAAGTGCTGTGAAATAAAGTGCTGGGAGTGCCACTAATCAGCCTGCTTCCGCATTTTGTCCGTGAACTCCGGACTTTCTTAAAGCAAAGTGCATTCCTATACACTCCCCTCTTTCTTATTGATTTTTACAGACTTCCACCACCATAGCTAGACCTACCTTAACTTTCCATGCATATCTTTGTGCTGAGTTTGCTAAAGTAAGAACAGAGTTGCCTAACCCAGTCTATACTGTCCAACTGAAATGCCTCCCTCCACTCACATTTCTTAACCTTGTTCTTATAGAGGTCATTAGGTACAGAAATCAACTCTGTGCATAATGAGTTTCTATGCATAACATCTGCCGCGTGCATGTGTAATCTCAAAAACACGCCAACATATGCACGCATTTTTAGGAACGTTAGAATCAGTTAGAATATATCAGACCCACTTCTTACATAATACAAGTCAAACCACCACCTACTTACTTAGTATATATATAT
>WWET01000420.1:7762-27198 GCA_011038615.1 Limnodynastes dumerilii
GCTTCACACCTCAATTAATGTGGGTGTAATTGAATCGGGCCCATAGTGTTATATAATGTGTGTTTGGAGCGTCGGACCTGTCTTTTGTTCCTTGTAGATACACAGTAGTCACTCTGGGCTGCACCTCTCCATTTATATATAATCTGGCACACATTTCATATATTTGATTAGAAGCACAGCCTGTGTTTTCTTGTTATTGTTACTAGTTCACTTTGGGAGCCTGACCCCTCCCCAATATGGCCACTGCACCCTGTTCACATGGAGGAATGTCTTACCACAGACATCCTGGGGCTAATCCAGATCTGAACATAATTCCGTTGCAAACTCCCTAACTAAACCTCCTATTAATGAGTTTGTTGACACATAGGGCTTAATTTACTAAACTGCAGAACAGGAAAAGTGGAAATGTTGCCCATAGCAACCAATCGGATTCTAGCTGACATTCTCTAGTACTTGCAACAGGCAAGTAAGAGCTAGAATCTGATTGGTTGCTAGGGCCAACACCTCCACTTTTCCTTTTCGGCAGTTTAGTAAATCTGGCCTCTAGTGTTTTATATTGTTTGGTATGGAGCTCCGGACCTGTCTTATGTTCCTAATATTAAAGAATGTTAAGAATTAAATGTCTCTAAAATCACATTCCATAAGGAAATCGATCATAGAAGATATAGGTAATGCTCATTATTGTATTTTAGTACCGTTATCAGGGTGCAAAAATCTACCTGCAGAGAGACCTGCACGGTTTAGAGTTGTGAGAAAAAGACAAATAAAAGATACTGTAGCACCTTCAAAAAAAAACCATGCTGCAGTGTGGGAGGGGGATTTATACTGTGCTGGCTCAACTCAGATTGAAATGTGAAAATAAAGGCTGGTCAGTGATTGTGTGCTTACATAGAGCCGAGGAAATATCCGAGTCTGACTTCTGTACAAATGTTGCATAGTTTGTCTCTGGCACGTTACTGGTATGCTGATAAAACTGCATAAAATACATATTTAAGCAAACCGCTTTCTGATTACTCATTTCATCTTTTAAATAGCTTGTTATAAATTAAAAATCTAAGTATTTTTTCCCATTATGATCAGTGGTTATACGTTACAACAAGAGATGTTAGGGCCTGTCATGACCCAAGATCATTTTACATACCTAAGTTATGCTCTACTACGTATAATGCACTCTCCTCGCATGCACATAAGTTAGCTGATTTACGTGTTCAGAAACCTACTTTAACTTTTCCTTGTGTATCTTTGGTCATACATAATGCCTTGTCATATGTAAGTACCTAACCCGGCCCATACAGTACATTTAAATGCCTCCTTCCTCCCACAATGTGTATAATCATCTTGTATAGGGATGTCACCCTCTATCGTACAGATGATGATCAGTTACGAAGCATAACATCTGCTTTGTGCAGTGCGTTGACACAGCCAGATTTACGCATGCAGCATACGTAAATACGTTTTTATTAAGTCTGGATCAGGCCCACAGTGAGCACTAGGGGTATGATTGTCTTTTAATGCACACAGACGTGTGTGAATCATATATAAATCAGACACTACATTCCAAAAGTTGAGTTTTTCATTCTATAGCCAGACGACTTTGTCTATCAACTCTATTAACACCCCAAATATTTAGTCCTTTTTATTATAAACATTGTAATGTTCCCCTCTCCTTCCTTATTACTAGCCCAAGGGAACAGATCCAGACCTTCTATGCCAGATCCCCTTTGTATCCTAAATTCTGTACGGGCGAGGGGAAGGCTACTCCCTTCACTTGCACGGAGTCACGCTAGTCAGACCCTACCTTAATATTTACGCACTGTGCACACCTAAAATGGGGACTCTGCGGAAATCCAAATTGTACATAAGGCTTAAACCAGCCCTTACTGTACAGTATACAGACCTCCCACAGAGCGAAAGTGCTTTGGCTTCCTGCTCTGTCCCGTCCCACCTCGCCATCGGATTTAGTACCCGGACAGATCTTGATTCAGAACTGCTAACAATCGAAAAACTTCCCTTTTGAGTAAATCTGGGTTTAGTCCAAGGTTTTTAAGCCTAAAACCCAATAAACTTTTCACATCGATCTCTTACATCCGAGAGCCTGAAAGGCATGTAGGCCTCAATCTAGGTCCCCTCTTCTTCCTTAATAGAGTAGAGTAATTTTAAACACCATCAGTCTGCAGTGACACACTAATAAGAAGCTTGGCTGACAGTGCATGAATTGCATCATGTGCTTTATTGCTGGTGCTGAATCACAACATATGACCAAAGATTATACTCTCTAGGGCAAACACAGGCAACTTTTGGCTACTTCCAGCACACTCCTACAGCAGTGGTTCCCAAACTTTCTCAGTTTGAGACACCCTTAGGGTCTCCATATTTTTTTCAAGGCACCCCTAAGACAAAAATAGAATAGAATAAAATAGAAAATACAATCATTCCACGGCACCCCGGTGAAAGCGTTGCGGCACCCCAGGGAGCCACGGCACACAGTTTGGGAACCACTGTCCTACAGAACAGATTCCTGGCAGAGCATGGTGGTACTTGTAGTTTCACAACATCTAGAGATTTGCCTGTTGCTTGTGACTGATATAGGGCTTTTTTTATATTTATATTTCTACGGGCAGAAGTGCCCGGGTTTAAATCTTTAAGTTATTAATTCAATGAGTTGGATGTAGCTGTCAACTTTTTGAAAATACTAAACCGCTTCGCAATATGTACAATTTTTGTTAATAACATATAATGTTATTTAACATTCTAAATAAGCTCTGCCCTCTTCTGGGCAAACTACACCTACAACTGCCCTTATTTGTTTAAACCCCTTTTGTAGTCCGCAAATTAGGACAGCCCCTCCTAAATCGTGATGTGATGTCATCCAAATCCATCCAGTAGAAGACTCAGAACAGGCCCCCTTTGTTAAAGTTCTGCCCAGCCTACACCAAAGGGAGGTTCTACTGGGACCCCAACCGCCCTAGTATGGGAGCCAATATTACCACTCCGTGAAGTTTTCTTCCTTATCCATCATTCAGACAGACATCTGTCACCAATCAGCTTAGCGACCCCGAAAACTATGGATTTGACAGTAATGTCGGTTATTTTGGACATTATATTTTTCACCCCTTCTCACACCCCCCTCCCCCCCATGCTGATGGGGGCTGAAGTTGGGAGTGTCGCCATTCATTTCAGCGACCCCGAAAACTATGGATTCGATACTAATATCTGTTGTTTTCGATTATTTTTACATGTCACCCCCACCCCTATTTGTGCTAGGGGTGTCTTACCCTCACAGTATTTTTTTCCAGATTGTAAGTCATATGTGTACCAAGTTTGGTGTAAATTGCTCCAGGCATTCCAGAGTTATGCTGGAACATACATACATACATACATACAAACACACATATTTTTATATATAGATAAACCCAATAAGCTTTAATGCACTTGGCCAGCCATCCTGTGATTAGTTGCACATCATCATACACTACAGATCCCATCAACCCAACCCATGCATATACCCAGCCAATAGTGTAGCCTCCACCTTAGATGCCAGTTGGGGAGGGCATCTGTTACAGCTACACCCCACCTTTACATTTTTTATTTTCACTAACCCCATGCTGCCACTGTAGATAGGCCAGTGGGTTGCATTAGTACTGAATAAACTGGTGGCAATCTAATGCTCAGACAAAAATCCAACAGAAAAAAATTCAACAGAAATGTTTATTGATATATTTATAGTAAATGTTTTTTACATGGATAAGAGAAGGTCTCTAGGCACCATGGGTACCTGGTTTCACCCTGTTAAACACTATGGACTGGATCCACAAATAATAACGAAAGCACGTGAAGTGCGTAAATGGACTGTATGGACTGGACCACATGCACCCTTCAGATGTTACATTGGTGTTACGACCATAAGTTCCATCGTACAGAATTTAGTTCTGTACAGTGATATATATGAAGGAATGGGCAGTGCTTCCCTTTCTAATTTTACAGTGTGGATGTGATTACCCACTTATGCGCGGATCAGCAGTCAGAGATACGGGAGGCGTGCGGGGGGGGGGGGGCCAGCACTTAAGGAAAACATGCAAGGGTGTGGATCCAGTCCTATGTCACTATGCTGCAGCTGCATCACTCTTTGGAATGTTTTACCTGTCAGATTCCCATTCTTGACACAAATCTTCTCCCAGCTCCTAACTCTCACAGATACTTTATAGAGCCTTCCCAGACAGCTAATGCAGCATGAAGGGGCTCCGTGAAGGTGGCATTTACTGTGTGTAAGAGTCTGATGGAGTCAGAGAGAGAATAAAAGGACAGATGACCAGCCTCGTATTCCAGACATATCCTCATTCTAACACAGGGACTTTTGTCCGATAACTGGATCTCTTTCTTGTTATGTATCGCTGCATATTGATTGTTATGCCACCTCAAAGCCCATGACTTGCTATTATCCCCAATGCGTGACTGGTCCCCACTCCTGATTATACTGGGATAACAAATTCCTATCCTCCAGCTCTTTGTTTTTATGAACTCCACTTCCCAGCAGTGTTGCCCAGAGGAAAACTTCTTGGTGCTTAATACCTGGGTGTAAGTCTTAAATCTCTCTGGTGTACTAGGATAATTCTGGGCATGCTGTGAGTATGATGCCGTTTTTTTGTCATCTGATATAATTACATAGTTACTAGCTGTGTTTACATCCAGAAGTATTTCTGCTGGTTCCATAGCATAGATCCCATTATTTATATCTATTATTATTTCTGATAAGGTTTGTAATGTGCCTGAAATGATACCCAGATCCAAATTCCCTTCATTAGGAGTTTGTTTATCATTTGCTTCTATGTCTTCAATATTATCACACATATCACCTACGTCTGGCTCCTGTAAGACTGTCACTGGATCAGATATATGACACAGCTCTTCAATGTGACACATCTTCACGGACAGCTCATTATTATTTATTTCTAGCTTCTTGATCAGTTCAGAGACGGACACTAAAACTTTCTCTTCCTGCCTTGAAATCTCTCTCAGGACTCTGTTTTCTAAGTCTTCCATCTGCCTCCTGATGTCTATAAACAAGGCGCAGACTTTCTCTGTAACACCAGCTGCTTTCTCCTGAACTTCTCTCTTATGCTCCAACAAACTCTGGATTCTTTTCTCAGCCTCCTCTCTCTTTTTGGTTAGTTTCTGCTGAACATCTCTCAGCTTCTCTTTCTTCTTCTCAGAGGCCTTATCCAACATCTCCACTTGGTGTCCACTGTGTTCCCCTATCAGACAGCAGTATGCACAGATACAGACTGAGTCATTGTTGCAGTAAAAGTCCAGTATCTTCTTATGGACAGAGCATTTTCTGTTCCCTGGGGAAGTGGTAGGATCACATAAGATGTGTTCTGCTGACTTGCTGTGCACTTTCAGGTGTTTATCACACAGAGAGGCTTCACACATTAGACAGGATTTAGCAGCAGGTACAGGAGAGTCCACACAGTAAGTGCAGAAGATGCCAGTGTCCTCCAGATCAGGCCTAGTAGTCCGGAAACTCCCCACTATGTTACACAGCGTTATGTTCTTTAGCAGTGCAGGGCGCCCCTGACACTCAGCTCTGCAATCAGGACAGGAATAAACTCCAGACCCCTCCTGTGTATCCAGCACACGATTAATACAGTCTCTGCAGAAGTTGTGTCCACATTTCAGGCTTACAGGATCTGTGTAAATGTTCAGGCAGATAGAACATTCCAGCTCCTTTCTCAGATCATAAGACGCCATGGCTCACAGCAAAGGAGAGAAAGTGAAGTAAAAGAGGCTGAAGAGCCCGGAAGTAATATGAAACTTGGCTGGAGTCCCAACCGGGGGAAGTTTGGTCATATGAATGTGCTCCCTCCCCTCCCCTTCTGGTTGTATTGTTAGTTCAGCCAGTGACTTGTAGCAGCAGCACACAGCAATAGCCTGTCACTATCAAACAGTAGATAACTCATGCAGATAACACACAGACTGTCCAACATGCTTCACTGCAGTCACCTTCATTAATTAACTCAGAAACTTCTCTCTCTTATAGCCTATATCATTGATTTCTAATCTCTGGCACTCCAGGTGTTGTGAAACTACAATTCCCAGTATACTTTGTCAGGGATCCGTTATGCTTTTGCAGTTAAGGCATGCTGGGACTCGTAGTTTCACAACACCTGGAGTGCCACAGGTTAGCCGACACTGGCCTATATTGTAGGTTGCAATTATATTTTAAATGGGAAGCTCAGGAGCAGAGCAATATGTACATAATGGAAGGGGGTCATATTTTAGGTTCTGACGACCGTAAAATAAATAAAATCTGGTATCCGGGGGCTGTTTTTTGCAATAGAAATATTAATATGGGCATGCAAAATATAGCAGAAAAGATAAAGATGACCTGAATGTTCCAAAAAATAAAATAATAAAAAACAAATGGGGTTTAGGACAGGGGTCTGCAACCTGCGACTCTTTCAGCCATCTGCTGCGGCTCCTTCCTAGGGGGGCTACAAGTCCCTGTCCCTGGTGGTCTAAGGAGGCCACATAGTTCGGCATAGCCACAGACTATGTGGCCACACTATTCACTCTATCCTACGGGAGCCCTGTAGGATCATATCTGTTCATGTGAATGATGTGCTTTTTCATCTACAGCAGCGTCATTCACATAAACAGCTTTGGTCCTTCTGGGTTCCCGTAGGAGGTTACGTACATCAGTACTTACACTGAAGGGGCTGACCCTTCAGTTATGATGACCATACAGGCGGGGATAGCCATGTAAATGAGAGGACAGGGGCGGAGGAAGCCCTGTTACGCACCATAAGGCCGCAGACCTAGTCGTAAAGGTTAAGATAGGAATCTGGACAGTGGGAGGTGCAGGGGGTGTGCACTCCCCACTACAGGAGCGTAACTACAGACGCACGTACGTAAAGTGTGTGGGGGTCAGGATCTGGCTCAGAGAGAGGAAAAGAGCAAACAGGGATATCGAAAAATAGCGTAATCCTGTTACATTACTTGGTGTAATAAGCATGAAATGCACTCCCAAGCCTCCACCTGGTGATTTGCTCTATTGGGGTTCTTTTCTCAGGAACCGCCGTTTGGTCTGCTCAGTCTTAAGATGCTGTACTTGCCGGTCCGTAATTCACTCTGGGGAGGGTTTAGCTGGCGATGTCACCTCTCTTCAGTTGTAGAAATTGGTGCTCCAATGGATCCTGGCACAGGTGAAGCGTCTGTGGCCGGCTTCAGTTCCTGCTTGCAGCAGATATCCGTTCCCCTGCTGTGCAGAGGTGCCGGGCGGTGCGCGCTCTCTCTCTCTCCTCGCAGCAGCTGTCCGAGGAACCGATCAGCTGATCGTGTCAGCGTTTTCTTGCTGTGCAGAGGGGTCGGGTGGCGCGCTCTCTCCTGTGACTACCTGGGAAGCGGGTGGAAGTGGCAGGAATGGAAGGAAATCTCCAATTCTTTTACCAAGTGGTTTTTGTAATACTTTAATGATTAAAATAAAGTGTGTCCACACACCGGACTAATAAACACACTTTATTTAGTGGTCCATGTTTTCCAGGTGTCCTGAGAAAATCGCAGGTGAATTAATTACCAGCATCTGTGAATTTTAGTAAGGAACACACGTACACACACCTGTGCTCCAACAAGGAGACCTACACAGCAAGCACGGTTGGTAGGTCACAAGGACTGAGTTTGACCACCCCTGGTCTATACCCTGGTAGAATTCATATACACCTACTTGCATCTCTGTTTTATAAATAGCTCCTAAACAGAACACAAGCATGGAACTGTATCCATAAAACTGCAAAATGTTTGTGCCAGCGGTTGGTCCTATTCTCTTGCGTTTGGAATCCACCAATCAAAGATCTGCACCTGCCACCCTGGTAGCCAGTTATTCTATACGTAGCACTGATACTGATGTCTGTGTGGAAGCTTTAGGCATTGTATGTGTTATTTAGGTTGTATGTTACTGTCTCTATAATTCTATATATATTTTATCTACCTTCTAGGTCTCCTACAAGATACGGATCACCCATACAGCAAATTTGATGATGAATAAAACTGAATCGGCTTTCCCGATCTGGCGCCGTCCACTGCATGAGTAAATCCTCGAGACGCTCTTTAGAAAACAGATTGTTTTTATGGGATGTAGATATTGTGTCAGGGTTCCCCTGTACCAGTTTTGTGATTTTTTCTCTTTATCATTCAGTTTTAGCCTTCTCTTTCATTAGATGTGATGCATTTTTTTATTGTTTTGTTGTTATTATTATTATACTTATTATTATTTTAGTTACTACATTTTTAAGTATCTATTCCAAACCGCCACCTTCTGCAGTGTATTTAAATAAAACCAATTACATCAGTTGTAGACATATTTGCATACTTGTCTGTTAATAAGGTCTGTTGCGTTAGGGTAAGTACTTTGTAAATTAGCTGTTACTGATATATTTCTTTTTATATGTTGTTTTTCTTGATTTCCATCAGTCTTGCTGCTTGTCTCATTTACTGCCATGGTTTTCAAAACATTTCAGCGTATTATTAAATAAGTCCATTATATGCTTGTAATTGTTAATCTGCTATTAATATTAAGGCCCTGTTTAAATATTGCACTTTCTTGATACCTTTATTTTGTAGAACTTGTTGGTTTGAAAAATATAGTAATGGTGTCGGCATGATACATTGACACAGTGATGGCAGCCATGTTGGGGAATAAAGAAAGGTTCATTAGGTGTTAATAAACCAAATACTAGTCCATAAAATAGCGCCCTCTTCTGTATGCAGCTGGTGGTTATACCTAATAATTTAGTCTCATGTTTAGAGTGAATTGTGTATTTTGTTGTGGTCAGTTACAATGATCAAATTAACGAGTAGATAAAAATAAAGAACTGACACGTTTTCTGTTTAAACTTAATACACTTACCTTGTGTCACCTATGACTGTTTCATTAGGCAACATTAACATGCGATGACGGAATATTATAAAACAGTGCAGGGCTTCCTGTGGCATATTCCTATTGTAACAACGGATTACATGTTTTATGTTATATTCAAACCACTCCTATGGTTTTTCTTGTTGTTGATTTTTTTCCCCCATATTAAGCAACGTGTAAACATTTGGGTTATATCGGATCTTCTGACATCACGGAAATGTTAAATTGGTTGTTGAGTGTTGATAAAGCCGCTAGATTTCTTCTGTTTATGCATAGAATTACCTTCTGGACGGTAAATGTGTCACATGACTTGTAGTGGCTGTAGATTGCATGGAATGACAAGACTTAGCACTTTATTTCTCACATCCTGATACCAGCATCTGCATGGTGGTAGAAGACTCACAGTCACTAAGAAAACGGGGGCTGTCCAGAAACAATCAGTACATTTATACAAGCTTAACGTTTGTAACACATTTTTTTTAATTATCTTTCACCATAAAGAGGACGCCATTGATCATTAAAAAAAAAAAACCATGAATGAAATGATGAGAGATGTTGATGAATTGTTATCAGTATTTGTTAATCATTATTCAACCTACAGAACTTTTTGCTCAATTAGAAAATCAACTTACAGAAGTTTAACATTGTGCTGCGGACAAAAGCATTCTTCTAACTGCTGGGACACCGCCATTTGTGGGTTCCTAAAGGGGTGGGGCTTAGCCACATGAGGGCGGGGATTAATTCAACAGTGGGAGTTATGGATAATATTTTGATGCTCTGCGTTTACATCAAAAATACCAACCTGCAATGAAATTATTGCCAAACTACTTTGTTACATAAACATTATCTTTTTTGAGATGTAGCATTTTACTCCATATTACCATGTAATGTCGCTCCAATGATGTTCACTCTGGATGGTCGGATTGTCACAATGCCTAATAAATAAAGTTTACCTTTTTTTTTTTATCTGTGCACCTCTTTTTTTTGTGTTAATGATTATAAATTTGGGCAGTTCTCCTGGTATCACAGTAGAGCCTGCAAATCTCGCACAAATCCCACTTCCTGCCTCTTATTACTGCAATTTTTTTTTCAAGCCTCCCCACCCCAAGAAACACTATGAATTGCATAAATGATGCGATTTGCATAAATTGCAATATTTAGCCCCGCCCCCATACTGGCATCTATTTCTTCCCTCCGAGTTTTCCCAGAGGGAAGACATAAAAGGTGAATCCGGTCCTAGATGATGTCCGTTAAAGTGCTTGATTACAATGGACCAAATATCTATAGAGGAGTCCTGAATTTAAATAAAGCAGCAGAGATAGCCAGGGATAATTAAGCAGGAGCTCACTAGGATGATGCATATTTTTTATAGTGGATTTTAAAGGTAATTTATTAATGTTTTGTTAAGCGCTGTACTGTCTGTATGGATAATTGTCTCTTACATGGGGCTGAAAATACCCAAACCATACTTTAAGTTTAGCTGTGTAAGGTGCCTTCTATGTATCACACACCTGTGTCTCTTTCTTTGGTTAAATGTATTGTTTGAACATATTTCCTAGATAAAAGGTTATGTGCCTTTATATGCTTAGAGGGCTTTACATGCAGCACATCAGTAATTTAAAATAAGTGTTAGCTGTTAATTAGTAAAGAACTAATTAAAATTATTGCATAGTGAGGGGCTGATTCAGAGTTGCACTAAAGGTGGGTGATCGATCGCTCTAAAAATCGATGTTTACACTACAGTTCCAGACGATATCGGTACCATCCACATCGCTAGTTGTAAACGGTAATCGTCTGAAAATGTGTGGCTAGCCCGATCTTTCAACCTTTTTTAGGTGCAAGTGATGGTACAGCTCAGTTATACCATTTTGCAAAGTAAGGGGTGCTAATTAATCTTAAATCTTTTACATGCAGGCAAAATACATTACTTTTGCATACAGAACTCAAATACTGCATAGCTTTATGTTATTCTATAAAACAAAGGTGAGCTAAGAAATTTCACCTCAAATATAATTCTGGTTTCACAATTTATATTTTCCTCTCCTTACAGTTCAGCATAGTATTGCTCAGGTCTACACCTAAAAAAAAAAAAAAAAGGTGTAAGCGCAACTCTGAATCAGCCCCGAAGTCTGTGAGATAGACTTTTACAAATGTGGGCACCATATCCTGCAGCTTTTTAGTTTATTTGCTAAATGTTCTTTTATAATATAAATTCTTATTAAAGGATGCTAAATTCCTTTTAAGAACCCAATTCTATAACTCTAAATCTATCCTTCAAAATATAGCTCATCCTCTTTATTTTATTTTAGTGATTGGCGTTGTTTCAGAGTAAAAGCCAAACAATAGGCTATGATGTATGATGTATAAAACCATGTTGGAGTGCAGGGGTTGGGTGCAACTAATTTATAAAGTGTTGGCTCAACTCTAAATTGCAAGTTAAAATGAAAGCTGTTCAGTGTTTGTGCACTTATATCAGGGTTGCCGACTTAACAGCCATAGATGCATGCTTGGGCGGGGCTTAATGAAGTGATTTATGCAAACTACATAATTAAGCCCCACCCCCTGGCTTTCAATTACCCCTTTCAGGGGATGGGAGTGGCGCTAGATGACGTGATTTGTGTCTTCAAGTCCCTCCCTGTCCCCAGGCAGGGAGGGCAGGACTTGAGGCCGTGGTTTCATGGAAACCTTGAGCCTCAAGTCCCTTGCGGGAGATTCCTGGGATATCAGGAGAACTGCCCGAATTTCAGGAGTCTCCCGGACATTCCGGGAGAGTCAGTAACTGTGACTAACATGTAAAATCCTTGAAAATGTCTCTCTCTGATTTCTGCACAACTACTGCATCTTGTCACTGGTATGGAACCAAAAACTGCAAAAAATACATATTTTATGAAAATTTAAATAGCAAATTACTACAAGCTTGTGTGAAACATATAGAAATCAGACACTGTGTACGAAAAGTTAGTCTGGTTTTTTAGGTTATATTTAGTCCTTTGTATTAAGGACCACCCCTCATTCCCATATTACTAGCCCTACATAAATAACAAAGGATGGGATCCAGACCACTGCTGCCAGATTTGGACAAAATCGCCTTTAGTAAATATACCCTTATGAGTGAGAATCTGACTGATGCCCCCCTTTCAAGACAACAGTCAGCACATAAGGCTGGATCCAGACTTAAGTAAGTGCTTGAAATGAGTTACTCCTGGGTTAAACCATGTTGATTGCAGGGGAGTCATATTTCATCTGTTGCAAACAGTATTAGAGTTGAGAGGTGATGTTTCCTATCCCAAGTCTAAATAACAGTGTGATAGTAAAGCTGGTCAGTATCTGTGTGCAGTAAGCAATTCAGATATATCCCTGCATGCAAAGACTACAATTAACTTGACTCCCCCTGAAACCAGCATGGTTTAGCCCAGAAGTAACTAAGCACTTAAGTCTGGATCCAGCCCCATGTCCTTAGCAGAGTTGTAACTTAAAACACAATCGGCCTGTAATAATACACCAATAATGTGGGAGGCATTGCCGACATAGAGCATGAATTGTATCACGTGCATTATTGCTAGTGCAGAAAGACAACATATGACCAAAGATGAGAGAAGATGGTACAATGTAAGACAAGCACACCTCTGGCACTCCAGGTATTGTGAAACTACAGCTCCCAGCATGCTCCAACATCATAGGCATAGCTGATATCTAGGCAATTTAGGCTTTTAGTTGACTGGCTTCATACAATAAACATTTTTTTTTTTTATGTTTATAGAATCTAAATAAGCTTTAAAGCACTTTAAAAATGAATTACAGTTCCCAGTAACGTCCCATTAACCCCTGCAAATATCCCAGCCATTAGTGTAACAATCATCATGGATGCCCATAGGAGAAGGCACCCGACCCCATGCGGCCATGTTAGACACGCTATTGGATTGCAGTAGTACAGTATAGAATGGTATAGAACCTACTGCTAACAAGCAATCAGAAATGGAGAAATCAATCAGAAATTTGTATTCATATATTTATAATAAAAGGTTCTAACATTAATAAGAATAGGATTCCAGGCATTCTGGGAAACTGGCTGTACTGCATCCACTGCTTGGTAATTTGGTTTTACCTGTCAGATACTCCTCCTTGGTACTTGTCTCTGGGCAGATTTCCTATGATAACTTTTCCGAGCTCCTAACACCCCCCACATACCTTTAAAGAGCCTTCCCATACAGCTAATACAGCATGAAGGGGCTCCGAAAAGGTGGCTTTTACTGTGTGTAAGAGTCTAATGGGGTCAGAGAGTGAATAAAAGGACAGGAGTCCAGCCTCATATTCCAGATTTATCCTCATTCTATCACAGGGAATTTTATCTGATAACTGGATCTCTTTCCCATTTTGTATCACTGCATATTGATTGCCAACCCACTTCAAAGCCCAGGACTTGTCATTATTCCCAATGAATGACTGATTCCCACTCCTGATTATACTGGGATAACAAATCCCTATCCTCCAGCTCTTTGATTTTATGAACTCCACTTCCCAGCAGTGTTGCCCAGAGGAAAATTTCTGGGTGCTTAATACCTGGGCATAAGTCTTAAATCTCTCTGGTGTTTCTGGATAATTCTGAGTACACGGCGAGTATGATACAGTTTTCTTGTCATCTGATATAATTAAATTTTTACCAGCTGTGTTTACATCCAGAAGTATGTCTGCTGGCTCCAGTGCATAGATCCCCATATTTATATCAGTTATAACCTCTGATAATGTTTGTAATGTTCCTGAGAGGAGACTCAGATCCAGATTCCCTTCAGTAGGAACCTGTTGATCATGTGCTTCTCTGTCTTCAATATCACCCATGTCACCTATGTCTGGCTCCTGTAAGACAGTCACTGGATCAGCTATGTGACACAGTTCATCAATGTGACACATCTTCATAGACAGTTCATCCTTCTTTATTTGCAGCTTCTGGATTAGTTCAGAGACTGAAATTTTAACTTTCTCTTCCTGTCTTGAGATCTCTCTTAGGACTCTGCTCTCTAGGTCTTCCAGCTGCCTCCTGATATGTAGAAACAAGGCGCTGACTCTCTCTGTAACACCAGCTGCTTTTTCCTGAACTTTTCTGTTACGTTCTTGCAAACTCTGGATTTTTTTTTCAGTCTCCTCTCTCCTTGTGGTTAGTTTCTGCAGAACATCTCTCAGCTTTTTTTTCTTCTTCTCAGAGGCCTTATCCAGCATCTCCACTTGGTGTCCACTATGTTCCCCTATCAGACAGCAGTATGCACAGATACAGACAGAGTCATTGTTGCAGTAAAAGTCCAGCATCTTCTTATGGACAGAGCATTTTCTGTTCCCTGGGGAAGTGGTGGGATCACATAAGATGTGTTCTGCTGACTTGCTGTGCACTTTCAGGTGTTTATCACACAGAGAGGCTTCACACATTAGACAGGATTTAGCTGCAGGTACAGGAGAGTCCACACAGTAAGTGCAGAAGATGCCAGTGTCCTCCAGATCAGGCCTAGTAGTCCGGAAACTCCCCACTATGTTACACAGCGTTATGTTCTTTATCAGAGCAGGGCGCCCCTGACACTCAGCTCTGCAATCAGGACAGGAATAAACTCCAGACCCCTCCTGTGTATCCAGCACACGATTAATACAGTCTCTGCAGAAGTTGTGTCCACATCTCAGGGTTACAGGATCAATGTAGATGTTCAGGCAGATAGAACAGTCCAGCTCCTTTCTCAGATCAGCAGACGCCATGGCTCACAGCAAAGGAGAGAAATGAAAGTAAAAGGACTGAGTAGTACGGAAGTAACATGAAACCGGGCTGGAATCCCAGCAGCAGGCAGTTTCATTCATGTAGATGTGCTCCCTCCCTCTCTCCTGGTTGTATTGTTAGTTCAGCCAGTAACAGATCCTCCAACATGACCCCCTCCATTCGGTACATAATACTCTGCTTCTGCTCTTCCTTCTTAAAATGATTGCAGTCACCTGTGTTATACCAGGGTTGCCGACTCTCCCGGAATGTCCGGGAGACTCCCGAAATTCGGGCAGTACTCCCGGTATCCCGGGAGAGCCAGCAAATCTCCCGCAAGTGACTTGAGGCCCATGGTTTCACTGAAACCACGGCCTCAAGTCCTGCCCCCCTGCCTAGCAACACTAGTATACTAGTGTTGCTAGGCAGGGGGGCAGGACTTGAGGCCGTGGTTTCAGTGAAACCATGGGCCTCAAGTCACTTGCGGGAGATTTGCTGGCTCTCCCGGGATACCGGGAGTACTGCCCGAATTTCGGGAGTCTCCCGGACAAAAGGTGTGTAACACAGGTGACTTCAATCAGAGATTAGGAAGGAAGAGCAGGAGCAGAGTATTATGTACCGAATGGAGGGGGTCATGTTGCAATAGTATCTGCAGCACACAGCAATAGCCTGTCAACAAAAAAATGCACATTAATGACTCAGATGACACAGATCTTACAGAGTCTGTGGTGATGTGAAAGGGGTATTAGGTATAATATGCTCCACTGCAATCACCTGGTTTTGATTAACTGGGAAACCTGTTTCTTGTCCAGCCAGGTGATTACAATTTACATTTTAAATTGGAAGCTAAGGAGCAGAGAATGATGTGCCTGAGTGAAGAGGTCATAGGTATAAAAAAAATATGGTAGAAAAGCAAAATGATTAAATTTTATGAAGTTTTGCCAAAAGGTAAGAGACATTTTTACATAAAAATAGAACAATTTCAACATGTTTAGGCTATCATCATAAAATTAAATAATAAAGATCAAATAAGGGCTTGGGCCTTTATGGATTGCAACAAATAAAAAATAGACAGACTTCATGGTCCAAGTGGCTTTTATAAACTGTCATATTTCAGTTTCTAAAAGAGAAGTGCAATTATTTGCAGTAATAGTAACGTGCAGAATTTAGCATTCTTGAGTGTGGTTAATTTACTAGAAGCTTCTAAAGAGATGTCTATTTAACAAGCTGTAATCAAATATAATGAGGGGGCTATACAAGGCTACCAGGACACAATCTGATCCACCAGTTCTTATGAGACTCTGGGGCTGATTCAGAGATGCACTTACACCTTTTTTTTAGGTGGAAGTGTACAGCTCGGCTAAACCATTTTTCAAAGTAAGGGGTGTTAATTAATTAAAAGAAATTTGCATGCAGGGAAAATACATTACATTTACTCATAGAACTAAAATACTGCATAGTTTTATGTTTATTCTATAAATTAGAGTTGAGCTAAGAAACTTCACCTCCTAATTTTATTTCTGGTTTTACAATTTAAAGCTGCCTCCCCTGGCAATTCAACATGGTATTGCTCAGGTCTACATGTGCACCTAAAAAAAGGTGGAAGTGCAACTCTGAATCAGCCCCCTCTGAGTAGCTCCATAATGAATCCAGTCCTTTCTAGGCCCCACTGAATTTTCACACCACCTTGTGCCATTAATAAGACCTTGCTTCTTTGAAGCATTTATCCATTAATATTACTTGTACCGTGCATATTGGTACTCCTTCTGGAAGTTAATAATCAAGCGATCTGTCAGACCCCCAAGAACTGTAGACCACTCTGATGTGTTGATAGTATGACTTTTATGTATAGCAGCAACTCTCAACCTTTTGAGGATTGCCAGGTAAACACTATGGGCCGGATCCAGAACTACGTCCGTCTTCCACAGACGGACGTAATTCAATAAACAATAGCTACTGCGCATGCGTAGTAGCTATTGTACGTAATCTGCGTATCGTTTCGATACGTAGATTGCGTATATGCGGTCTAAAAGACCGCATATACGCAATCTACGCCCAAAGCAACCAATCATAAACAATTGTGACTCTGTACACACTGTGTGCCCACATTTGTCTAACATCGTACCATCGGTGATTGTGGTTTTTAGGACCTTCATAAAACCAAATCCACCGATGTGACCTTTCTTATCTTAACTATTATTTATATAGCTCTGCAAATTGTCCACAGCACTTTATATAGAACATTTGACATTCACATTATTTCCTGCCCCTAATGGAGATACATACTAAGGTCCCTAACACTGACATATATACACACACACACACTAGGGTTAATTTAGTCAGCAACCAATTAACTTTCCAGTATGTTTATGGCATGTGGGAGGAAAGCAGAGAACCTGGAGGAAACCCACACAGACACAGGGAGAACATACAAACTCCACACAGAAAAGGTCTAGTCCAGGATTTGAACTCATGACCTCAGCACTGTGAGGCCCAAGTGCTACTCACTGAGCCACCGTGCTGCTACAAATCAAGATCATGATCATAGGAGCATACACACCCTTGCAATATCGTTCCAAACGGTCTGGAATCATATGATTGGTCCAATAGTTGTATAGGTGTGTACCCATCTGTACAGTCTATAACAATCCAAACCAGTCAACAATGACGAAAGGAGATGGAGAACTATTACCTACCATGTTGCTAATAACTAATGAGAATTCTACTTTAACATGCACTTATGTATAGATTTTCTGGTGCTTTAAAGGAACAAAAGTGGGGATGTTGTCCATGGCAACCAATCAGATTTTGGCTTTCATTTACCAGAAACAATCTAGGTAAAGATAGCTAGAATCTGGTTGGTTCATATGGAAGCCTCTCCACATTTTACTTAAATATACTGTACTTATTTGCAATCCATATCTTAGAGAAACAAAGTTTAAAAGTTTGCAAACTTAGCTGCAAGAGTCCAATACAACAGTTATTTGCACCCGTAAAATACTGCCATGGCTTCTTTATAGGGTTACACACACATACAACTTCCCACTCTGAACTTTCAAGGGTTTGCAGTAGTTTAAACGTGTCAAATCTTTATTCCTTATGTTTTAGCTCAAGATATAAGCTTGTGAACACACCAATAACCACTCTCCAAGACCCATACCCTACCTTACATTTTCCGAATCATGCAGGCGGTAAATGATAGTGAATCCAAAGTTTTGAATCACTACGCAGTCTGTTAGCACATTTATACTGTATATTTCATACTAATTCCCACCCACTTGTGAATGCAACCGCAGATTGCGTTCCAATCAGGAGTCATACGCAGGGGTGGGCAAGCTTGGTCCTTGGGGGCTACCAACAGTCCACGTTTTCCATGTCTCCTCAGATAGTCAGAGGTGAGATAATCACTACCAGCTGTAGATCTTTTTGAATTTATCAGTCAGTAATGAACACACCTGTGCTCCAACCAGGAGACCTGGAAGACATGGACCGTTGGTAGCCCCCGAGGACTGAGCTTGCCCACCCCTGATCTAGATGCACAATAAACATGACTGTGGGAAGTCTGTATCAGGTCCAGTACTATGGATATTGGGCTGGATCTAGACTTAAGAAGGAGCTGTAAAGTAAGTGAAGACAGTTACTCCTGGGCTAAACCATGTTGATTGCAGGGGAGTCATATATAATCTGTTGCAAACAGTATTAGAGTTGAGAGGTGATGTTTCCTATCCCAAGTCTAAATAACAGTGTGATAGTAACGCTGGTCAGTATCTGTGTGCAGTAAGCAATTCAAAGGTATATCCCTGCATGCAAAGAACACAATTAACTTGACTCCCCCTCTTAAGTCTGGTTCCAGTCCATTGTCCTTCATGTTCAGTCCCAATTTTTTGGGGTAAAAGTATGGTCTCCTGACCAAAGGAACGTGTGTCCAGAATGCTATAGTTTTGCCCCACATGCAAAAAAACTTTCCTCTTGTAGTATGAGGCAATAAATCTGTTTAGAATCAGGGGAATTTATGGTAATATTTGCAGGACTTGTAGTATAAACACGGCTTTAATAGGCATTAAATCTATACTGAGTATCAGATTTTTCCTTGTCTTCACTTTTCAGCGCTTTAGGGATAAAACATGCAAATCAGCAGCCAACACGCTGAGAGATGAGATTATCCCGTGAATAATTCGCTGCATGGCAATTTGCGGTTATGCCCCTGTGCTTGTTAGTGAGGAGCACCCAGGGAGGGACACCGCACAGACACCTTGATCACAGCACATTTATAGCAAATAAATTGTCCTTCCAAACTTTTACATCTTTAGTTCTATAGGATTTTTTTGTCTCACGTGTTTCAGGTGGAACTAAAAGAAAGCCTCGGGGAGTGGCCTGGCTGAAAACGTTGTTTCAGGTGGAAATAAAAGAAAATCTTACCTGCACTTTTTCGATCCTGCATAAAAATGACCAAACAGAATATTGTACCCCTGAACGCTTTCCACACTCGCAGGGGTCTGGTAGTGGGCATGAGTGAGGGGAGTGAGGGGAGTGAATTCCCCATAATTTCTCTCTCTCATGTGTAATAAGTGTGACTTAAGCTGCCAACTGACTGCTGATCCGTCTGTAAGTGGGTGTTAACACCCACACTGTATAATTTACATCTCCCCCGCCCACTCTGCATACTTTTTGCGGGCAGAGGGCGAAGAACCTCCCCGTCAGATGGAACTCCTATCTTATGGAACAGAGTGGGCAAATGGATGAACCTGTGGATCCGGTCCTTTAATATTATAGGACCGGATCCAGATTTAATAT
>WWET01000420.1:37057-49227 GCA_011038615.1 Limnodynastes dumerilii
GGGAGAGGGGGGGGGTCTGTGTCCATGAATTTCTTGTTGAAAAGATGGTAACTCTAGAATTCAACTCTCCTTAAAAGTGCTTTGTGTATGCGCCGGATGACATCACCGACGCACTGTTCATGAGGTGCCTGCCAGAAGACGCCAGCCATTGCAGAGCTAGGAAATTCGGCAAGTGAGAAGTCAGAAGAGCGCCGCAGAGGGGGAAGGAAAGCGGGGCACAAAGGTAAGTAAAAAGGAGAGAGGCTGGAGAAACATGGGGGAGAATACTGAGGGGGGCTGCAGGCACATGATGAGGAATACTGAGGGGGGTTGGAGGCACATGATGGGAGATACTGAGGGGGGGGCTGGATACTTTGCAGGACACCCATACACCAACCCTGGCAACGCAGAGACCGCCCCCGGCAACGGAGGAACCGCCCACAGGGACCGCCCCCCCGGTGACACAGGGACCTCCCCCCGGCGACGCAGGGACCGACCCTATGCTTTTTACTTTTCTCCCTGAAATGATTTTTCAAAAGTAGGCAACCATGGGTTATGCATGTGTGTGTATGTATATATATATATATATATATATATACACACACACACACAAAATGGAGGTTGCTTAAATCAATTTATAAGTTAATATAGAGCAGGTGCTGTAAGGTATGGGGAATTTACACAGATGCATAAAACACCCCAGCACTCTTGCAATTAGCCAGCAGCAAAGCATAACATTCTGGCTCGGATTCCGAGTTTTAGCAGACGCGCAATGGGGATCCGCTAAAACATACTATTCAGAGGTGCCTGAATTGGCAGTAGTAAAATCGGCCTTGAAAAAAAAAAAACAGTTGGAGACATAATTGCTCCGACCGCGAGCATGTTTTTTTTTTTTTACAGAATTAAAAAATTAACCCCTTCCCCCCTGTCCTCCCCCACGCCGCAATGACTAAAATAAATAAATAATCCCGGCCCAACAGGGCATGCTGATGCTTGTAGAACCACAAGCACCAGCATGCCCTGCCAGCTAGGGCCCGCTGCGCCATATATATGTCCCCATATTATAAATAATTCATTATACTGCCGTCACAAAAAAGTTCCAAAAACGCCCAAAAGTACATTGAAAAAAATAAAAAAAAACATACTTACCTGCTCTGCTGGGGGTCCAGTCTCGTAAGCTTTAATCCAGAGGGACCTTGGCAAAAGCAAAACCCTTCTTGAACGTCACAAACTATGTCCTGAAAGCAGCACATCCCGGCGCTAATGACCGTTTCACTGTCATTGGGTCATATTTATACGCTTTGGTCAGTGTCAGAATTATCATGAGAAATTCACATAGCCTCAGATCCAGTAATAATATTAATAATAATAATAGCACGCTATAACAATAATCCATGTAATAATAATCCAATATCACTATTAAAAAAATGAGTTTGTAGTCATATATAGGTCCCATCCAGCATCAATAAACCATAATATTTAATGGAAAAGTCCATGCAAAAAAAAAGAGGAAACATAGTCAGAAGATGATTCGCAAACTTAGCTGGTCCAGATCAACATATCAGCATGCAGACACTGGGCTGGATCCAGACTGAAGTAAATGCTTTAAATGAGTTACTCCTGGGCTAAACCATGTTGATTGCAGGGGGAGCCAAGTTAATTGTATTCTTTGCATGCAGGGATATATCTTTGAATTGCTTACTGCACACAGATACTGGCCAGCGTTACTGTCACACTGTTATTTAGACTTGGGATAGGAAACATCACCTCTCATCTCTAATACTGTTTGCAACAGATGAAATATGACTCCCCTGCAATCACCATGGTTTACCAGGAGTAACTAATGTCAAGCACTTACTTAAGTCTGGATCCAGCCCAATACATCAAATCCACACTAAAGTAGAGGCTCAAAAAAGGCATAGACTTCTATTGAGCCTCCCACTGGACTTGTATATGAGCTTAAAAAGTATTTTTTTTTATATTGATATTTTTTATAGACATGTTTTTTTATATTGATATTATGTGATATTGGACTATAATAAGATAGATTATTGTTACAGCCTGCTATTATTATTATTATTACTACCAGATCTGAGGCCACACTGATACTTTCGTTGTTGGAACATAATTGTTTATATGATTCAGTGACTAATATCTCTTTGGCCTGTAATAAAAATAAAGTTTGTATTATATCAGGAGTGTTCTGGTTCTATGATCCATGGGGTTCCTTTGACCCTAAATATTTATTTATTAAAAGGTTTTTATATAGCGCTATGTTCCCTAACACAGACACTCGAGCTAATTTATTCAGCAGCCAATTAACCTGCCAGCATGTTTTTGGAGTGTAGGAGGAAAGCCACACAGACACAGGGAGAACATTCAAACTCCATAGATATAAGGCATAGTCCAGGAATTTAACTCATGACTTTTGTGCTGTGAGACGCAAGTGCAGACCCACCAACATGACCCATTCCATTAGGTACAAATGACTCTGCTTCTCAGTTTCCAACTGTCAGTTACTATGTTTAAGAGACAAATCATTTAAAAAAAAATCAGTTAAGTCATTTAAGGTGAGTGACAGTTGGAAGCTCAGGAGCAGAGTATATTGTACCTAATGGAAGGGGTCATGTTGGAGGGTATGCACGTGCTACTCCCTGAGCCACTGTACTGTCCTATACTTCCTTTACCCTGCACCAGGCCTGGCAACAGAAAACTTGGGGCCCAGTACACTCATATTTTTGGAGGCCCCTTGGTACTTATTCAGACTATTTGCGTAAATACCCTGTAGAGACCTTGGGGTAAATCCAGACCTAAGCGATTGTTGCGTTTCATCACGTAGCGTATTTATGCTAGTGTATTTTCTATGCACTCCCCTCGCTTGTATGTACTTTGGCTTTTTTGCGCTTTCCAAACCCTACCTTAACTTTTCAAAGTGTAACTACTGACGTCCGTAATGGCTTCACTTACATAAGTGCCTAAGCCACGCCTACTGTACGATTTAAATGCCTCGCCCCGCCTCCGAAGCGTAATTACGGGTGTGGATGTCACCCCCCTTCGTCCATAGTTACGCTGTTGATACTAGGCTGGTACGTACGTTCAGAGTTACATGGCGTAACATCTGCCGTGTGCCTGCGCAGTAAATACTAAAATGCGATTTGACATCAGCGGCTAGCGTAAAATAGCTCGTAGTTTAGGATCTGGCCCCTGTTGCATTTGGAGCACAGTGTGATAGATGCTGCATTCCGTGCAGCAATGGCCTCTAGTGGCAGGGGGCGTGACTGTCTGTCTTCCGTGTGCGTGGCTTGGCTAAGCCCTTACATACGATTCCAGTTTACGCACCCGCCCCATTATACACGGAACGGGTGCGTAACATTTAAGGTAGAGGTCAGAGCACAGAAGGTCCGTGTGTGTGAGGGGAATGTACTTACTTCGCACGCATGGGGCCAGATATACTAAGCTGCGGATTTGGAAAAGTGGAGATGTTGCCAATAGCAACCTATGAGATTCTAGCTGACATTCTCTAGTATGTAAAAAGAAAGTGAAAACTAGAATCTGGTTGGTTGCTATAGGTAACATCTCCAGTTTTCCAACCCCACAGCTTGGTAAATCTGGACTTTTAGGATCGCACGCTGGTAAGTTAATTCTGTAGGAATAAAGTTGCGAGCGTGTAATAGTTATTAAATCCAGATCCAGGTTTTTGATATTGTAATGTTAACTTTTATTTTTGTGTATTAACTTGACAGATGTTGGCCTATCATGACACAGGACAAATAGTGGCACCTCCAAGCAGTACCTCAGTGCCCAGCCTGCCTGCCTTGTAGGGCCTCGGATAACCAATCATAATTGGGCAATAAACCACTTTTGGAACTTTGCCCCTCATAAGAAAACATCTGAAAGTAAGTGACTTGAATTTTGCTTCATATTCTCAACGCAATATTTATTTTTATAGAATTTGACTTAAAGGTCAAACAATATTTTGAAGTACCTTTTACTGTATGATTAGCATCTAAGTAGTATTTATAATATAACCTCTTGTGTCTAAGCATCAGTCCATAGCTCCTAAAGTCAGCCCCACTAATTGAGCTTGGTATTCCCTGTTACTTGCTCTGGGAACATTCCTGAAAGGGTAATCAGCAGTATGTGGTACAGTCAACATCCGGCTCTTACTTATATTAACTCCCAGGCAGTTCATTGAGTAACAGAAGCCTGACATTTGGTTTCCTGTCTGCAGATCATCTGCATATAGAGGATACAAAAAGCTTCGAATATCAATGAAAAGAATTCAACAGCGCTGGCACAGTGTAACCTTTACATCGTTATGTTCCTCACTATCTGCCAGAGAATATATCCCTAGCGCTCCAGTTCTGTGTGTTGTTTTGTCCTCTATTGGAAATAGCTGAGAACCTGGAGTATTAAATCATTGGCTTTATCTCTTTGTATATAGGGCTAAATCCTAAACTACGCCCGCGAGCGAATTTACACTAGCCGCTGACGTATGTTACACCACGTAATTCTGAACGTACGTAACGGCCACGTATCAACAGCGTAATTACTAACGAAGGGGCGTGACATCCATACGACACCCGTAATTTACGCTTCGGAGGCGGGATGAGGCATTTAAATCATACAGTATGGGCAGGCTTAGGCACTTATGTACGTGTAGCCTTTTCGTACGTCAGTAGTAGCGTAAAACGGCCAGAGTACGTCCGAGCGAGGGGAGTGCACAGAAAATACCTTAGCGTAAATACGCCACGTGATGAAACGTAACAAGAACTTAGGTCTGGATCCGGCCCATAGTCACTACAACAGAACTTACTAAGGTCCGGATCCTAATTTGATTGTATCATGTGAGCGATCCTTACCGCCAGCTGGACCCTACTTTAATATTTATGCATCGTCCCTAATTAAAATGGGTCAGGTGCATAAATGAGGATAGTATGTAAGGGCTTAACCAAGCCTTTACTTTACGATTTAAATACCTCCCCCCTCCCGCCCTGCGGACATGCTGCGCCGTTCCATCTCCCGCCATCGGAATCTAGATCCTGAGGGGTCTAGATCTCATCGGTAGTGTGTGCAAGCGAATAACGCCCACTACGTTTAATCCAGTGCACATACACCGCTAATGCTGGTCTCCAAGGAGTGTATTTCCCAAAATACTCTGCTTATCAGGAGGCACAGGGCCACCATCCATAGGGGAAAGTTGGGACTTTTACCCCAGCCCTGGAGGGAGAGAGAGAGATACTCAAGTCGCTACTGAACCATATTCAGACTTAAGAGTGGTTTAATTTAGTGGACTTCCACTTGCCATAGTCCTACCTTAACTTCTCTGTGTGTATCATTGGGTGGACGTAGCAGAGGTTCCAAACCTCGCCCATACTATAACACTGAAATGCTTCCCCCCACCCACATTACTTACATATTCCCCCACGTACGCAGTATTGTCTCACCCTGTCGTAAGGAGCTGTGCATGTGCGGAAATCAATTCTGTACACAGTAAGATCCAATGCGTAACATTTGCAGCACATGCGCTGATCTCTAAAACCTCCAATTTACGCACACGGCATGCATATGTTTGCGAACGTGAAGTTTGAACACGGTCCACTCACAATATCTCCAGCAGAAGCTATGAGCAGTATCCCACCCACGATACATGCTGCTAGAGAGGTGTAGCACAGGGAAGGATATTGCTGCACCTCAGTCCACTGTGAATGAGACCTGCAGGTCCAATGCGCTCCACCCTATGTGACCTCACCAGTGGTATCCCATAGGGGATAGAGTTTCACGCCTGTTTCCCTGATCCCAAAACTCCTGGTCGTGGCTCACAGGAGACATTAGGTAGAATGGTTGTGCATTCAATTACTCCTGCCCCGCCAAGGACAGAACAAGCAATTCAAGATCCCCAGGATGAATCCACAGTGGCTAGAGGTGAGTATAGCTCCATTCCCAACTCTTATCCTAATCTTCACCCTAATCCTCCCCTTCCATTACCCTAACCCAAACCCTCTCTTCCCAACAGCCTAATCCTAAGACTCCCCTCCCTGCAGCCTGACCCTAAGACTCTCCTCCCCGCAGCCTAACCCTAAGACCCCCCACCACAGCCTAACCCTAAGACTCCCCCCACAGCCTAACCCTAAGACTCCCCTCCCCACAGCCTGACCCTAAGACTCTTTTTCCGGCAGCCTAACCCTAAGACTCCCCTCCCTGCAGCCTAACCCTAAGACTCTCTTCCCCGCAGCCTAACCCTAAGACTCCCCCCACAGCCTAACCCTAAGACTCCCCTCCCCGCAACCTGACCCTAAGACTCTTTTTCCCGCAGCCTAACCCTAAGACTCCCCTCCCTGCAGCCTAACCATAAGACTCCCCCCCACAGCCTAACCCTAAGACTCCCCTCCCTGCAGCCTAACCCTAAGATTCCCTTCCCCGCATCTTAACCTAAGACTCCCCATAGACTGCCCTTGTACACTCACCTCTGGTGTGGGGGTGCGACAGGTCTGCGAGGGTGGATTCGGAAATAATGAATGGGAAAGTATGCCAAAAGTGAATTACGAATACTTACCCATTCATTAGTAAAACTTTCTAATTAGTAATATTTTTGAAATAGAGATAGACAGAAATGAGCTTCTGGTTGTCTGTATTTCGAAAATAGAATTTTCCTTGCGGAGAACGCGTCCCGAGCTGAATATCATGTACAATTACTGTAGATGTCTGCAGGGGAGTTATTTGCCTGTTTTACACCAGGAGAAAACAATGACTTGACTGTCTCTGAGTATTGAGGGAGAGACTGGACATGGGCAAAACTAAAGAAAGCCAGGCGTCAAAGCAAGCTCGCCCATCTCCCTCCATCTAATGTGCGTGCAGAGTGGTCACCAGCCGTCGTCAGGTCTGTGCGTGTGTGGTCAGCTGGCCAGGGCTGTAACTAGCAGTGTGCGATAGGAGTGGTCCCCCAGGGCGCAAAGCCAAAGTGGAGCATCAGTAAGTTGAGTTTTATGGTTAAACTGGTTACTAATTCAAGGTTGGGGGGCACATATTTTCCTTTTTGCCCCTGCCAGCGGCTGGCAGCTTAAACCGCACTGAGCACTCAGTCAAAGGAAGAGGCAGAGAAGTGAGAGGGGAGGATATGATAGCAGCTTTCACATATATCAAGGGGTATCACCAGCTAGAGGAGGGGGGCATTTTTCAAAGGAAGAGGTGTAATAGAACACGAGGGCATGAATATAAGCTGGAGGGTGGAAGATTCAATGTGCGGAAAAATGACTTCACTGAAAGGGTGATAGATAAGTGGAATAACCTCCCATCTGAGGTGGTTGAGGTAACACAGTAGAATAGTGTAAACATGCTTGGGATAAATATAAGGAGATTCTAAATCTCAAACTAAATTGAGGGTAAATAGGGTCATTATAGTTTTACATAAACAACTGGGCAGACTGGATGGGCCATGTGGCTCTTATCTGCCGTAACTTTCTATATTTCTATGTTTCTAATTACCCAGCAGCTGCGATTGTAACATCTCCGCAACAGCAGCGAATGTCCAAATCTAAAAAATATCAATCCTTTTGTATGTACAGGACTTCTGTACACAAAACCCTTCCTTAATATTATGCACTAACTAACTTTTATGTGGGTGGGTAATGAAGTATCTCTACCTTGTTAAGAACGGGGTCCTGCTCCTGTTAAAACACATTTACTCTTTAGGTGTCTGCTTATATATGATCGATGATAAAATATTTAAATAGAACTGTACTCCAATAAAACTAACACAGTAACATTCTCTGCATAAAAGAGTCTTTAATACACTCAGAATGTACAAAGGTAGGATCATTTTTCACCTCTTTACAGCAGAATACGAAACAAAACAGGTTTCATAATGATTTTCTCCATTGTCCTTTATTCTAAGAAGACAGAAGTGAGAAGGAAGGTGGCAGGTTATTGGTCTTTAAGTCAATTGCGTTTACTGTAATGGCTACAGAATATGACTACGACACTACAGGGAGATTGGTATAAAAGGCTCAGTGTTTGGGGTCAGGGTCTCTCTGGTTTACGCTTAAGCTCCAAACTTTAACAATCCTCTTCAAATGACAAAAATGAGGCAGCGTTGGAAAGAGCATTTGTGGCAGCATCTTCAAGTGAACGCTGACGTTTCTAAATGCTTTGGTTTAGGAGAAAATCAACAGTTCATCTTGACACATGTTTCACTCGATAATTGCTCAAGGCAAAGTGACACGATGAAAAACGAGGCAGCGTTGGAAAGGGCAGCTCTGGCATTATCTTCACGTAACTATATTGGTGGATCTGACAGTTTTTTAGCAAGATTTCCTACTTGATGCCATGCGGGTGGTGTTCTTGAGGATCCCGGTCTGTCCTGGGGATGTGGCTCTTGTGCATGTATTGTTAGCAATTTTTGATCCAAGTGATCGGAAAATGTAAGTCTGGATCAGGTCCGTGTATGAATTATTCAGACGAGTCTTTGGGCCGTATGCAGACTCCAGGACGTATAACATATACGTCCGGAGTTTAACGTTGTTGACTACTGCGCATGCGCAATAAATTTATAATTTATAAATTTATGCATACGGCTCTTTATGTGAATCCTCAAGTCAACATGAAATACTTAGATCTATGGGCGCTTTTTAATTGTATATAAATATAACAATAAACTAAATATATTCAAATCAAATAAATGACTAAATATAAAGCAGCTGCCGTATAAGGAGGGCTGTGCAATGCTCCCCCACAAGGAAAACTAAGGTCTCCAAAAAGTAAATATCAATGAATACTGCGCTAAAAAGTATTACCGCTAAAATAATAAGATTCGCTTGTTGGTTTTAATGAAAAGCCAACAAGCAAATCTTATTATTTTAGTGGTAATTCTTTTTAGTGTTGTATTCATTGATATTTACTTTTTGGAATCCTCGAATTAGTTCTAGGAAATGAATAACACAGTTACACATTCTTGTTCCTTAGTTCATTTATTTTAATGTACTTCTAGTGGTGAGGGTTGAATTATTTCCTTGTGTATTGTCAGCTCTGTCTGTTTCTTTCTCCATGTTTATTAGGTTCGGGAAAACAGGTTATGAATTGTTTTAGCTATTGCTATGAGGTTAATGATGTAGGTGTATTCAGGGACCCGGGTATCTAGGGTCTGGGACCACCCGACAAACAAAAGGACTGGTACATTACCCTGTGACATCATGAGCTGCGCTTCTCGGAGTATAGAGGCTCCGTCACTGGCCCAGATCAGATTCAAGAAAGGTCTTCTCTGGATTTGTGGATCTGCTGTGACTTCCCCCTTGTCGCTGTTGGCTCAACTCCGTCAACACCACTGGTATATGCTGGCCAAAGGGCAGCTACTGGATGTATTGCTCTCTCTGGATCAAAGCCTGCTTGATCTGTGTGTATACTGTTTGGGAGCCTGTCTGGGAGCAGCAGCTAAGAGGGGGTGTTGCTCCACAGCAGCTATTTTGGAGGCTTTAAGGGGTATCTCCTGAGGTAAGTTTTCTCAATTTAAAAACATATATATATGACCCAACACTGGGATTCTCATTGTTAGAGTTAGGACCACCATGAGCAGAAAGGCCTTGATGGTGGCTGATGGCTTATCATATATTTGCAAATATGTGTAATGGACATTTCTGGATTTTATGTTACAGATAGAATGGTATAGTGTGTTACTGGTAATGGCAGTGTTGCTGGACATTCTCTATCCTGTGTGTATGTTACAGATAGAATGGTATAGTCTGTTACTGGGTAATGGCAGTGTTGCTGGATATTCTCTATCCTGTATATTAAGGGATCACACTGTGTCAACAGTGTTATGAATTTGCTGCTGTATTTTTTAGGGATTAATCCTTCCTTTCATGTAAGCTATTTAAGCAAAAAATAAATAAACGTGAACACTATCTCTACAATTGATTTAGATAATATGTGAACTATGGGAGATGTGTAGTATTAAAGAGTAATTGCCCCCAGTAATCCTGAAAAATCCTGCCAGAATTGATATAGTTCTCACGAATATTTTGGACAAAAAAAAAAAAATTTCGCGTCAATATCGCCGCGATGCCCCGCGATGCTATTTGGCACGAACAAATCGCGTTTAGTGAATGAGGCCCTTAGTGTGGTACGATCAACAGCATTTCATCCCTTTAATTAAAATTGGCTCTATGGAAATGACCATTAACATCTATAATTACATTTGGACTAATATCCATACATAGAAATATAACAGAAAATCTGAATCGCCACTGTGTTTTTGATTAAGCCATCCCTAAGTTGTTTTCTGCTATGAAATATTTTTGCTATTCTTCAAGTCCTCAAGAAAACATGACAAAATAGCAGTAAATTAGTTTGTTTTAAACTTAACTTAACTCATGTCTCATATTACTCTGCAAATCAGCAGCTATCGGTTCTTCTTTTTGTCAGGGGAACCTCATTTAAACATAACCCCTTTAGTCAGTGTGCCTGACGAGATTGGATTTTGTGAAATCATATTTTTTCCCATCATCCTTCCAAAGGATAAAATGTCTGCTCGTCTATCATTAAGAGCGGAGAATGATAAGCCAGCTTTAGAATTTAACCTGCAATTAAATACTAAAGAAGCACGTCTTTCTCTGACTCCACTGCTATTAAAGAGGTCTTGTTGAATTGACACCATTCATACAAAGTCGGTATATTTGCCAATCAAATACTGTAAAATCTCAAGGATTTTTAGATGTAAAAATGACCATATAAAATTCTTCAGATAATATGGATAAATGATTCCTCTTCCGTAAATGTGGCACACTGGTTAATTAATATGAAGGCAAGACAAGGAATCTACTAAAAATGACATTTATTTTGCTTTTAAGCAGTTTGTAGGATAGAACTTAAATTTCAGATTTCTGAGGTTTCTAGTAAAAAAGAAAAACAAAAAAATCCTGGAAAACAAAAACCAACTTCTCTAATGCTCATTATGTCAAATTAAACCCTAATATACCAGTTTGTAGTTTTTTGGATTGTTGTGCAATGTTTCAGACATCTGGAAAAACTCTCTACAGGGCAAAGTTCGTGTTCAATCGGAAATTGGCTGTTTTAAGTCCAATCTTTCTAATAGTCAAAGCAAAGTAAATTAACAAGTTAAGTTTCACCAGCTTTGGGTTTTTCATCTGAAAATATAAACATCCCACGAGTATTAAATGACTAAAAATTATACAACCGTTACCCGCAAGGGACCCGAGAGTGGAGAAGGGGGTACTAATTACCAGGGCCGGAGTGTGGGCCTGGGGCTGCAAATAATCAAGGACCCACACTATATAGTGTGCTTTGGAGGAGAATGTCAGTCCCTGACATTCATCCTTATGCACTGCAGTAGGCCTAGATCTGCAGTGTGTGGGGCCTATTTTCAGATAGAGGCCTGGGACTGTGGTCTCATTAGCCCCATTGTTTATCTGACCCTGCCCAAGGAAACACAGCCACACCCCCATGGGCTTAAACTCACCCCATTTGACGGTGCATCCCCGCTTCATGCCAGTTCAAATGGCATTTATAGTAATCAACTATGGGGGGGTGGGGGCAAAAAGTTTCAGTACCAAGGCCCAAAATTCCTTTTGGTGTCTCTGGTTACCAGAAGGAATGTCTGAGAACGCATGGTGATCGCTAATATCATTTATACAGATCAGAACTTGCTGGGCCTATAAATGAGGAGTCAGCTAAGTAGTTACTAGCAGGTGTGATCCGGTGAAAGCCAGGGGCAGGCTGACAAATTTTGGCCTGGGGGGAGGCAAATTTGAACTACTTGCGGGGCCACATCGGTTGCTAAGCAATGTGACCGCATCTTTTGGCGACAGTCAAATAGAGTGTCTGCAAAGGACGCGGGTCGCATCACGTAGCAACCGATGCGGCCACACAAGCTTAGGACTCTGGACAAAAGTAGTTCCTGCAAAAGACACGACTGCATCACTTAGCAAGTAGTCCGGATTTGTGGCCCACTGACTGCTAAGTGAAGAAGTTTATTAAGTTTGAATCCGGTCCGTTGTCTTCTGAGATCCTAGCTTCTTTTTCACAGTGTTTTTAGGCATATTAGCATATTAGTCACATCGGGCCTGATCCAGAGCTACGGCCGCCGTCGCTAGTACGGCGGGCGTAGCTCTAATGCGCATGCGCCGGGCAGATGTTGCCCGGCGTTACTATGGAAACGCCCGATCGTAGATCGGGCGTCC
>WWET01000420.1:67345-94504 GCA_011038615.1 Limnodynastes dumerilii
CCTAACACATTTAACTACTGAAATAAGCACTGTCACTGAAAAAGTACTAAAATATGCAATAACGCTATAAAAATTGCGTTTTATGCATTTGCATATGCAAACATGCAAATGCATATAATCTTATGTCTAGGCAGTAGTTATGCTTTGGAAAGTTAAGGTAGGGTTTGGCAAGCGTAAAGCAGCCAAAGAAAAATAGAAAATACGCTACGTGATGAAACGTAACAAGCACTTAGGTCTGGATCTTCCCCGGCATCTCTCCAGCAGCAGGTATCGCCGGTATCCTACCTCTGACTTTACCGCTGGAGAGTTGTAGCAGGCTGCACAACTCAAGGATATCCCTACACCTCAGCCCGCTGTGAATCAGAGTTGCCTGGTCCCTGGCGCTTCAACCCCTATGTGACGGCACGGGTGTTTTCACATAGGGGGTGGAGCGCTGTGGCTTGTGTCCCAGGCCCCTAAACTCCTACTGGCAGCCCTGATTGTACATTTTCCTGCAGCAGCCAGGTATATATATATATCACAGCAAAATAATCCTAAGCCTGAATGGTTTCACAATTGGTTAATGTGTTTGCATTGTAACCTTCTGCAAGTGTTTGTAGCTGGGATAGAAATGTTGGTTTGCCCGCAGAGCTCAGGCAATTGCTGGTCGTGCATCCCAGCAGATGTCTCTACCTTATTTTGTGCCCCAGAGGCATTGAGAGGATGGGGGTGAGGAGGTTAAGTGGCTTCTACATTCCAAAATGTCCTGTGTCCTCTGGGCTATTATTCACATTTATAATCCATGCTTAAACCCTTATGCGGGGTCTTGAGTTCCCTATTACACCGCTTGCATACAATCCACTGATTATTTAGCTTGGCTTTTCATCATATCCTTAGTCGGCCCAGTTATTGCTGTCACACGTCCAAAGAATTCTTTACTGGCAAATCCTGAGAATTGGGAGAGGAAATACCAGCGGTGTCACCAGTGTAACAGATCAGTATGTTCTGCATACAGGGCCATATTCAGAGATGCGTTTGTTCAAAAGTACGCAATTATACGCACGCACGTAGCAAGCCAACACCCATAACACCCCCCTCCCCGTGCAGTCATAGATTTACGCCTCCATAGAGCACCTTTAACTTTACATGTGTACCTACGTGCGTATATGTATTCCGTACGTGCGATTCTATGTAACTTGGCCCTCAAAGCCTCATTTAAATGCCTCTCCCCCCCCACCCTCTTTCACGTAACTTTTCAGGTTCGTATTTCAACCCCGCCCCTCTGTACGTATGTCCCCGAGTGCGATTTACATGTCCGTGCCCAAAGCACTCACGTGCGTATATTCTACGTAACTTACGTAAATAAAGTTACTACACATGCGCAGTTAAAACGTTCCTAAAAATACTCAGACGCTACTTCACGTGAAACCGGTTCTGTGAATACGGCCCATGGTACCTATTTTTTCCTTATAGGGAGCAGGGGAGGTCCGACTGTACGTTCAGGGACCTCAGCCCTTAATGCAGTTGAGTTCATCCAAATGTAACCGAGTGACACAAATATTTATTTTCTTTTTGCATTTGGAAAATGTGAGGTGGGTCGTCTGCCAAATCTTCAAGCCTAAAGGCTGCTGTATCCAAGCCCGATCCTCCCTGGTGCGAGAATATTGTATTCCAACAACAACCTTGATTGTAATCATTTCTTCTTGCAATATTTGAAATGGTTTTTGCTGTTGATCCTCAGCTGCCGCAAATAGATTTATTTCTAAGCTAGAATATATTGGACTTTAATTTACCTTTTCATTTTAACTTGAGAGCAAATTCCTGGCATTATTCGGTATTTATTTTATTTTTTCTAAACTTGATTGTAATCATTTCTTAATAGATTTATTTCTAAGCTAGAATATATTGGACTTTAATTTACCTTTTCATTTTAACTTGAGAGCAAATTCCTGGCATTATTCGGTATTTATTTTATTTTTTCTAAATTAGATAAACCACATCAATTATTTGTTATTTATGTAAATGCAGCGAGTCAGCAACGTTTTGGTGTGCAATGTGGGTGCGTTTATGCAAAGTTACCCCCTATGGGCCAAATCCAGAGCTACGTTTCCATTCCGTTTCAAGACGTAGCGTATTTACTATGCACTTCCCTCGCTTATATGTACTTTGACCGTTTTACGCTTCCCGCACCCTACCTTTACTTTACACAGCGTAACTACGTAACTGACGTACGTAACTGCCTTAACACGCCCCAACTGCTGGGTTTAAATGCCCCCCCCCTGCCTCCTCGTATGGTTGGCACTCCTCCTCGTTCGTAGTTACGCTGTTGATACTAGGCTGGTATGTACGTTCATAGTTGCGTAGCGTAACATTTGCCACGTGCATGCGCAGTAAATACTAATGGGTGATTTTACCTCAGTGGCTAGCGTAAAATTGCTCACATACGTTCTTATGAATCTACCTCAATGATTGGACCTACCTGATCCCTGATGTAAGTACTGATGAGATTAGTGCTAAAATATGAGCACAGGGCTGCCGCCAAGAAGGTTGGGGCCAGGACACATCTGCGGTGCTCCTCCCCCTTTGTGATGTCACCCGTGAAGTCACATGTAGGTGGAGCACTGTGGACCTGTATTTACAGTGGGCCGATGCACAGGGTAGCTCTTCCCTGCACATTGGCCCCTTAATGTGCAGCTCTTAGCAGCAAGTATCGGTGGCAGAATACCACCAATACCTGCTGCTGCAGAGCTACGGTAAGTATAGGCCGGCTCTATCCTGATTTAATCAGGGTTGCCGGCTTTTTAAAGCCTTGCTCCGGTAGAACCTGGAGGGAAGCCATAGAAGACTGCAAGGGGCTGGGCTTAATGGTTTAATTTATGTAAATTGTGTCATTAAGCCCCAACCCCACCAATCACTTATGTAATCTCTAGTGTTTCAGGGGATGGGTGGGGTATGATGACATCATCAAGTCCCACCCATCACTAGAAACTCTCGGGATTACAATATAGATTAACAGCCGGTCGGGGTTTGCGGGAGCTTTTCCAGCTCTCTCGGGATACCGGGAGCATTGCCCAAATTTCAGGAGTCTCCTGGATATTCCGGGAGAGTTGGCAGCCCTGGATTTTATAGGTTGTTTTCTGCATGCTTGGTGGATGAGGGGGAGGTATTAAAATTGTACAGACTGGGCTTGCACTGACTCCGTTTTAAGTGGGGCAAGTGCGTAAATTTTAAGGTAGGGTCCTGGTGGTGAAAAAGCCAGAGTGTTCTCCCCTTGCACTTATTCAAATTAGGATCGCGCATAATCCTCCACAGCTGGAAGTTCACGTGCAAGTTGGTATTAAATCTGGATCCGGTTCAATGTCTAGGAGACTCCAAAAATTCAAATAGTGCTGTGGCTGTTTTTCACGTCTTTGGGACACATTGTAATGCAAACTGCGGCATTGTGGCTGAGAGAGACAGCGTTGCTCTTTGGGGACGGGGTAGGGCATGAAGATGTGATACCCATCATCAAGCCCCTGGAATCTATCAGCAGTATCTTTCACCCACAGCCTCCTGGAGGGGGAGAAATGATGACACATGCTCAGAACTGAAGAGTGCGCAGTCCACAACCCATTCAAATGTGAGCAAAAATCGAGCTGCATTCTGAGGGGCGTGTTAAAGGAGGGAAGCGGTGGAGGGACTGAGCCAAACACAGCCGTAAAAAGGGATTGTTGACGTCAAAACAAATGCATCATCCACGTGTCATGTGTAAGTTCAGGGGGCTGACATTCTGCACAGGGGTGGCACTACCATCGGGGGCCCATATTGATTCAAGGGCCCACAGCCATCATCACCGCACCACCGAAGCTCCCCAACGGGTTACCTGGGATATCATCAGAGCCAAAACATATTTTTTACACCTGGGCCCACAAGTCGCTAGTTCCGCCTCTGATTCTGCAAACAATTTCTTACCATTGTATTAGGATGTGACATTTCATATGCATTACACAGGATCAGAAATCGCTGCCAGCGTATTATATATATATATATATATATATAATTTTTAAAAAATGATTTTATTATATAAAATCTACAATGAAAAAATAAAATAAAGAAAAAAAATGGAACATAAAATACTGAATTTTTTATACAGATTGAAGAGCCGGATAGATACATTTTCCTAATCTGTTTCTATCTTGATTGCCCCTACCTTATCTGTTTATTGGTCTATAAATTAATTTAAGCAACCACCATTTTGTGTGATATATTTACATTTTGCTCTGGAGACTTTGTAATAAAAAAAAAAGGGAAAATAAATTTAGTTGGAAAACAATTCGTCTTTCAACACTTGTGAGAGGCTTCGTAAAGTGTAGTGTAATGGTGATTAGGACACTACTACTACTCCCATAAATCATCCAATGGAAGCCTTGCACTAAGCATAACACGAGACGCACAGTTTGGTTGTTTGGAAACAGTAATAACTGAATTTTATTTCTTTAGATATATATTTAGTCATATCATATGTTTACAAGGCAAGCCTTTAGCTGCTGCATGCTGGTTGTTCTAGCAATTGAGATCTGAGAAGTGTATGAAGTTTGTAAATAACATTTAAACATCCGCTTGGTAATTGTATATCGTATTCTGAGAACATTATGACTCATATTTGTATTTACTACAGTAAGTAAAGACTCTAAAATGTCTTTTAGTTTCTACTGGAAAACAAAATTAGGAAAATTAAAATTCACATAGACCAATATAATTACACACACTCTGGGGACTTGCAACAAATTATTATTTCATTTAAGGAACATATTGTACCACTGACAGATACTTTAACAGAGAGTGTAACTGATGCTTCTATGGCAGAATAATTATATACATATCTTGGTAACTTCTTTCCCGTTGTCTTTGGGCTAATAAAAGAACAAACAAACTGTGATATATAAAACAGGGCTCCGTTTGCTACTGCAAACGCGTATTTTGGATTTGCACACAGCCGACTGCTAATTGTCCTTTGTGTGTATTTTAGAATATGGCCCCATTCCGAAATTCACCTTGCAACGTGCTGGACATAGTGGGTTTTGATGCTTTTCTGAATGATTGGACAGGTTAGTGCAGGGGAGGTTAGGCTGCGGGGAAGGGAGTCTTAGGGTCAGGCTGCGGGGAAGGGAGTCTTGGGGTCAGGCTGCAGGGAAAATAGTCTTAGGGTCAGGCTGCAGGGAAGAGAGTCTTAGGGTCAAGCTGCGGGGAAGGGAGTCTTGGGGTCAGGCTGCAGGGAAAATAGTCTTAGGGTCAGGCTGCAGAAAAGGGAGTCTTAGGGTTAGGCTGTGGGGAATGGAGATTTAGGGTAAGAATTAGCATAAGGATTGGGGTGGGGATATAGGATAGCGGGATTTCAAAACACTTCAGGGTGTCAGGGAGATTGCAAAAACACTTCAGAGAGTCAGGGAGATTATCCCCTCTTTGGAGAGTTTTCCTGGTATTCAGGGAGAGTTTTGCTAACTTTAATAAATAAGGAAAAACAGTGGGATGCCAAACCTGGGCAAAACATGTGGAAATACAGGGAGACAAATTTTATCTGTTACAAACAGTATTAGAGTTGAGAGGTGCTGTTTCCCATACCAAGTCTAAATAACAGTAATTTAAAGAAGCGTTATTTAATATCTGTGTGCAATAGAAAATATGAATCCTCTGCAATTCAGCATGATTCTGCCAATGTGTTATCTGTTTTCACCTGTTTTCTAAACTCTGCATTTTATCAAGTCCTAAAATGTGCAGCCTCTATTTACATGCAGTGTACAAGAGCATTTTACCTTGCCATTTGTCATAAAAATAAGCCACCATGAAGCCATCATTCTTACGGACTCCATAATAATAAAGAATGCAGTGTTACGGCAGATGCCCATAATAAGAAGAGGTCCTTCTCAGGTCATGAGGATGTTCTATTACCACTATATAAAAGCAGACGGGTCAAATAAACTGACTTTTTATGGTAGGAAACTTGCCTCTGTGTGTGTGTGTTTTGCCTGTATTTTAGAATTTATTAAAGTGACAACACCCATCAGCAAAGGGAATGTCAGATATATGTTGGTAGCCAATCAGAAGTTAGGATGTCACTGTATGTACAGTCTGGTCCTTCTGTCTGGCTTAGGTCAGTCTGCCTGTGACTCTCTATCTGTTGTACACAAATGGTTATCTCAGAAAGCTGGTAATTGCTATGTGGATAAGATAAGAGTGCATAATCCTGGTCCTTGCTTATTTTTCTGCAGTTTAGGAGATAATTCCACCCAAAACTGGAAGGATCCACCCAGATCCACCAGGCACCATTTCTGTAGTTAGCTGAGAGTTGCATATATATCCTTTGACAAGCTGTTGCTTTAGATCACTCCTCTGACTTTAACTCCTTTGTGTGTGGGCAGAGTAGAAAGAATACTTTACATTACTCAAGGATTTCATTTGCTTAACAAGACATAGCAGCGGGTATGATGCCTAAAGCTGACTGTACACTACCCAGGGTTGCCAATCAGATTCAAGCTGACATTTTCGAGCATACAATAGGGAAGTAAGAGCTAGAATCTGATTGGTTGCTATGGGCAACATCTCCACTTTTCCAAACCCGCACCTTAGTAAATCTGGCCCTAAATTGGAGATCCAATGACTTTGTAGAAAAGATACAAGTAGGTGACAGTGCAGCTGATTAACAAGAGACCAGGGTGTATTTTTTATTTCTGTCTCCATTATTGAAGTCCTGTTGTCTTAGATAACTTAGATAACCAGTCTTTAATTACATCTTTGCTTCCATGAAAATGGCCGCCTCCATAGGCCTGGGGAAATAGGACACGATATACAACAACAATTATTTATAATATTGCTGACCACAAGTAATTTCAAGCCATCTTGGTCAGTCTTGTGCCAAATTTGCGGAGACCGTTACCTGTCAGTGTGGCCCAGGTATAAATGATAGTGAAGATTTGTAATAACAGTACAGCTGATATTATCTTCTCCACAATGTAGTTTATAAGAAGCACATTCCACTCTCTAGACTGGTTATTCCTCCGGGTGGTTATTCCTTTCTGTGCAGGAAGGTCAGTCTGCGACCATTGTGCTGTCAGATTTATGGGACTCATTTTGGTGTGTGACTCAGTTTATGACTTGAGCAATTAACCCACATTGCCGATAAATCCTGGACAAGCGATTTCAGTCCAGGTGTCCCCTCCGTGTGACCTTGTAAGTGTTACCTGTGTTGGTCTTCAGTTAGCATTAAGTGATCCCAACATCTAGGCCTGTATTGCAGTGCTTTAATTATCCCAGATATACATGGCGGATATAGATGGCGGAGGAATTACTCAACAGCAGCAACCAATGGAGGTGCTAGAATAACCTAATTTATAATAAAACTTTAAAAAAAAATTCTCATCTCTGAAGCCAGACTTAAGATGGTGCTTGAAATTAAGGACCTGATTCACACTTAAGAATCTTCTTAAAATAAGAACTTAAAATCACACCTGGGCTAAACCATGTTGATTGCAGGGGAGTCATATTTCATCTGTTGCAAACAGTACTAGTGTTGAGAGGTGATATTTCCCAGCTCAATTCTAAATAACAGTGTGATAGTAACGCTGGTCAGTATCTGTGTGCAGTAACCAATTCAAAGATATATCCCTGCATGCAAAGAATACAATTAAATTAATTCCCCCTGCAATCAACATGGTTTTGCCCAGGAGTGACTTTAAGTTTTTATTTTAAGAAGATTCTTAAGTGTGAATCAGGTCCTAAGAGAGGAAAGTTACTCCTGGGCTAAACCATATTTCAGGGGGAGTCAAGGTAATTGTATTCTTTGCAGGCAGGGATATACCTTTGAATTGGTTAGTGCACACAGATACTGACCAGCTTTACTATCACACTGTTATTTAGACTTGGGATAGGAAACATCACCTCTCAACTCTAATACTGTTTGCAACAGATGAAATATGAACTCCCCTGCAATCCACATGGTTTATGCCAGGAGTAACTTTCCTCTCTAAGGGCCGTATTCAGAGATGCGTTTGTTCAAAAGCACGCAGTTATACGCAGCACGTAGCAAGCCAACACCCATGACACTCCCCTCTCTCGGCCATACAATCGTAGACTTACACACCTCTAACTTTACGTGTGTACTTACGTGTGTCTATGTATTCCGTACGTGCGATTTTATGTAACCGTGTCCTCAAAGGCTCATTTAAATGCCTCCCCCCACCCTCTTTCATGTAACTTTTCAGGTACGTATTTCAACCCCGCCCCTCTGTACGTATGTCCCCAAGTGCGAGTTACATGTCCGTGCCTAAAGCACTTATGTGCGTATATTATACGTAACTTACGTAAATAAAGTTACTACGCATGCGCAGTTAAAACGTACCTAAAAATACGCACGCAAGTTCGTGTGAATACGGCCTTTAATTTCAAGCTCCTTCTTAAATCTGGATGCAGCCCATAGTGCACAAGAAGGCTACACACTATACAATAATCTTGCCAATCAGTAATCTGTGGTACACCAGCTGTTGTAAATATAAAAGTCCCATACTGCTTTGCAAGGTAACAGCTACGCCATTAGAGCAGACCTGGCCAACCTGATGCTCTCCAGGGGTTGTGAAGCTATATAGATAAAACATGCATTTACTGTATAGGCATAGCTAATACATTTTTTCCTCTATGTAAGTACATGCTAATCTAAAACCACCAAATACTAAAAACAGTATGATAACCAGTCATATGGCTTCACCTGTCCTGTCCTGGAATATCCTGAACAAGTGTCTTTTGAATGGCCGTTTATTAAAGTACTGCAGCTTAATGCTAAGTGTTTCACTCAGACTGGTTTTGTGACTCCTATAAATAGGATTGCTGGGCGCAGGAAGTGACTGCAATTGACCTGTGATTAGAATAGTTATGGTGGGGCCACAGCGTCTCCATGGAGTATCTGTTTAAGCCCAGTGTTGACGTTACAAATGCGGTGGTAATTTAGGGGTCTTTTTGGAAAGGAGAGAGAGCAGAAATATGAAGTAGCTGGAGCTTAAGTGTGAATCCGGTCCCATATCTCAGGAAGGACATAAATACATTAGAGACTGTGCAAAGAAGAGCAGCTACAATGGTGCCTGGCCTGTATCACACACCAAGAGGAACTAGAGGAAATAACGTGTGTGCTTGGAGCAGAGAAGAGAGAGGGGAGATATAATAGCAGCTTCCACATATATCAAGGGGTGTGACCAGGTACAGGAAGGGGGGGATTTTTCAAAGGAAGATGTGTAATAGCACATGAGGACGTGTATAAATAAGTGTGGGTCCCTGCTAAAAACGTCCCTATTTCGATAGGGCAGTTCTCTCCCAGCCAGTTCCGAACTGGCTGGGATATCGATTGCTTATGCCTTGATGAGGCATAGCAATCGATCCCACGGAGCACCGAGGAAAAACTACCCAAAACGTCTCCCTAATTCTAACCTTCCCTTCCCCACAGCCTGACCCTAACCCCTTCTCTATAGCCTAACCCTAAGACCCCCCTCCCCACAACCTAACCCTACGTGGAGGTTCAGAGGCAATGTGCAGGAAAATGACTTCACTGAAAGGGTGATAGATAAGTGGAATAACCTCCCTTCTGAGGTGGTGCAAGTACTCTTGACTGTAGAACAGGGCAAAAGTAACACAGATGTGTGCTCCAAAGCGGGAATAATCTGATCTAAACTCACAGAACTGAGGGGGAAATCATAGGAATTTAGGCCATAAATTAAACAAAATGGTCCGGATTCACAGTTACATAGTTTTCGTCTTACGTACGTTGTTTTAAGAATTGAGCTACTACGCATGCGTAGTAGCTTATTTAAGCTATCTGTGTACCATTTCTTTACGTAGATTGCGTAAGCCTGGTCTAAAGGGCGCGCTTACGCAATCTACAGAGATGGTACGTAGACAGTGTCAATAAGCATGCGTAGTAGCTCAATTATTAAAACAACGTACACAAGACCAAAACTACGTAACTATAAATCTGGATCAATGTCTTTCTCTTTTTTATTTTATTTTTATTTTATACTGATAAACTGACCTCTATTTGTGAAATCCAGCAGCTCACACAGCAACTAACACATGCAAAATTTCACAAACACCCCTGCAATAAATAAATGCTTGGTATAGATGGCTTCCTTGCATAAACTCCCTGGAACATTTATAGAAGAACCCAGTATAACATAAATAAATAAATCCGATGCATTCCCTTTTGAATAAATAGCCGTACTCTTTAGCATAACCTATAAACCTGCCGGCTGGAAGAAGGCAATTCACATTGTATCATTTTATCCATCGTGCATGCTAAAAGAGATAGTTAATGTAGATATTGATCGGTACATTAGGAAAGCCATCCATAGTTTTAGTGCAGTGATAGCAAGGCCAGGATTACACTACAAATACACTTCGCAATACCCTGCAATCAGACCATGTGACCTGTCTCCATCAACGTCAGGTCTTTATTCAAAGTACAGCCGCTCCCTATGCTGCTAAAGAATCCTTCCCAATCAAGAGTCTTCAGTAAGGAGAGTCACGGGGTCGGCTGACATTTCCACTATAGGCTGGTGCTGACAGGACTTGAGCCAGGCATTTCAAGGGTGATTTTTAACCCTGTCATAGTTGGATTAAGAGGGGGTGGGGGGGTTAGGGGCGTTGCTTCCAAATTGGATTTTCCTTAGTTTAAATATAGCCTGCCATTACACGTGAGAGGAGTGGGGTGCACTGGGACGTCCATAAAAGGGGCGTTTATGATGGCTAGGCTTGGAAAGCGCATACGTTTTGCGAGGAATGCGGTTGCCGGTCTGATGGTCTCTATTTCGAACAGATACAGCTGAATGGCGGCTTTATCATGTTCGAAATGCCCATCAACGTGAAAATTGCTATTGGGAACGGGTAGCTATTGTAATCGCTTCCCCATAGATAACTGCGGCAGAGGGGTAGGGCTATGTCACGTGGTTTAGGTTAGTGTTGGGGTTTAAGGGGAAGGTTGGGGTTAGGCTGCGGGAAATGGAGGGTTAGGGCTGAAAAAGGGACAGGTTAAGCTTAGGGCTGAAGGGGAAGGTTAGGGTTAAACTGTGGGACGTGGACGGTTACGGTTAGGATTGAAGAAGGGGAAGGTTAGGGCTGAAGAGGAAAATTAGGGTTAGGCTGCGGGACATGGAAGGTTAGGGCTGAAGATGGGGAAGGTTAGGGCTTAAGATGGGGAAGGTTAGGGCTGAAGGAGAAAATTAGGGTTAGGCTGCGGGACATGGAAGGTTAGGTCTGAAGGAGAAAATTAGGGTTAGGCTGTAAGAAACAGAGACTTAGGGTTAGGGGAAGGTTAAGGGTAGGGGGTTGGAAGAAGCTTACTTTTCAGTGTTCATATCTTCACGGCTCCAGGAGCTTCAGCACCTTTACATTCGGAAATGGGGACTGCCAAACAATGGTCAATGGCCGTCATACAGACACGCCACACGCACATTGCAATGCTGCACGCAGAAAGGATCTGAATCTGCTGCTTTTCCAATGGCGGGATGGGATTAGTCAGGAGTGTGCGCTAGTGGGAGGCAGTGTGTATGTAAAAGTACAGTGATTCTGTGCTCCGACGCAGCCAGAGTATCACTATGTCCCCATTTTAAGTGAGGATGCATTGGAAACCTAAAGACAGAGAGCACGGATAGTAAGACCAGGTGTCTTAGGGGAGTGGCCTCATCTTGCCTGCGCAGAAGGCTGGATATATATTATGTATGTACATATATAAAGATAGATAGATACAAAAGAATATATATTATTATTTTGTTGTTAAGACAACCCTTTATGGTGTGGTAGTGTACATTTTATTGTATATATTTTAGATTCTCTTTGTTATTCTTGTTATATATATATATATTTCCTCCTCATGCAGTTTTACTATAAGCTATATAGTCTAATTATTATAATAATACTAATTACAGATCACAGGATACTAACTAAATCCCTTCTTGTCATTTACAGCTTTGAAGAAGGATGAGAACACTATTGATGAGGTAATTATTATACATCTCATTTTACGTTTATATTGTCGCATGTTCCTGTGTTTCTGGTATTATGTTGGAATTGGGGGTCCTTTTAAAGCCTCGTGTTACCATGGAAACCATGACTGGGGTTCCGATAGATGTTCAATATCTCTAAGTAGAGAAAGTCATGTCCCGTTCTGCAGTGATGGGGCTGATTCAGAGGCGCATGTAAAATGAAGGCATCTTGTGTGCCGCACACGTCACGCACTCAAAACGAACCTGCAACCGCATCCAGAGACCATTGTAAGCTGAGGATGCGTTGACCCCCCCTGGATCGTGTGCACGTCTGGGTTAGAACAGTGTTGGCTAACCTGTGGCACTCCAGGTGTTGTGAAACTACGATTCCCAGCATGCTTTGTCAGGTATCTGCTATACTTTTGCAGTTAAGACATGCTGGGACTCGTAGTTTCACAACACCTGGAGTGTCATAGGTTAGCCAACACTGCTTTAAGGTGTCGTCAACATATAGGTTTCCAGCATGGTAGAACAGTAGAAGAACTAAGCACCGTATAGGTGCAAGGTAATATAAACGGCCGATTGGGCCCCAAATCACAGTATACAACACTTAGTTAGGATGTTTCTAGAAATGTTAATACAGGGTGGGATTTGATTGGTTAGGTTTAGCGGGGTGATATTTGGTCAGGTGACCTGGGTTATAAATTGTTACTGTTGGCTGTATTTTCCTCTCTTTTGAAAAATCATTTTTCAGTACACTATATAATCTTGTGGGACAAGTAGAAGGTCATTTATACAATGATATCTAGGTGAAAGGTGAATGGACCTTCACCCCATACATAATAATAACAATAATTTAAACATTCTGTTGTTTCAGGAGATAGCTCCTTGTTCTAGTCATATAACCTGACAAGATTCATTGTAGACATACACATTAAGGGCCTGATCCAGACCTACGCCGATGCGCTGTGCGTACTAACGCAGAGCGTATCGGCATGCACTCCCCCCGACACTCCCCCTGTGGCCGCTGTAATTACACACTGTTACACCGGCTGAAGGCTACCCTAACATCAGCCGGTGTAACAGTGTGTAATTACGCCGGCCACAGCAGCGTAACGGCCCAAACCCGCCCTCCAGCCCTTATTTGCTTACCTCCCCCCGCCTTCCTTGCCTAACTGTTGCGTAGTTACGGCGAGGAATGCCCCCTCACCATAACTACGCAGCAGTTAGGGACGCCCGATCCAGAGGATGATCTTACGCATCCGCCTGCTGTAACTACGGCGTGCGGCGTAGGTCTGGATCGGGCCCATTGGCTTCACAGTATTTCCTTACAAAAATAGCTTGATAATATTATTGTACCCCGTGGCCGTAGACTTTTTAAATGGCTGCTCCCAATGATGGATCATTACAAAAAGATACTATTTTAGACTATTGTTTTTAAGCCCATTGTTGAAATTGTTGATCAAATATAAAGAGAAAAACTAAAAACTAAACTTTCCCTTATTGGTAATAAAGAGACAACAATCTTCAAGGAAAATGAAGAACTACAATATCTAACATCAAATGTGAAAAATCCAGAGGGACGTAAATGATTGCAATAAAGACTGTGTGAGATTCTTTAGGAGAAATCATACCTCCTATATAAATAATAAGAGCTTATTTAGAGACCAAGGAAGGCAACCAAATCAGGATTTCAAATTTAAGATATACTTCAACAACAGCAAAGTTTTAGGAGTCAAACTGACTCAATGGCCTACCTCTGAATTGTCAGAGGTCCTTTCAAAGACCAAGAGATATAGAGGACGATCCAGAATTTGGGAGTAAAGGGAAAAACATGTGTAAGTGTACAACTTTGCTAAAACATTTTGCAATATAATTCATTTTGCATGAAGAGAAAATACTTTACTTTTGCACAAAGATCTTAAATTCTGCATAGCTTTATGTTTAATCTATAAGTTAGAATTGAGCTAAGAAAATTCACCTCTCAATTCTAATTCCGCTTTCATAGTTTAAATTTGCCTCCCCTTGCAATACAACATGGTATTGCTCAGGTCTACACTTGCACCTAAAAAAAGGTATAAGTGCATCTCTGAATCAGCCCCATAATGCTACGATTCCCAGCATGCTTTGTCAGGTATCTGCTATACTTTTGCAGTTAAGACATGCTGGGAGTTGCCACAACACCTGGAGTGCCACAGGTTAGCCAATACTGGGTTAGAACGTATGACGTATTGCGCAGCAGTGTACAGGATGCTGTAAAGCACAGAGCTCCTCTCTATTGTGTAACTTTGCGCTATGTTGGATGCTGTGCTATGAAGCATGTATAAGATATTCATGATTTGTATGGATAAGCATAAACCAAACAATGTAATAATGAATCGGGTCATTTTGTGTCAAAGCAGCCGATCCACTGTTAAGCCTGCGTGTGCCCTAAAAAAGGGCTGAGAAATTCTTAACTCTGGATAGGATGGAGTGAGGTAAAAATGGGCGATCATTTGAAGCTCACAAATGGGCAGAGGCTGCGAGGAGTAAGGCAGAAGCCTCCATCATACACAGTCTCCTGAGCTGGTGTGAGATTTTGGGAGGAGATTTCGGGCAGCTACTGCGCCAGTCACAATCACAAAACCACCCACTTTTATATATCGCGATCAGATTACGTAACGCTTTACAGAGAATATTTCACATTCACATCAGTCCCTTCCCCATTGGAGCTACATTCTACGTTCCCTGACACACAGACATTAGGGCTAATTTTTTCAGCAGCCAATTAAACGACCAGCATGTTTCTGGAGAGTGGGAGGAAAACGGGGCAGCCAGGGGGAAACCCACACAGACACGGGGAGAACATACAAACTCCACACAGATGAGGCCTAGTACTGGAATCGAACTCATGACCTCAACGCTGTGTGACACAAGTGCTACTCACTGAGCAGCCCGTTCCACAAGCGCAAAGCACACAGACAGGAACACAGGTGGATCGGTTGCCTTGGGTCTGGCTTTCTGCGCTTGCTCCCATTCTGTATATGCACTTACGACTTGCAATTGCAAGGGATGAAGTCTAAATGTATCAACATGTTCTGAGCGTACAGAAAGCCACGCTCCGGCAGGCCTGGCAAAAACGGGGGGGGGGGGGCAAGGGGGCAAGAGGGGACTGGGGGGGGCACAGATGTGGAGGGTTCCAAGGTTCAGAGGGACCCCTGCAATACACTATTGAGGAGGAATGGGGGCCCCCAAATAAATATGTGTACCAGGCCCCATGAATTCTGTTGTTAGGCCTGTGCTCTGAACTGAATCGGGTGCACTTATTGGGTCATGCACAGGAAGCTCCTTAACTCCACCCACACACACACCCATAAAACGCCCCCTCAGAACGCAAGGTGTTACAGGGGAATTGTTTGCCAAGGTCTGGATGGGACTCGGTTGCGTTACCATGGTTTCTGAGCATGTGCAGAGTGAGAGATGCTACATGCGCCAATCATACATAATCGTATTCTCCGGGAGATCCCGGAGAAGAGAGAGCAGACCGTATGCAGGGACTTGATGGTGCAATTTGTATCATTAAGCCCCACCCCCTCCTTGGCAAACCTATGGTTCACAGCATTGATGGGTAAGGGGGTGGGACTTGAGGCAGTGATTTGTATTATACATATCAAGCCCCACCCACATTGATTCATAATGTTGCTTAGGATGGGGGTAAGACTGCATAATATAATTTCTGGAATTGAGCCCCCTTGTGGCCAAATGCGTTAATTTGCCTTCTCTGCCGGTGTAGTCTCTGTCATTGCTATATTTCCTGTGAGGCACCTGCCTAAGGCGATCTTTGTTGTGATTTTGGCCAGCCAGGTGTACTGAGCCTGCCTCTGAGGGGTCCAGGCCTGGGTCACAGAGCTTGCCCTACTGCGATCAGTGCTAGGAGTCTCTGCTCCTACATGGAGCCCATAGGATCTCTGAGAATGGCAGCGTGCTTTGGAGCAATTCATGTTGTTCATAGGGGCAGCCTAAGCCATAAATAGGGGCAGGGCCGCCCTCAGAAACAGCGTAGCCTGGGACACGTACGTGGTGTCGGTGACATAACACAGGGGGTGGGGCGCCACGGACCTGCTTTAACAGTGGGCCTGGGTACGGGGAAGAATCTCCTTGTTCGTTGGCCCACTAATGAATAGCTCTGAGCAGCAAATATCTGGGACAATAGCCCCCCGCCCTGTAGGAGGGAAGAGGAGGGGTCAAGGGGCTAGATTTACTAAGCTGCAGGAAAGGAAAAGTGGAGATGTTGCCTGTAGCAACCAATCAGATGTTAGCTGACATTCTCTAGTATGTAAAAAGAAAGTGAGAGCCAGAATCTGATTGGTTGCTATGGGCTACATCTCCATTTTTCCAAACCCGCAGCTTTGTAAATCTGGCCCCAGGTATAAATAGATTCTTGAAGATAGAGGACAAACTTATTCTTCAGACCCAGTTAGAGCTGATTAGTAACTACAGTGACGTGGCATGTCGTCCAATCATTGGTTAGTGGAGCCAAGATACCGCTATTTACATTCAATCCTGTCATCACGCCCTGTGCACTAACCAGAGAGTGCCTTAGATGCAGAAGCACTTCCCAGAGTCTGGAAATTTCCCATAGAGTCAGGCTAGTATGCTGTAAGCTGAAGATAAATCACCCCCTCTCTCCTGTCCAACCTAAAACACATGCTTTCATTTAAGCACATGTGGAATCCCAGGGAAAAGGTTACATCATTAGCTGCTGCCTGCAATCAAACCTCAATTTGCATTCCTTTGTAGTGTCTTACAAAACATAGCCCATCACAGGCTGACTCATCGCCCTCTGACTTCAGAAACAGCCTCACTCCGGTATGGGAACCAGCCGGCATTCTTTCTCAGTGTGGTAGGCAGGAGAATGAACAGGTGACTCAATGTTGTGATGAGGAACCTTTCAGCAGGTATGAGAAACACTCGGCATACTTCACCTGTTTGTGGGAAAACAAATGATGAATGGGGTCAGCAGATAAGAAATCATTGAAGGACAAGGCCCTCCGGAAGCATTCACATTCCTTGTGCTTTAAAGACAAAATCTTGCTGCAAAATTTACATGGAAACAGAGACCGTGATTCTTGTCAGATTTGAGTTGAAAGGAAATGAGTTTTGTTGGACGTTTATAGCTGCCCCTGTAGCGGGTCGGGGGGTGGAAGTGCAGTTGCTGTTAGGCTGATAGAAGGGGAGGGTCAGGGTTATTTATTACCAGGTTTTTATATAGCACCATCAGATTACAGATTTACAATTTTAACAATCATTTTAACAAGACTAAGTAGTAACAGACAGACTCGGTAGGTGATGGTTTAGGCTGATAAAAGGGGAGGGTTAGGGTTAGGCTGATAAAAGGGGAGGGTTAGGGTTAGGCTGATTGAAGGGGAAGTATAGGGTTAGGCTGATAGAAGGGGATGGTTAGGGTTAGGCTGCAGGAGATGGAGGGTTATGTTAGGCTGACAGAAGTGGAGGGATAGTGTTAGGCTGTGGGAGATGGAGGGTTATCTTAGGCTGACAGAAGGGGAAGGATAGGGTTAGGCTGTGGGAGATGGAGGGTTATATTAGGGTAATGGAAGGAGAGGGTAAGGGTTAGTTGAAAATATTACCTGTTATCATTGGAGCAATAGGATACTGATTGCTCGTGGTGACCGCACTGTGCAAATTGGTGTCCTCATTCCAGGGGAGCAGGAGGTTTGTCTCTCTGCTGGGTGCTGTATGGATGTGGTCAGGGGCACATATTAAACAAGACAGGGACAAGACTTTGCTTGGCATCATATTCTGACCTGCTCCAAGTTACCTTCATATAGGATAGCCTGGAAATGATGCCCTCTAGACCTGCCACACCCTTATGGGAATACCATAATGGCCTGTAGCACATATTGTATTGGTAATTATCATCACACCACGGGCCAAATTTACTAAGCTGCGGGTTTGGAAAAGTGGAGATGTTGCCCATAGCAACCAATCAGATTCTAGCTCTCACTTTCTTATTACATACTAGAGAATGTCAGCTAGAATCCACTTTTCCAAACCCGCAGCTTAGTAAATCTGGCCCCATGTCTTGTGCTTCAAAGTTCTATTCATTGACACTAAAAGAAAATCAAAGTGGGAAGGTCTGGAAATAATGAGGGAATGGTAGAGTTGATAAATGATATATATGTATACCATAGAACCCTTATCTAGTGTGGTTATTGTTTTGTTTTTAAAGGTTCATTTAATAAAGTGGAGATTATTTCAGAGCAACCAATAATAAAATAAGATTCTGGCTGTATTTAGTTTTTGCTTTTTTTTAATGGATTAGCTTAAAGAGAGCTGGCATTTGATTGGACCTCCACGCTGCCTCTTTAGACGCTCTGTTTAATACAGTCCTAAGACTCTTGTCTGTGTGACTTGGACATTCTGAAGAAATGTATTTTTACCTTCAAGCTGTGGTCTTTTTATTTTTTGTCTATTTTTTTGTGCTTGAGCTAGTCCATATAAAACCTGCAGGTGGCGCTATTGAAACTGCTGTATGTGATGAAAGCAAATCGGAAAACTTAAACAACTCCTAACTCATACTAGTTATTATGGTCCGGATTCACAGTTACATAGTTTTTGTCTTATGTATGTTGTTTTAAAAGATGAAAACTACGTAGTTGTGAAGGTGACAGGCTTAGGCCCCAAAGCAAGGAGGAGGGGCCCGATCATGGATTGGCAGGACCAGACAGAGCCAGGAAGGACCAGGGGCAAGACAGCTGACTGACAGAAGCTGATACAGGATAGCATGGCCTGCGCATCCTGTGTCCTTCCTGGTGTTGTGAAACTGCAAGTCCCAGCCTTCTATAACTGCATGGGCTTAGCTGATACCTTTCAAAGCATTCTGGGACTTGTAGTTTCACAACCTTTAGAGAGCCACAGGTTGGACAGGCCTGAGGGACTTGACCAAATATGGTCATTTGTGGGCAGAACTGGGCGAAATTTGGGCAGGACTGGAACAAGGCTTATTGGCCAACTTTTGGGACCATAGAACCAGACATGTATCATACCAAAATAATTGCCATAAAACTGACTGAAGTCACCGACCCGGCAAAGGTATTTGCAGAAATGTGGAGATTTTATGTCTCATTGAAATGTTCAAAGACAGAAGTTTTGTTGTCTGGAGAATTATTACCTGTCAGGAAACTTTTTATCTATTTAAAGACTAGAACAGTTTACAATCAAGCAGAGCATCTTGGCTGCCGTCCATGAAGCAGAACAGCCATCGCTGTTTGACAGAGACTTATGGAATATCCATAATGTGTCCTCTTAGTAAAATGACATTTTGTGTTATTTATTTAGCAGAATGTATATAAATGCTAATGCATTCCCGGTATATCTGTATATTTATTCTCCTCCCGACCTGGACTGCAGAGATATTGCAGAAATACAGCAGAGCTGGGGGGGGGGGGGGGGGGGGGGTCGGGCTGTACTGGGTGCGCATAACTACTGGGGGATCAAGGGGAGCGGCTGCCCGAAGCAGAGGAAAGGCCCTTGGTAGCCGCTCCTGCTGCGCTGTAAGCAAACTGTCAGAGGCTGGCAGCTTAAAACAGCGCACGACACTCCTATATTAAAGCCTAATGGCTACGTAGCTTGCGCAGTCAGTATAACTACAGCAGCAGCTTTTTAGGTGTGAATCAGGCCCAGGGGTTAGGAATTAGGATTAGGATTATTGTTATGATGAATAAACATGTCCACATTACAGTATTCGATCAGACAGCAGTTGCGGCGTTTCAGTGCCGCCATGTTCACTTTCAAAAATTGAGAACGTCAGATGGGCAAACCACATCCCCCTAAGGCCCATGGAGAGTATGTGGTCCATTTAAAAATGGTTGCAGTCCCCGCTGCGATCGGCTGCTTTTGTAAATAGAGACAGCCGAAAGTTCCTTTTCGTCTGCCTCTATTTCGAATATACAGCCTGTTAAGAATTTTTTTTTATGAATGGGTGAGTGGGCCGATCAATATACTCAGCCATTCATTTTCGCAGGACACGCTGCTGACAGCTTCAGAGAGGTGAGTAGCCTCTCCGGGGACCTTTAGCGTTGGGGGGTGGGGTGGGGTGGATTAAGGTTAGGATCTTAGGGAGGGTTAGGGTTGAGGCCAAAGAAGGTGAGGGTTAGGGTCAGGCTGCGGGGAAGGGGGTCTTAACGTTAGGCTATAGTGGAGGGTTAGGGTTAGGCTAGGGAGAAGGAAGGGGTAGGGTCAGACTGCAGGGGAGGAGCGTTTCCTCTCCTTCATGGGTGTGGGGAAGGATGTGCATACGTTTGCTTTCATTATGGACACTGGGAATCAGCATTTTGAGACTCATGTTTTCTGGTGTGAGCCCAATGCAGGAAGTGTCTCTGAAGCTGTCCAGGCTGCGTGCATGGTGAGATATAGGTCTTCCATCATTTATAATGACTGTTGGGGATGGGGGGGGGTGTATGCTACTCACAGAGTTACCTTGTATTAGTATAACAGCTTAAGCAGGTCTGACTCCGCAATCTCCTTCTCTGATATACCCACTACCAGTCTAGTCCCAATCTAAGGACTATGGGCCGGATCCAGACCTAGTTAAGTGCTTGAACTTAGTTACTCCTGGGCTAAACCATGTTGATTGCAGGGGAGTCATATTTCATCTGTTGCAAACCGTATTAGAGTTGAGAGGTGATGTTTCCTATCCCAAGTCTAAATAACAGTGTGATAGTAAAGCTGGTCAGTATCTAATTCAAAGATATATCCCTGCATGCAAAGAATACAATTAACTTGACTCCTCGTGAAATCAACATGGTTTAGCCCAGGAGTAACTAAGTTCAAGCACTTAACTAAGTCTGGATCCAGCCCTAGGTCACTTGCACTTGTTCACCAATAGAGTCACTAATTTCAATACTGTTGCAAACTGTAGGATTTTTCTGCCAACGGCAATGCCCGATAAAAGCTTCCAGACTTAATAGACGTATCGCAACGATCCTTAAATCCCGTGTGAAAAACGGTGTCTGGACTAACTGTACAAGCACAGTCTCTATAATCACCAAGATGTCTGACCAACCTACAAGGCATGAAATTTCAATATTTTTTTTTCCAAGAGAGCTGTAAATATTTAGCTGTGGGCCCGGGTAATGCACAGCTGTAGGGCCGGGTAATACACTGCGGCACATCTATTGGTATGGCTAAGTTTTCATCTTGCAATGCTGTCTGATCCCTCCTCCCTCTTGAAGATGCCAGAGGAGCATTACTGTAATATAGACAAGCGTCAGCTAAAATGTGCAGACTCCATCTGCAGCTCACAGCATATTTTTACTCCCGTGATAACTTGTGATCCATACGACGTGATGAATCCCATATTGATGTTTCAGAATCCATTATGATGAGATAACAAACACTAAACATGATTGGCTCTTGCACAGATATTACCGTTCCTTACACCAGATGTATGATGGGTATGTGTAACCTCCCCTGTAAGTTCTTCTCATGCTCTCATAGGACCCGATTCAATTGCCCGCAAAGACAATATAGGTGCGTATTAAAGTCTGCGATACTAATTCGCTAAAAAAGAACCGCAACCAGGCATTGCAGGCAATTGACTTCGCCCCAGTGTATTTGTGTCATGAAGGAGGAGGGTTTTATAAAGATTACATACATTTACTGATATTGGGCCAGATACAGAGCTATGTCCACTAGCGTATTTAGTCATAAAAATGCTTTTTTGTATGTACGTGCGGCAGATGTTACGGCACGTAAATCTGTACGTACGTCCAATCCTAGTATCAAGAGCGTAACATATACGAACGAAGGGGCGTTTCAGCCACACAACACCCGTAATTACGCTTCGGAGGCGGGGGGAGGCATCTAAATCGTACAGTATGGGCGGTGCTTAGGCGCGTAAGTACGTGCAGCCATTATGGCCGACAGGAGTTACACTTTGAGAAGTTAAGGTAGGGTTTGGAAAGAGTAAAACGGCAAAAGTTCGTACATGCAAGGGGAGGGCAAAGTAATTACGATAGCGTAAATACGCTACGCGATAAAACGTAAAAGGGAACGTAGGTCTGGATCCGGCCCATTAGGAATCTTTCTGTAGCTGTTTGAAAAAATGTTGCACCTGATTGATGTTATTGTGGAGTTAACAACACTGGTCGGATCCAGAGCTTATAATGATAGGAGACTTATGTACACTACGTATGTAATCTCCTATCGCTCTATACCGCGCTTGTGCAGTATACTCGGCATTGAAAAGCATCTGTCCGATGCACAATTCCACGTGGCATTCAGCCTCCACACGGGAGGCGGACACACTCACTATGCGTATGAGAGAGCCTATGCGTAATGGGCCTAGGTATTTAAATTGTACAGTAAGGGATCGGCTAAGCCTTTATGTACGATCCAGTATTCTGCACTCATGGGGCCAGATTTACTAAGCTGCGGGTTTGGAAAAGTGGAGATGTTGCCCATAGCAACCAATCCGATTCTAGCTGACATTCTCTAGCATGTAATAGGAAAGTTAGAGCTAGAATCTGATTGATTGTTATGGGCAGCATCTCCACTTTGAATTGCCTCTCTGTGTTCATCCTGGTTGCAGCTTCTGCATTGAGAACTAGTGATGTAATATTTATTTTACTTTTGTTCCTAAATGCTTCCCAAAATGAAACTTATATCAAAGAGAGATTATGTTTAACAGCATCACATATTTTATGGACAAAAAAATTAATCATACACTTTTTTAGATATTCAAGGTCAAAGGTTACATCATGTGACCTTGAAATAACAAAGTCAATAAATATGAAACCTTTTTTTTAATGAAAACTATAGTCCTTTAGCTTCAGAATAAGGCGAACATGAAAGTTCTACCACAATGAGAAGCAAAGTTATGATTAATTTTAGTTGACTATGCAAGCATACATTTTTTACACTTTTTGTCATGTTTGCAACCCTGTTGCGTGAACCCCGTGTATCACTGAGAGTTACAATTTTACACATGAAAGTTACTTTATGCCGTCTACCAACCTACAAAATTTCATGAAAATCTGAGGTTGGGTTGAAAAGTTACCTTTTTTGTAATTATTTGTCACAGAATGACCCTCCTGTTAATCTCAGCAGCCCCTCCCTCTTCCCTGGAGAGGTGAGTGGCGCTGCTATCAGGACCTTTTCCTAGGGGAAAATTGTTCCATTTATCGACCACCAACTGCTGGAAGAAATAATCCCCTAGTTTATGCTCCGCTTTAGCACTGTGCTGAATTAATGGAATGTTAAAATGACCCTAATCATCTGTATTTATTCACAGGTTTCCGCCATAGTAATACACGGGAGGCTTCTACATTGCCCCTATTCTATAGCTGGTTCTCGGGCTGCCTACTGTCAAAGCTGCTCAGATCATTGCTCTTCATTAGCCTCCTGCAGATTTGGATGGTGGAAAGCGCTTGCTGCTGCTGTCCAATTTGCTGACATATGAAACTGAGGATTTACATCCCATTCATAGCAGTCTCCTATCTGCTCCCAACTTTGCTAAGCTGTCAGAACAGCTTCAGTAAGTGAAATTGATGTTACTTTTTTACTGATTAGGGATGTATTACACGGCTGCCCTTTCCCTCAGTCTGTGGCCATGGTGCGTACACTATTAGCAGGAACCTTTATTTCCAGCCTGCTGACCAGTCCTTAGACTTGTGCCTTCCTTCCTGGGCCAGACTTGTGTCTTAATTAGCTGTCCCCTTCAGCTTGCTAAGATGCAGCAGATAAATGGATGTTGCCACAAGCACAGTGTGTGCTAGGAAGGATGGACACATATTCACACATATGTTTATGCAGTGAGCGGATTAACTGCACATGCGTAGTAACTTTTTCCACGCAAATTTAGTATTTACGCACGTAAGTACTGAAGGCACGGACTTGTGAATCGCACCTAGGGACATACGTACGGAGGGGCGTGTTTTTTTATCCGTATGGTAGAAGTTACGTGAAAGTGGGCGGGGGGAAGCATTTAAATGGTTATTTGAGGATGCGGTTAGATAAATACGCACGTTATGTAAGTAACATACAAATGTAAATTCACATGTAGAGTTAAGAGTGCCCTATGGAGGTGGAAGTCACCAAAAACACGTCCGTGCGATGAGAGTGTCATGGGTGTTGCCTTGCTACATGCGTGCGTAAAAACGCGCACGTGGTAAATACAGATCTGTAAATCCGGTCCGTTGTTTTTTTTTTGGAACAGATAACTTTTTAAAATCTGACATGAGGCTCTATTTATATACCTTTACACTTCTCTGTGAACAAATCTGCAGCAAGCTGTCTTATCTTCACTGCGAGCCTGCCAGCTTTGTTCACAAAATTTACTTTACTTCGGACCCAGTCTTACAGTCGCTCCGAATGCCAAGAAAGTGGGGATCCACCTTATCCACAGATGTTCCCTACCTTAAAATTTCCATTTAAAATGGCGGTGGCGGAGCGGCACTCTAGATTTAGCGGCCCTTACTTTATATTGCTTATATTATATATTGGTGATTGATTATAATCGGCCACCAGTGAATGGCTGCTAGCATGCTGATTGGTGGATGACCGGAACTATCCACCAATCAGAGTGCTGACAGACATTCTTTATATGGAAGCATGTGGAGACATGGCGCAGGAGGGTTAAGTTATGATATTTGCTTAAAATTGCTGGGGGGGGGATATTTGCTTGTATTTGCCCCCCTAGACTAAGGGGTAGATCCAGACCTAAGTACACTAGCGTTTTTACACTAGCCGCTGACGTACAAACGCCTATTTGTATGTACAGCGCATACACGTGGCAGATGTTACGCCACGTGACTCTGAACGTACATACCATCAGCAGAACTACGAACAAAGGGGCGGGTCACCCATACGCCACCTGGAAATCCGCTTTGGAGGTGGAGGAAGGCATTTAAATTGTACGGTATAGGCCGGGTTAGGCCGTTACATGCATGAAACCGTTACATGCGTCTGTATTTGAAAAGTTAAGGTGGGGTTTGGGAAACGTTAAACGACCAAAGTACTACAAACGATGCATAGGAGAGCGCTTAGAAAATACGCTACGCAATGAAACGTAACAAGCACTTAGGTCTGGATCTGCCTCTAAGGGCCTGATCCAGACCTACGCCGATGCGCTGTGCTTACTAAAGCACAGCGTATCGGCGTCCGCTGTCCCCGACACTCCCCCTGTGCGGGCATATGGCCCCTTCCTTACGCCGGCTGAATGCTACCCTAACTTCAGCCAGTGTAAGGAAGGGGCCATACGCTCGCACAGGAGTGCATGGCCGCCTAGCCCCCACCCTAGCTGCAGCCGGCGTAAGCAATGGGTAATACGTTCGCACACGAGCGTACTACCGCTAAGCCCTCCCTCCCTCATTATACTACCTCCCCCCACCCACCGGCACGGGACGCCCCCTCCAGCGTCCCTACGCTGTTCCTACGGACGGCCGATCGTTGATCGGGCGTTGCCGTAGCTACGCCGGGCATCATCTGTCCGGCGCATGTGCAGATCGGCTTTTCAGGTCTGGATCAGGCCCTAAGCCCCTAGAGTGTAATAAGCCTTGTCCTCATAGGCTGTAGATGATCACAATCTTGCTGTTTGCATGTAATGTTTTTATTTAATGAGAGCTATAAATGGCATTTCATGCATGAGTGCCGGGTGCTGAATATCTTACTCGGTGAATGAAATCCTCTCTGTTTAACAAGTGAATTTCCATACAACCGTTCCAAACCTTAATAACATGTTCTCTTATTTTACTGCGAGCCGTCTTTTATTTTGTCTTTAGACGTTTTGTTATAACAAATTGCTGAACAGACCCGACTTTCCCAATGTCTGCATTCATCTGACAAGAGGCTGATGACATTACAGGCCAAGTTAAATCGCTGTAGGTCAGTGTAGTGCCAGTGGCCGGGTGCAGAGTTCACCAAAGTGAGTGTCTTAAAAGGATGTCTGGTATTTGCAGGATGTGTAATAACCATATACGGGCAAACAGTAGGCAGCTGTGCAGTGTTTGCCTCACCGTAATTAAAAGAAGTTTGGCTGGAGGCCAGTGACTGTGACAAAGATTAGTTGTGTGCATGGAGAGCGCCTCCCTCTAGTTGTATTCCTTGTTACTTCTACAGCTCTCTACATAGATGTGACTAATAGAATGAAAAGCTTCACACGCACAAATATACTGTCCTGATCGCATGCTACCTACCAGGCAATTATCGGTCACAGCAGGAGGTGGCTCGATATTTGGGATGATTTTTCCACGAGGGAAAGGTCCAGATTCCAGCGCCACTAACCTTTTCCACTGGGACCGGTAATCTAGGCTGAAGAGAGAAGGGCTGCTGAGATTGACAGGAGGCCCTTGTAGCCGATTGTTTGCATGGGCCTCCTTTCAGTCTAGGCACCATGTGCTCCCAGCTTTGATATCGATTGCTTATGCCTCGATGAGGCATAGCAATCGATCCCTCAAGCACCGACCGGTAAGCAACTCCACTCCTTAACACTAACCCTAAGTCACACACCCCCACAGCCTAACTCTAAGCCCCCCACCCAGCCTAACCCTAAATCCCCGGAGAGGGTTACTCACCTCTCTGGTGGCAGCGCTGGAAGTTCTTCCGAAAATGAATGGGTGAGTATGCGAATCGCGATTTATCACATTGGAAATAGGGACAGCCAAAAAGCAACTTTCGTCTGTCTCTATTTCACAAGGTGAAACATTGCAGTGGGGACTCGCAATGTGGCACCGATTGGCTGCCCAGGCTTACTGTCAATCTCAGCAGGAGTGGTTGACAGTCAAAGAAACTCCAGCCAGTATATGGCACCTTCACCTCCTGACCGAAGTTTCCTAATCTCTTCATAATTATCCACATGCACAGGTAATAAAGGCATGACAGCGCTGCGTCTCTTACTTCTGTATTTGCCGATAGATATGAAGTCCAAGACAAAGGGAAACTCCGGCCGAGAGGTAGAAGAACAAAATATTAATTGGAAAATGCCCACAGACTAGGTGATATGGGCAGCTTGGGTCAGATATATTTTAGGAAGGTCTAAAGATCAAGGGCCTGATTCAGAGATGCGATTGCGAAAAGATCGCAAATATACGCAACTAAAGTCAGATCTTAGCAGGTTACAGCCCACTGCATAAACAGTCACTCCCCTTGCAAACAGCTGAGAATCTTCAAGTTAGACCACCATTGA